>CM031243.1:397510427-397940427 GCA_018340775.1 Taxus wallichiana var. yunnanensis
TGAGAAAATTAGTTTTTCTTGCATGCAAATGAGATTGGTCAGAGTTCCACAGGAAAACGTATGGCTAAAAAATATATGAAATTTGTAGAGGGATGTCTTTTAATGTTCCATGTCAAATTTCATTAGATTCTATAATGGGGATTTTGAGTTATTCAAGTTTTTCTAAAACAACCTTCTTGGAAAAATTATTTTGAGCTGCTTGGATTCTTAGGTCTAAAGAAAAATTATAGAGCATTCTTCAAGTAAATCATAGAAGGAATTTTTAGAGATAAGTAAAATCCTAGGATATTTGAAAAAATTTCAAGAAAAATGGGCAAGTATTAGAAAAGGTATGATCCTTTTTCAAACATTATTTTCTCTCTCCTAGACTCCTTTCTAAAGCGATAGACATGATATGAGGTGATTTGACTCCAAATTGTAAGTAGAAGTTGATAAAAATCCTCATAGGTGTAAAAGGCTCTCTCAATGTGAAAATAATTGTTTGGTGTCAAGTATTTATTCCATACAGTCCACTCTTCTTCAAGTTATGATTAGTCTCAGTTGTGAAGGATGACTATAGAAAGGAGCTAATCTGAATATGACTAAAGAAGCCTGAGAAAGATACTTTCACAAGCCATTATTTCCAAATTTTAGAGAATATATATTACCTCTCGTAATGATTATGAATCTATAAGCTATAATCTAGGGTTTAGTACATGAAACCCCAATTGAAGACTATTATTACAAACCTATTGAACTCAACCATTCATTAGTTGAGGAGATGATTCAAGGACTTTAAAATGCTTGGAGACATTCTACAAGTTCAAACAAATCCCTCAATTCTTTTTACATTGAAACTATTTGTTAAACAATCAAGAAATACAAAATTTATCTTCTCCGAGTACTACAAAGTGTTCTAAAACCTAATTTAGGGTTTCTATGAAGAGTTTTTGTTCAAATAAGAAGACTCCATCCTCCAATACTCAAGAGTTTTTGAAATAGTTTCTGTAATGACTCTAAAAATTGATTGCAAAAGTAATTGATGTCCGAAATTTACCCCAAGGTGTTTTCAATAACTTGCACAATTTCTTTAGACTCGGATAGATAGAAATGGTGAAAATAAGAAGTCGTATTTTGAGGCACCCTTTAATTTTCTATAACTCCCCTTTTCAAGGAAAATTTAAGGAGTTAGCTAAAATTTGCTAAGAAAATGGGGAAAAGCCCTGTTTTAATGTATTTAGGGTATGAGGGTTGCGGGTGGAACAACTATGAAGGGAACTAGGGTTCATCATCCTTTACTTGGGTTTAAAATGATAAGGAAACCATGATTTGCGGAAAAGGAGGAAGTTCGTGACCTAGGAAGTCCAAGTTCCATCAGGTGCAAGTTACCCGAAATGCCGACTTACCCGATTTTCTAAAGGTTTGAAGTGAATTATTTGTAATGTGTAAAGGTTTGAAGTTTGTAACCTAGGTGGTCCAAGTTCTATTAGGGCATAAGTTTCCCGTAAATCTGATTTACTCGATTTGCAAAAGGGTTGAAGTGGATTCTTTGTAATGTGGAAAAGAAAAAGTTCGTGTCCCATGCGGTCTAAGTTCCATCTAGCCAAGAGTTCCCTGAAATGTTGACTTGTCGATTTACAAACTAATGGAGTGGGAACAATGTATTGTGAAAAATTTGAGTCCGATAGCCAACGTGATCCAAGTACCATGGGGACGTGAGTTCCCCTCAAAGGCAAAATTGCCACACATCCAAGAGATAGAGTGCAATGCGAGATAAGGTGGAAGTTCGGGTCCCAAATGACACAAGTGCCACCCGGACATGAGTTACCCAAAAACCCGCAATACCATCAATACAAAGGGAAAGTTTTTTATTACAGATTATGAGAGCTCGTGTAGAACACCCCAATCCTGAACTTCGAACAAGTATAAATTTTAACCTGGAGCTCTGATTTTGACAAAATTGGACTTTTCGGAAAGATCTATAAATCCTCTACAAAAAATTCTATATTTCTTAGTTTTAGTAAGGGTAGGTTAGTTAAAATAAAAGAAACATCTCCATCTCAAAAAATTTAAATGTTCAGTCTCATAAAATGCAAGAAATCCCTAGCAAACTCAAAATTGCTGCTCACAATCAGAGGGTCATAACTTGAGAAATTTTAAACGGATTTTAAACAATTTCATCTTGTTGGAATCATGGTTCTAATATCGATGCACAAAAAATAAGAAATATAGAAATTGAAGAATTTTTAATGGTGTTTTTAAGAAAAATGAGCCTAGTTATATTTACTTATTGAAAAGTGGTTGGAGAAGCATTAAGTGAGCATGTGAAATCATTCATCACTACCGCAACTTATGGGGTACCTTGAGATTGCCTCTACAGTTCAAAACCACCAACCAAACTCATTTATCATGACTTATAATTGGTTGATAAGTGAATTTCTTGAATTACATCCTCTTTCTCTCCTCTCAAAATTCTATATATTAGAGTTTTGGGCTCATTGTAAGGGGAGGATAGTTTGAGTATCAAAAATGTGTCATTTTGGTTTTATGAAGCTAATGTGTTGCAGGCATTTATAGTGGACTCCTTGCATGGTGATCTAGGCCTTCCCTTTGTAATAGTTTGGACTGTGCATATTAATGAAGCAATAGATGCAAGTTTGTGGATGTATCTTCCCTTGCTGTGTTTGTTTGCATTCATCTTTCCTCTCTAATCTTATTGCAAAAGTGTGTTTCTACTCGTGCTCTTACAAGTATCTATTATTGTTGTGTATTCATTAAAAAGTGTTGTGAATGATGTTGTTAGAATACGGAGAATTGTTATCACCCTCTCTAATATGCATTTTGCTTCCATTTTAACATATTGTGAATTATTCTCGCACCCTTCTTTTGGTGCATCACCTCTGAAGTGTAGTTTTCCTTCATTTACATGTTATTTCTCTCTCCCTAGTCCCTTGGAATTTTTACGATAGATATATGTAGTAGCTTCATATCAATAGAGTTAGTGTTATCGCAATTTTGTCCCCAGAAAAATTAATCAAACACGGCCCCGTGTAGGAATAAATCCAAGGGATGGATTTGTCACACGAATTCATGCTTCAAATTCAAAAACAAGTTGCATGTAGGCTCTATAATGAAGCAGCATGGTCGGGGAAGGAGGAAAGTAGTGTCAAAGAAAACCGAAGCTCAAAGGAAAATAAATGGAAAAAAACTCGAAGTCTTCGGGCTCTGCGAATGATTCAGAACAAACCCAAAATTGGCTAAGTATGGGAGAATCAACGGAAGCCTCCACATGCCTCAGTGATGCATCTCCAAAGATTAAACTCAAAAATTAGACTCGAACAAGTGTCAGGCTTCAATGTGTCCTAGATTAAAAAAGGTGAATTTTGAGCCCAAAATGATTAAGTTTAGATGACTAGTGGAAGCCTCCGTGTGGTCAAACGTCGCATCTTCAACGTTCAAAGAAAAAGCTAATTCCCATATGAGCGTGGAGCTTCAATGTGTCTCTGGCTTGAAAAATATAGATTCGGCTGTTGAAAAGTCCAAACAATCACAAGGCTACCACGTGTTAGCTCGACGTAATTCCAAGATGGGAGCCCAAGGCGGAAACTCAAAACTTGTGCCAACTCTCCATGTGGCCAGGGGTCAACAAAGGTCAAATGGAAAGCGGGCCCAAATTGGTTAAGTATGAAGTGTAGGCAGAAGGCGCCACATGTCTTAATGGTGCACATTCAAAGGCGCAGCCCAAAGCAGAGACTCAAAGGAGTGCAAGGCTTCCACATGTCATCCGACACATCTTCAAAGATAGATCTAAAAGCGGGTCCTTAGAAAATCATCAAGCCTCTGCGTGTCCCAGGTCAAATATATAGCCCCGCTAAGCAAAAGGAATTAGTCAAAACATGAAGGAACAAAGCAAAGCCGCAGGAAGAAGCCACGTGTTAGCCCGACGCAACTTCAAAAGAAAAATTCAAAAGCGGTCCCCAAATGAGGGTTAGCCCTCCATGTGGACATATTTCAAGTAAAAGCGGGGAGGCGGTTCTCTGGGAGAAATTTAAATTTTTGGCTCCATTCCCAAGAGACATAAAGTATAAAATGAGTCGTGCCTCCGCCAATGCCCAAGGAACCACGTGTTAATTCTATATTGAATGCGAGCCGATGGGCCTTGGAGTGATTTCTTGCCCAAATGGAAAATATGAACCGGTAGACCCGAAGATGGTTTTTTGGCAAAAAGTGGATTTTGGGCCTGCGGACCCATCCTTCTAACTAGTTTTCACCATTTTTAGATGGACCCAATTCAAATATTCAAATGGACATATCTTTCGACCCAGTGCCCGAAATTCAAAAAAATTGGTACCGTTGGAAAGATCTTGACCTTGCCTATGCCATAGGGACCTGAAAATTTAATTTTCGCAAGGGTAGATGGGTGAAAAAGGGGAAACATCTTCATGTCATTAATATGAAATCCAATATTCCCCAACAACAAGATCGGATTTTATTTGATCCGCCAATCTTCCTTTCTTCATAATGCAAAGTAGACACAAGGTGGAAGACATGTGATTTGGGGTGGATTTGTAGAGGCATTGATGGCCAATAGCTAAGCTTTGAATTCAATCTCCCGCTTGTCTCTCCTTCTTCTCTTTGTGTTGAATCTATAAAAGAAGGGTTGAGGCTCATTGTAAAGGGTTGGACATTTCTGTTTTGCACTCTCCCTTCTTCCCTTGTCTATAAGTGAATTTGTGGAGTTTCCAAACCTCCCATTCAAGTTGTAATGCAATATTTTTCCTCTTGGCCACTGTAATGCATTGTATCGAATTTTGGAGCAATAATATATGTCTATGGATGATTCTCGACCCTCTCATGTGTTTATTGTTCCCTTCTGATCTCTCATTACAGTTTGGTTATCTGTGCATGGAATTTGCATTACATTTTTATGGTTTGTGTTAGCTTGCAAAATGAGTGTTTAACATTCCTTTGGTGCATCACCTCGTTATTTTAGGTTTATTTTTGCATCTTCTCAACCCTGTCTCCTTGGTTAGATAGATTAGGTTTAGAGTAGATCCTCTGCCATTTATTTTTGTGCACCTAAATAGAGAAATAGGAACCAACCTTAATTCGAAGATCTCTCTCAACTCACAAGGTCCCAAACATTTAGAGATGCTCCATGTTATGTAATCACACTAAGAGTCTCAACCCACTTAGTCGCAGACATTCAAGGGTGATGTGATTCTACACTAATAGTTTTGGCACACCCAGTGGGAGATAAAGAAATTTCCATCTTTATCACAGAAAGATTTATGTGTACTTGCTGTAATTTTAGCTTTTAAGAAGCTTTGAAATTTCACATCTAGAGACTCTAAAAGAATCAAAATCTACTGGTGTCAATAGTCCAAGCTTATCAAGTTTTTGAGAAGAATACAAACAAGGTCAAGAACCAGAGAGGAGGGACTATTTTTCTATCTACACTTGTCCCCAGATAGAGGGAGAGGAGGGAAAAGAGCCCAAAGGTCTCCATCTCCACCAAATAGAACCTTGTCAACACCTCCTCCTAGTAGGCCATTCATTCAATCCACAAGGGTTCTCAAGCCAATCAGGATGGCACAGACCAAATCCTTATGTCAATTTCACTGGCAATAGCCCACTCACCCTTTATGCACAAAATCTAGTCGTAGTAGCAGCATTAAAGAGCATCCCATATTTCACTAGAGAGAACTAGACTTCTCCTAGTGACCACATTCAAGACATTGCAAATGTCTGTGCAATTCATGAGATCACTGAGATGGACATTGTAGTCAAATTACTAGCCTCTTCACTTAAGGGTAAAGCTTCACAATGGTTCAGGAGTCTAATAGTAGGCTCTATTCAAACTTGGGACCATCTATGCAGAGCTCTTCATAACCAATTTGGAGAAAAGGGAGATAATCTATCCTTGTTAGAGAAACTAAAAACAATCAAGAGGGCTCCTAATGAGTAGTTGACATATTTCAACCTCAGATTTCAAAGGACATGGGATAGGATTCCATTGGCTGTAAGGCCCACAGATGAAGGTGCTTTCTTATACTTTCTTAGAGCTCTAAATTCTGATATTGCTTTAATGATTCAATCAATGGGAGGAACCACTTTACCTGCAACCTATAACATCTCTATAAGAGTTGATAATTGTTTAATTCAGGCTGGAAAACTTTATCCTAGGCCACCCATGCCTCTATACCCGAACTATCAGCCCCAAGCACTAGTCAGACACCCACATTGGCTCCTATACTTACTCCTAGGAATTAGAGTTTAGCTAAAGCCTCTACCTCATCCTCTAACACCTCAAAAGAGCTTCAAGAAGTTATGAAATAGTTACAGAACCTAGGGAATGAGTTAGTAACTATCAAGAGGTAAGAAGTTTAGATTTCTAGGCCATATAAGCCTTAAGCTAGTATCTATCTAGACCCCCATATCAATAAAATAGGAAATCAAATTAGGCTGCAAATAAAAACCAAAGCTAATGTAACCTCAAGCCATTAGGCCTTTTACGGTAATATGATCCAAACACGGCTTCAACATCAAGGTCCCTTGTTCCAAAGCACTAAACAATATGGTGAAGAATATGACTGGTGTTTCCCATGCAATCAGTCTCTCAACCAGTCAATGTGTTTCAATGGTGCACTAAACCAAGCCTTGACCAGTGCAGACCATTGGTGTGTCACAAGAGTCCACCAACAAGAATATCAAAGTAGCAAGGAGCTCAACAAGAAGCATCTCCAAGTGAGACTATGCTTGTCAATTGGAAGGCTGAAAACTTCTGTGGGATGAATCAAACACCTTCTCAAAGTGTATCTACCAATACATGGTCTAAGAAGAGGAATTTGGGAGAGGGAAAAGTACCAAACTTAGGAGATCCTCAACCCTCCATTACTCCACAAGGTATTGGCAGAGTTAGAATGTAACTCCTAATATTCGAGTCATTCCAAGCCACCTTCAAGACCCACTGTGCACCGGTTGTAATGAACCATGTGCAAGAGAAAAATGTACCAGGAAAGGGGCAGCAAAAGGATAGCTCATTTAACATCATTGAACAAATGAAGAAGAAAAATGTGAATATTTCAATGTGGGAGTCATTAGTATCTTGTTATGGCCAAGCTGGTGAAGCTCAAATCAGCCCCCTAACCAGCAAGAGAAAGTGTATACAAATGCAACTTAGACTAGGGGAAATCATGGAGGATAACAAGGTAAGAATCAAGCCCCCTCTATTTTATATTTCATTGATCATTAGAGAAAAATTGGTACATAATTGCTTGGTGATTCGGGGCAAGTAGCTTTGTAATGCCTAAACAAATATCCGATCAACTAGATATTCAATACAAAGTCATCTCCAGGGGTAGTGCAATTGGATGGGACAATAGTGACAACTGTTGGAGTCATCAAAGATTTCATCCCGACACTCCACGCCTTTCCCAATGTGATGTATTGCAAAATGTATCGCAATAATAGACTTGCCATCACATTTTGCATCGTGTTTTTCGAGAGACTTCACCTGCTAATATTGGAGGTTATCTAACTGTTGATTGGTCACACATGATTTTTAAAATAAGGTATGGAGCTCAGGCCATAATCAGATCTCGAGCCCATTACATATTACCATATTGAGTCTTATGTACCTAGCCTGATCAACGTCAATTGTTTGGCCTTTGATCAAGAGGATCTCCCAAGGAATTTTGAAGCAAATACCAAGGTGGGGTGTGTCCCAGACTTGACCCTTGATGAATGGGCCAAGAAAAGGCATGCTTTTGACCCTTATAAAGAGATAGAGGAATCTGATCTAGGATTATACTGTTTGCATGAGGAGAATCATCCTCTTCTTGACATCATTACTCCAAACCAAAGAGATGATACTGTGGTATGGAATTTCTTCTTTGATGCCTCAAGAAGTAGACAAGGAGATGGAGGAGGAGCTATGCTTGTTTCCCCCAAGGTATGAAATACTACTCAGCTTTCTATTTCCAATTTTCCTATTCAAACAATACAACAGAATATGAGGCTTTGGTCCATGGACTGCATTGGGCAAGGAAAAGGGGTATAAAGAACTTGCAAGTGTTTGGCAACAGTGAACTAGTTGCTAATCAGGTCCGAGGACAAAATGCTGCCAAGAATGATCTATTAAAGAGATACAAGAACTAGGTATGGGACCTCATTGAGGACTTTGAAGCATTCAACATCAATTCCATCCCGAGGAAGAAGAATGAAGTGGCAGATAGATTGGCAGCAATTGGGGAAACATTTGATGTTGTAGAGAGTATCAAGAGTGATAAGTCTCAGGCCCATATCAAAGTGGTTGTGAGACCAGTGTCCCTGATAATAACACAAGTTTGCAAGTCTTCGAGAATGATCATAAAAATTTCAACTTCCTCCAAGAAGAAGCTGAGTTTTCCTCCAGAAAGCAAGACAAACTAAAGCAGTAGTATGGTGATCAAGTGGTGCAACTGAGGACCAATAAACTACCAAAGGATCTTGTCACTTTGGAATCAATATTCAACCCAAATGACCAATTCTGAAAGGAGAAGGTGAACATTCAAGTAAAGGGTGAAGATTCAGAGCCCATTTTCATAGAAGAAGGAAAAACATTGCAGATTGGCAAGGTAAGCACTCAACAAGAAAAATATGAGTTTATTCAACTTTGTCAAGAATTCCCATATGTCTTTTCCTGGACTTACAAATATTTAAGAGGCTTCAACCCGAAGTTGGCACAACACACAATGGAGTTGGATCTAGGAGCCAAGCCTTTTAGACAGAAGAAAATTCCAATGAACCCTTACATAGAGCCTCTTATGAGAAAAAAGTTGAATAATCTTATTAAGGCCAGCATCATCTTCCTATCAAGAACTCAAGTTGGGTTGCCAACTTGGTTCCTATGAGGAAAAAAATTGGAGAGATTAGACTGCGTATGTGAGACTTCCATAATCTAAATAGAGAATACCTAAAAGATCACGACCCACTTCCATCAATGAAACAGATCCTACATGTTGTATCCATCTAGAGAAGGGTTAGCAATTGATCCTAAAAGAGTTGAAGCCATCTGGACACTTCCATTTCCACAACACAAAAAGTCTCTCCAAAGCTTCTTGGGGAGGATAAACTTTGTTCATAGGTTTGTACATGATTTTGATACTCTTATAAAGCCTTTAAAAATGATGTTAAAGAAGAGTCTCACATTTAAATTGACAATAGAAGGAAAAAGAGTTTTGAGGCCATAAAGCTCACCATATCACAAACCCCAACTCTCATTAACCCAGACTTCTCAAAAGAATTCATGTTGTATGCTTTTGGAGGGTTAAACACCATCTCATCCATCTTGGCACAACCCAACAAGGAAGGTTCAGAACAACCCATATCCTTTCTCAGTTAGAGCTTGGAGGACTACGAGGTAAAATACTCTTTCATTGAAAAACATGTCCTTGTTGTTATTAGGAGCTTGAAGAAGTTCAGACATTTGGTCTCAAACAGTTAGATTCAACTGCTGGTGTCCCATGTTGGTGTCAAACATTTTCTCCTAAACAAGGATTTGAATGAGAAGAGAGCAGGTTGGTTCACTCCAGTAATGGAATATGAAATTGAGATCAAGATGACAAAACAAGTTTGAGGCAAGGGTCTATGTGAACAACTCGCCTCCAAGCAGCAAGTTGAGTCAGTGGATGAAAAAGAGGTTGTCCTATTACTACAAAATGATCAATAACTACCAGCTAATGATGCACTTGCTCCATGTTGGACCCAAGCCTTGGTGCATTACCTTTAAACAGGTTTTTCCCTCCAGAATGGAACAAAGTAAAAAGGAGATACTTAAGACTACAAGCCATCCCATATGTGCTTGTTGGCGGTGTCTTGTTTAAAAAGGATATCAATAGTGTCCTATTGAGGTGCATTGGGACAAATCAATTTGAGAGATTGTTGCATGAGTTTCATGATGGAGAAGCAAGAGACCATTTTACCCCTCGAGTAACATCTCTCAAGATCATGAAAGCTGGTTATTACTAGCCTACAGTGTTCAGGGAATGCTACTCATAGATTAGGAAGTGCAAAACCTGTGAATTCTTCACAGGAAAGGAGAATCAAGCAGCCCCTTCCCATTCATCCCATTTCATTGGATCATCCATTCATGCAGTGAGGACTAGATTTCATTGGGGTGATTAACCCAAATTCAAGCCAAGGCCACAAGTGGATACTTACTGCAACAGACTATTTAACCAAGTGGACTGAAATAGTGGCACTAAAAGAAGCAAATGAATCCCATATTTTGGATTTATATGAAGGAATAGCCACCGGGTTTGGAGTCCCCGCCACCATTATATCGAGATAATGCATTGGTATTCCTTGGTACAAGGATCAGTAAATGGAAAGTCAAGAATTGTGTGTATCTCAGAACTTCATCAAACTATTACCCTCAAGGTAATGGCCAAGTAGATTCCACAAAAAGAACCTATTAAGGATTATCAGAAGGAATCTGGATGAAAATCAAAGAACTTAGCATACCAAGCTCAAATCTGCTCTATGGGCTGATAGGATCACATCCAAAAGATCCACAGAAGTTCCCCATACAAGCTTGTATATGGAAAAGAGGCAGTATTTCCCATATCATTAGAGTTTCCTGCTCTGGAGCTTATGAAATAGTTGGAACTGGTCGAGTTTGGACCCATGGAAATCAGGTATGCAGAGCTGATGGAAGTAGGAGAAGCAAGAAAGCATGTAATGCAGAGCATGGAAAAGGATCAAGCATTGATCAAGAAGAGTTTTGACAAGAAATCAAGAACAAAGACCTTTCAAGAAGGGGACTTATTTCTAAAGTGGGATGCGGATCGGGAAAATCTAGAAAGGCATTCCAGATTTGATGGCATTTGGAGTCGCCCTTACATGATCACAAGGTACAAGTGTAGGAATTCCTTCTAGTTGGCTAAATTAGATATCGAAGAATTACACATCCCTGTAAATGGGTTCCATCTCAAACATTACTACTAAAAGGGAAGGTTCTACCCTTGTAAACATTAGCATAGGGTTTTTATTTTCCCCTATGTGTGTATGCACATTGTTTTGTTTTAGAGTAGGTTTTATTGCTCCAAGTTTGCATTGTTATATAATTTAACGTGCCTCGGGTGAATACACAAGGCCCTTTAGCATCTTGTAATAGGGAGACCCATAGTTTTCGTAACAGTTTCTCATTTCTAATGAAAAAATACAGAGCAACTAAAATCAGGTCTCAAGTGTTCATTTCCAGAAGAACAGGATCAGAACTAGGCCACCAACCATGACTCTATGCCCAATGGATACAATAAGGAAACTGATCTTTTCACCTGACAAGTAGACGTCCCCATGAGTCAACAATTTGTTATCTCAATTTTGTCCCCAGTAAAACTAATCAAACATAGTCCCGTTTAGGAAGAAATCTAAGGGACAGATCATTACGAATCCATGCTTCAAATCCAACTAACAGGTTGCAGGCAGGCTATATAATGGAGCAAAGCAAGGTCGAGAAAGGAGGCAAGGAGTGTCAAAGAAAATTAAAATCTCAAAGGAAAGGAAATGGAGAAAAAACTTGAATTCTTCGAGCTCGCATATGATTCAAAATAGACCCAAAATTGGCTAAGTATGGGAGAATCAGCGAGAATCCTCCACATGCCTTAGTGGCGCATCTCCAAAGATTAAACTCAAAAAGTAGACTCGAACAAATGCTAGGCTTCCATGTGTCCCAGAGTAAAAAAAGGTGAATTTTCAGGCCCAAAATGATTAAGTTTAGAGGACCAGTGGAAGCCTCCACGTGTTCAAATGGCGCACCTTCAAGGGTCAAAGCAAAAGGTGATTCCCAGATGAGTGCGGAGCTTCCACGTGTCTCAGGCCTGAAAAAGATAGAGTCAGCCATTGAAAATTCCAAACAAGCGCAAGGCTACCATGTGTCATCTCAGTGCAATTCCAAGATGGGAGCCCAAGGTGGAAACTCAAAACTTGTGTCAGCTCTCCATGTGGCTAGGGGTCAACAGAGGTCAAATGGAAAGTGGGCCCAAATTGGTTAAGTATGAAGTTTGGGTGGAATACACCACATGTCTTAACCACGCACATTCAAAGGCATGGTCAAAAGCGGAGAAAAAAAGGAGTGCAAGGCTTCCACGTGTTATCCTGGTGCATCTTCAAAGATAGATCTAAAAGCAGGTCCTTAGATAAGCACCAAGCCTCCACATGTCCCAAGTCGATATACGGCCCCACCAAGCAAAAGGACTTAGTCAAAACATGAAGGAACAAAGCAAAGCCACGGAAGAAGCCACGTGTCAACCTGGTGCAACTTCAAAAGAAAAATTCAAAAGTAGTCCCCAAACAAGTGTCAGCCCTCCACGTGGTCATATTTCAAGTCAAAGTAGGGAGGCGGGTCTCTGGGAGTAATTTTAATTTTTGGCTCCGTTCCCAAGAAACATAAGGTATAAAATGAGTCATGCCTCTGATAATGCCCAAGGAACCACGTTTCAGGCCTATATTAAATGTGGGCGGGCGGTCCTTGGAGTGATTTCTTTCCCAAATGGAAAATATGAACCGGCAGACCCGAGGATGGGTTTTTGACAAAAAGTGAATTTTGGGCCCGTGGACCCGTCCCGCTAACTAGTTTTACGCCGGTTTTATGCAGAGACGATTCAAATATTTAAATGGACATATCTTTCAACCCAGTGCCCAACATTCAACAAAATTGGTATAGTTGGAAAGATCTCAACCTCGTCTACACCATGAGGACCTGAAATTTTAATTTTGGCAAGGTTAGGTGGGTGAAAAATGGGGAAACATCTTCATGCCATTAATATGTAATCTGATTTTCCCCAACAACCAGATCGGATTTGATTTGATCTATTGTTCTTCCCTTCTTCAACACACCGAGTAGACACAAAGTGGTAAACATGATAGATTTGGGGTGGATTTGCAGAGGCATTGA
Organism: Taxus wallichiana var. yunnanensis; assembly: GCA_018340775.1. Lineage (NCBI taxonomy): Eukaryota > Viridiplantae > Streptophyta > Pinopsida > Cupressales > Taxaceae > Taxus > Taxus wallichiana. The sequence continues at coordinate 397,523,347 of CM031243.1, forward strand.
TGGCCAATAGCTGAGCTTCAAATTCATTCTCCCACCTCTCTCTCCCTTTTCTCTATGTTGAATCTATAAAAGAAGGGGTGGGGCTCATTGTAAAGGGTTAGACATTTCTATTTTTCACTCTCCCTTCTTCCCTTGTCTATAAGTGAATTTGGGGAGTTTCCAAACCTCCTATTCAAGTTACAATGCAATATTTTTCCCCTTGGCCACCTTTGTAATGCATTGTATCAACTTTTAGAGCAATAATATATCTCTGTGGATGACTCTCAACCCTCTCATGTGTTTATTGTTTCCTTATGATCTTTCATTGTAGTTTGGTTATCTGTGCATGGATTTTTTACTACATTTTTATGGTCTGTGTTAGCTTGCAAAATGAGTGTTTAACATTCCTTTGGTGCATCACCTCATTATTTTAGGTTTAGTTTTTACATCTTCTCAACCCTATCTCCTTGGTAAAATAGAGTAGGTTTATAGTAGATCCTTTGTAATTTATTTGTGTGCACTTGAATAGAGGAATAGGAACCGGCCTTAATCGGAGAGCTCTCTCAACTCGCAAGGTCCCACACTTTGAGAGATGCTCCATGTTGTGCAATCACACTAAGAGTCTCAACCCATTTAGTTATAGACATTCAGGGGTGTTGTGATTCTACACTAACAGTTAGTTTGATGTAGGTTTAGGAAGAAGAACCAGCTTTCTCGGGAGGTCTTGCTATCACCAAATCACAACACCCTTATCTTTAAACAAGTGCATATACTTGAGCTCACAGTGTGATTGGATAACATGGGTACTATCTCCAAGTTGTGGGACTTGCTACTTGAGATAGACCTCTATAGAAAGATGGTTCTTACTCCTAAACTTCTGCCACCATCTACTCTAATGCAAGAAAAAATAATTGTCCTAATCTTAATTTCTAAGGGACAAAGGAGAGAGAATTCATAAAACATGAAATCCTACACTACAGCGGTGATACACTACAAAAGGAGGGGGTGTGAGAGTAGTCTTCTGATGTGTGAAAAATAGAAGTAAAAATGCATACTATAAGGGGTGATAACAGTTCTCCACAATCTGGAAAATGCATTCACACCAATATTTCAAAAATGCAAAATAATAATGAGTCCTTGTAAGATCATAAGATAGACAACACATTTTTAATCAATGTTGAAGTGGTAAGAAGAATGCAAGAAAACACAGCAGGGGAAGATGCATCCACAAACTTGTATTTTATTACTTTAGGATATGCATAGTTCAATTTGTTACAAGATAGGGGCCTTGATCACCATGCAAAGACTCCACTACAATGGCCTATAGCACATTGGCTTCACAAAGCAATTTTGACATAACTTTGCTACAACAAAAATACTTCCTTTTACAATGATCTTAACACTCCAACTTATAGAAAAATGAGAAGAGAAAGAGAAGGGGAAAATGGAAATCCAGAAATTTGTCCTTAAACCACTTGCAATATTCATTAAATGAATTCCAATGATTTTATTTTACTTGCAAAAGGATCCCCCATCTTGTCCCAGTGCTTGCGGCGAGAGAAAGAATGATGACCATGCCTCTTAATTGCACTCCAACCTACCAAATAAAACATTGTCATGAATCCGGCCATGTTTTATCCAAAAAAATTCATCGATTTCTCATCAAATCCATAATTTATTGATTTTTTACGTTGGTCTCAAATCCATGATTCCAACAGTACCAATTTTGTGTGATTTTGTTGAGAAATGCAAAATTTATGGCCTTCTGAGTGCGAGAAGCTATTTTGGGTCTGGCAGGCATTTTTTGTCATTTGACGGGAATGAGCATTAACTGAATGGAGCTGAATATGTTTCTTATATTTAAATATATCTACCCTCATCAAAATTAAGAAATCTAGAGGACGTCGTGCTCATTTTAGAAAGTCCAATTTTATGAAAATCGGAGCTCAGAGTCAAAATTTATGGCCGTTTGAAGTTCGGGAGGTCAAACTTTGAATTTTCTCTTTGTTGTGGCTATTTTGGAAAAATCAGGTCCACGTGTCCCAGTTGTCTCGAGACACATTTTCCGCATCGGCCGATTCGGGCTTCCTTGTCCCTGCGTTTACGCCATTGGACTGGGTCGTGAGGGCCGTTGAATTCCGCATTCACCACATCCCATGGTCCCTTTTATGGCCTTTTCACCTTTTCGTGCCCCACACGTCCCACGCGACCTAATGTCTCAACCATCCTGCGGACAAAAATTTCTGCACCACCCACAATAAAATGACACGTGGCAAATCCATTTGATTCATGTCCGTGCATACTTTTGTCCCGGCTGTCCCAGACTCACGTGGAACAAAAAAATGTCCACTTTTTCCTATTTTCACTACCTACGGCTATTTTGGCTTTACGTGTCCCACACGTCCTTGCATCCTAACTATCCCATAGACCACAGGACAAAAATATCGATTTTTCCACAAAACACCAAAATGAGCCCATTTTTGGATTTTTCCAATTTTCTCTAGCTTCTTGGGTTTTTTCTGGATGGGGAAGTTAGAGAGAAACAAGGGGGCCCAAAACATGATTATTTTTGGCCTTGAATCAATTCTACTAGCTTGGGTGATGAATCTAATGCATGTTATCAAAATTACCTTGAGGGGTGAATTTTGGATAACAGTCTATCTCATGTAGCAAGTCCCACAACTTGGAGATAGTACCCATGTTACCAAGTCACACTTTGTGAGCTCAAGCACACACACATGTGCAAATGGGAGATTGATATGATTCGGTGATAACAATAATTTTTCAAATGATCAAATGAATAGAGAGGAAAATGTGACATAAATTTTAAAAACAATGTTCATTCAATATTTCGACAAGATTATACAGAGTACTTTGCTCATTTCAAATAAATATATTTTTAAGGGCCCGTGTTTATTAAGGAATCAAGAAGCATATTAGTCAAACAAGCTTAAAGGATTATCTTATTTTATTTTTAATATGGATTCATCCAATGATATGAAATTCTCGGTTGCACACACACGATCATTGTGTTACTTGGTTCAAGCTTCTATCTTGCTATCATCTCCTGTAAAATGAAAAAATCAAGATGTTAGATCAATTTCAAACAAATTCAGTCTAAATAGTTTAAAATAAAATGATCAATAATAAGCCTTCTAAAATTCCTTTTCTCAAGTTGATAGCTCACTAATGAAGGTCAAGATTCACTCGAGTTTTACATCACTATAATTTTATTCTACTTTGATTAAGAATTCAAAAAGTTGCATGATTTTTATTCTTCATCCTACGATCTTACGAAAAAGGAAGGTGAATGGTTTCCTGCATTTGAGAAAGTTTGAAATGATGCCATATAGAGTGAAGATGCGGGGTTATTGAACTTGGAAGATGAATTAAGAAAGTAAAATAAAGAAGAATGAGTGAATGTGTAATAGGAACTAGTTGAAGATAAAGAAAGTTGAAGATCCCGATATAAAGTCTATTATTCAAATGTGTAGATGATTAAGAGACATTATTTTGAGAAAATGTTAAGGGTGTGAGTTGAAATTATATAGCAGTTGAAATAAACGTGTGAAATATATCAAAAGGAAGTAGTGATGACTATAGAAGTGTAATGAACTCCAAGAAAATATAGATTATCTAATGAGAATGTAATATACAATGAATGAAATCAAAGCTTGAATGATATAGAAGAGATAATAGTGAAAATAGGTTGAGAGTAAATGATAAGAGAACAATCAAGGTGTGAAAGAGATGTGAAAATTCATTGAAGTATGATGATAGTGTAAATGTTGAAATTGTGCAAAGTGGTATTCATGAGTGAAAGACAGAGAAGACCGTGATGAATTGAACAACGAGTCATCACATTAAACATAATTTTTCTTTTAAATCTTGAAGAAAATTGAAATTTAGGAACACGAGAAGGAAAAAAATGACATGAATAGGGTCATAGGAAATGGAAAGTGAGAAGAACAATTGGAAACTCAAATTGATTGAGAAATTAATGTCATAGATCAGATAATAAGGTGTATGCACGAATGAAATCGAAACATAAAAAAAGCAGTGAGGGAAATATATTGAGTTGAATAGCAGTTAATGGTGAATATAGTTTTGTGGCCAAGAAGTGAAGGATTACATGAGGAGCATGTGAGTGTGAAATTAAGAGAACAAAAGATTCAAAAATAATGTAGAGAAAGGGGAGTATGATCATGAATAAGATGACAATGAGAAACAAGTTTAGGAGAAAAATTTGATGAAATTGACATAGTAAAAGGTGAAAAACTAGGAACACATAAATGGATAAAGTGCTAGTAAGGGATCTTGATCAGTTGTATGAAGCAACAAGAAAACTAAATTATCAACTTCTAAATTGTTATTGAAGTTTTACTAAATGGGTGTTTGGGTTATAGAGGTAGGATATCCTTGTAAGTTGTAGCTTGCTAAACCATCCTAGTGGGTGCTTGGCAACCTTTAGGGGGTTCTAGAAGTACCAAGAAGTGGGTGATTCTCAGGTTGAGTGGGTGCTCAAAAAAATTGGAAATCATTTTATGTTAAGAATGGGTGTCCTAATTCAAAATTAGAGATTGTAATATTCAAAATATCATAATTGAAGGTGATTCTCTAAATATTATAAATCTTCTGAACAAAAACAACACCCCAGCTGGTCTATCAGGGATTATATTGAGGAAGCTATAGATATTTGCAAAAGCTTTGCTAATGTCCACATCACCCATACTTATAGGGAAGGAAACAGGGTTGCCGACAGTTTGGCTAACTTAGGTGTTTATAATTCCTTTCAAACTTGGATTGGCAGGACATTCTGCCACTCATGTCAATAAAGCCATCATCATTGATCTTCATGGCAGTGAAAATCATGACTAACGGCTGTATTTTAGATGCTAATGTGTGGATCCCCAAGTACATGATGATGACATCACAAAAGATCTGGATGATTGTTGCGACTTGTGCGGGCTGGATTGCCATCATTTCTTGGCATGGAAGGAAAGCTGGGGAGTGGGGAAATAATAACAAATGCAACATTATAATTAAACCGGCTTTCACGGGAAGAGCTGATTCAAATACCAAAAACACCGCTCGGACTGTCCCGCACATTGCAAGCTTTTTTACCGTTGAAAACAGGAATAGGAACAGAGGAAACATGGGGGGTCCGCCATGCAAAACCGAACCGACCCACAACCCTGAGTGGAAAGAGAACACGGAGCTCGGGAGTACCTGCAAATTGGAGGCCTGTCGAATTTCATTGAGAGGATTCAAGGCTTCGACCAAGACATCTCCATCAAATTCGCCAAGGGTTGGAAGAACAGAATTGTCAAGTATAGTAACATGAAAATGGAAATTACAGAAGAGCTCATAGCTCAGATCACGGGTCTCAGCCTGGAAGGCACAAAATTCTTCAATAAAAAGGTCGACAGGGAAGTGGAAACCAAGAAATTTTTAGAAGAGGGAGAGAATCTTGAGTTTGTAACTGCTGGCCTCAAGGTGGAGTCGATCCCTGTTCCTTTTGATGAACTTGCCAAAATGGTGGTAAGGTATGTTACCCTTGAAGGAAGATATGTGACTATTCCTCACAAGCATCTGATTTTTCTGAATCATTTTCGTAGAAATAACATTATTAGCTTTCCTCATTATCTGATCAACTCCTTGGAGAAATCTATAAGGGAAGTTCAAAATCACTCTAGGGCTGTCCCTCTACACCAGGGCCTTATCCTCCTGATTCACCGCCACTTTTCCAGCTGCCCTCCCATGAACCCTATCCCACCTCCCTCCTTCATACCCCCACCTACCCATACTGCTCCCACTCCACCCCTGCTAAAAAGAAAGAATGATGATGTTGGCTCCAGCAAGAAAAGCAAGAAAGCTAAAATCCCTACCTCCCAACGTGTCCTTAGGAGCCACAAGGACTTAGAACTTGCTGAAAACCTCCTGCATATTAGCATGCCTGTGGAGAAGCCCAAAGAGGAGGATTTGTTGAAGAGGATTGACAGAGTGGAGAAGGAGATTCAAGAACTCAAAGGGGCTCTAAAAAACATGGAGAGAGCCAAGGGTAAAAGGATCCTTCAAAGTGAGGAGAAAGAGGGGGTCATTGATGAAGTCTTCAAGAAGCTGCAGTCACTTGATGGCAGATTGGGGAATGCCAAAATCCGCAATGACTGTATTTTATCTGCCCTCAAAAGCATCTATAACTTCATTGAACAACATGTCCGCAGCGTTTGCAATTTAAGTGGAATAAGTGAAGACATATGGGGCCCTAAGGAGAATAGGGACATTGCAATCTCCCAAGCTGACATGAAGGACCCCTCTCAGGCCACGACCATTTCCTTTTTCATGTCACTATAGGCCATCAAGACCAAGATAGACAGAGCCATCAAGTAGCGGGCTGTTGCGCTATATGTTTTTGGCTGTGATCTAGCTGTTGTCGGGTGGTTCTGGAGCTATTTTTTGATGGAGCTCGCTTTTCTATTTCTCTTTTGGTTTCTTTTTGATCTTGTCTTCGTTGTTCTAGATCTCTGTACGTTTTGATCCACTTTTCACCTTTATTGTAATTTCTGGCTGTTGAGCCTTCTTGGTTGGCTGTTTTGCCCCTCTCTGGGCTACTTCTCTCATATTTTCTATCTGGATTTTGAGCCCTTATGTATATAGGGTATAGTCCCTTCAAAACTATTTGCCCTTAATAAAAAAAAAAGAATGGGTGTCCTTGATAAAAGGCCTTGATTTCAAAGTGGGTTTTCTCCCTCTAAGGGATCACTATAAATTTGGTTTCCTATCTTCTTGATTGTAATTTAATGTGCTTATGATTTGAGTTTTTTTAGTAAATAAGTTTTAAAGGTGGTAAAATTTATCACCAATGATTACACACCCCTACTCAATGTTTGTGATATCCAACACTTGGTATCAGAGCATGGTCCTCCTGAATATATCCTAATACCTTGGAGGTGATACCTAAGTCATAAGTATATGTACATCAACAAATTTTGTGTTGGAGAAAAAGTATGAGATTTCTCAAGTATTGATCAAATATTTCAAATCTTAAATCAAGCTCAAAGATGCAAATTATCTTGAAGGACTCCAAGAAGTGGTAAAAATTGTTGATAAGTTATCAAAAGATCTAAGTGTCAAAGAAAATTCTTGTATTAAACTTGAGGAAGAATTGAATACTTCAAAGGATGAGCTGGAACAAGTTAAAGTTAAATTGATGATACATAAAAGAAACCCTAATGACAATTCAGGTCTATTTGTCAAAAATGAAGCAACCCTATCGAAATGGAGCGTGAACCTAGTGACGAGTCATGCCAAGCAGCCATAAAAGATAAGGATGAAGAATGTGGTGAATTAAATGCAAAATTCATAATTCTAAGAAAGGAAATGGGGAAAGAAAGGGAAAAAAATGAAGGGGTTGAACCCAGAAAGAAAACATAAATGAAATAGACTAACACTGGAAGATTCAATTCAACTAAATAGCTAAATGTATCTAGGTATGAGAGGATATTTAATGGTTATTGTTTATCATGTTCTGAATTTGGAAATAAAGCTAGAGAGTGCATGAAAAACTATGAAAAATAACACCCATGGATATCTTTTACTACTGAATATGAAAGTAATATAGTGTGTTTCAATTGTATAAATAAAGGTCATATAGTTGGGAATTTCGAGAAGAACCTCTAATCCAGGGAAAAATGATGAATCATGTCATATATTATACATGTCATGAAGTTGGGCATTTCTCAAAGCACTGCTATAACTATAGACAACCCAAGCCTCAAGTAGCTCCTGAAAAGAAGGAAATGAAATGGGTATACAGAATCAAGGAAGCAAAGTCAGAAGTTGAGAAAGAAAATATTGAAAAGAAGGTGCCACAACAAGCTAATATTGTATCAACAAAGGATGACAAAGGAAAGAAATAGGAAAACAACTCTAGTGCCAAGGATGAGGAATTTCTTCCTCAAGCAGTGGTAGAGAAGGTATATGAAGTGCAACATTTATGTTTTTCAGTCACAGAAATAGATGATGAGAGGTTGGGTAATGAGGTTATCACTCCTAGAGATGCAACTAAGAAGGTCAATAAGAGTGTGAAGACAAGGAAAGGGAAGATGGAGTCATCATATGTTTTTGATGACTTCTTACTATTCTAAGAAAGTTCATCAAGAAAAGAGTGTCTTCTCTATGCTTCTAGGAGACATACTCTTTTGGATGAAGAAATAGTTTGGTTTGGAGTGAAGACACCATCATCAAGTGTTAATAAGAGACATCTTGCAAATATATCAAAAGTTAAGATTATTAAAAGCCTTTAAAAAGACAGGAAGAAAATGTTCGAGTCAATCTCAAAATATCAACACAACTTGAAGAAGGACCACACAAGCCTGAATGGCCATAGGGTCTTCAAATACAAATTTTAGTATAGCATTTGAGTAAAAATATGTATGATTGTGTTAAGGTATGTAATGTTGAGCTCTAAGTATGGACTCAATAATATGGTCATTAGTAGATCATTTTAGTCTATCTAGGATTGTTATGATTGTTCATGAGTCTCTAGGTGTAATGTGAAGAGCTCCTTTAAGTTAAGTAGTGTCAAAGATGATCTTTGTCATCAATTTCCTCCTCTTAGATCTATTTTTTTCCTTTTCCTCCCTATTATTAAGGTGTCGGTGATGGTCTCGTCATAGAAAAATATCATCTTGAACTAAGATCATAACCTTATTGTTGCAATAAGCTCATATTTTCTTGAACACAAAAAAATTAATTTTGTTATGGTCTAAATCATATTTTTGCATATTGTTCTCACCATCCAATATTTATTAGAGTTTTGTAAGGTGTCTAGTTATGGATATGAATGTATAAATACTAAGAATCTCTTTCTCAATTGGTCTTTTTAGTATATATGGTGGTTTTTGTCAAAATGATCTTGTAACTAAGACACATGTGTCACCATTATCAAAAGCATCATAGGGTCATTAGTATGTTTTGAGGCATAAATTGATTAGCTATGGGCGGTACATCTTAATAAGAGTTCCTTCAAGATGATCTAAAGTTCATAAGTCCATTCCAAGGTTGTGACAAAGATTGAATATGCAAATATATGGGAGATAAAATATGTTTTTGAGGATTGTATTAGAGCAAGTACCTAGTAGTACATGAAGATTGAGATGTCATTTTTATTAGGTGTTCAAAGATGTTGTAGGAATATACCCTCAAGGGGAGTTTGATTTCAGATATTGTGTTTTCTCGGGGAAAGACTTATCAAACAAGAATTATGATGAAGTATAACAATTGACCGAGAAATTTTCAAGGTATGTTAGAACTTGACAAGGTATGCTTGATCTAAGAAAGGTGATTTAGTGCTTTGTTACAAAGAATATTGAAAAGGAAGGAATCTATACCTTTATTTCAATGTATTTTTTAATGTGTTGTCAAGATTTTAAATGTAGAAACCCTATCTTTTTCCTCCAAGGATTACACAAAATTTTAAAGACTATCTTTGAGTGTATCCAATGGTAAAATATGTCTCAAATTCAAGATGTCAATGATGAATATGAATTAAAGACATATCATGCTACAAAGGTTATGAAGATGAAGTATCTTTTAATAAAACATGAAAAATGATGAGAAAGTGTGATAAGTGTTGCACATTAAGATGTCTATAAAATATATATTGAGTGTAGTGATCTCTAACTCATGCTTCAAGAGTTTTAGAAGTCATTTTGTAATTAATTTTACAGTGTTGGTGATAACTCTTCAAAGAGTTCTTATGTGAAAAATAGCATGTCCTAGCTAGAATAATAAAGAGTTACGGAAATTATGTCTCCCAAGTTGTTGTGATTATGTGACCTTATATTAAGATCTATGAAGTATTGAAGGAAGGAAAGTGTTGTAGATGTCTTGTGTGTTGTGCATAGATGATCAAGTATACCAAGCCTAATGGTCTATGGTTGTGAAGGTTTACATAGTTTCTTATCAATAAGTAATGAAATTTTATGTTCTTAGAGATCATGAAAAAGGTTGAAAAGGAAATTAAGGGAGTTCTATAAAATCAAACCAAGATTGTTGAGTGACTAATGAAAGGTGTCAAAATTATTCTCGAGAGGCATTAGTAGAATATTAAAAATTGTAAGTCAAATGATGGTGTCTTTTGAGAAAGAGGGTTGTAATGTTGTGGCAAGATTACACCATTATCTAAAGACTTTATCTAAGTATTCTACTGAGGTTATGAAGGTCCAACCGGATATGATAAGTCATAAGACATAAAGCACAATCGGGAATAAAAGATAAACTTTTGTCACTCTGTTGGTATCCAAATTGATTCTCCCTTTGAAGTCAAGTAGCATCATAGATTTAACAAGATACTTAGAGACAAACAAATAATGGTATAAGTCATTTTGTAGTCAAGGAATCGATTCAGCTAGCTCTTTGTCACTCGGGTGTTGGAGAAATGGATAACACCTTCATTAAGGATTTGATCTATCCTCACTACTTTACATCATGCCTTACAACCAAGGTGAGAGGACCCATTTTGTAACCCTTTTTGTTCAAGGAGAATGAAGATATAATTATTTATACAAATTTTAAAGGAAACCTTGAGAAAATATTATCAATGCACCACAATTTAACTCCCATGAGTTGTCACTTCTAAAGAATGATGATATTTTCTAAACAAGGTTAAGGTTACTAAAGACATTATGGAACCCCGATTGCTTCTACTTATTTTGGAAGTAGAATTTATTCATTTGTTGACATACGGGAAAATAAGGGTAGTTAAGGTAGGATTCATTGTTTTGAATAATGTTTGGTGGGAGATTGAGCGGGATAAACTTGATTTTTCTAGATCTTTGAGAACCTTCATAACAATTGGAAAAATAAATGATAGAATACTTCAAAAATGCCAAAATATTCCTTCAACCGAGAAGGTGTGCATCAATGGAGCCCTAGATTTGCATGGTTTCACACAATATTTGAGAATTCAACATGAAGGCTCGAGCGAAAGAGTCAATTAAACATTAAAGACCACTAATTCCGCACGCTTAAGATACACTCAAAGGCTTATAGATAATATTTACCAAAAAAATGATAGTAAAGTGATTTTAAATTGTTTATCTCATTACAGGATGAAGGATCTTCTCATAATGAGATTGTTAATGCCACTAAACTATCACAAGGATGAGATCCTATGTAATTCAGAGGGATTTTAACAAACGATTGCAACATGAACATCAAAACCATTTAAAATAAATTCGAAATAAAAGAAGACACAATTTTTCCCAAGATCAACATGGATTAATTCAAGATCTATTAGATTTATCGAAGGGGAAACTTTTTTGAGCAGTCTCGAGTTTTCAATCGTTGTGCACTCACAACCATCTTGATGTGATCAAATCTAAAACACAAGAGATTAACAGGTTTCTTGGATGGTCTCTCAGGAAGATGGGATTTCTCAAATTTTTCTCGTAAGAATTAAACCCCGAACCTTTGCAAGAGTATTCTCATTTCATTTATACAATTCACTCGCTCATTCATCCAAAATTTTCTACCCAAAAAGAAGAATATTCAAGGAATCCTTTGCTTGTTACCAGTTTTTCTCAGAAAGTGATGTTTAATAAATTTACACCTGAAGCTACCAGGTTGACAAATCATGAACTGATCACGTTTCTAAGACCTTCAACCATGACCGGGATGCCACACCATAGCCTTTTGACAATCCTTCTAATCATTCTTTTATTCTGTCATGCGAGAAATCCCCATTTTAATCATTTTTAGGTGGCTCTGTATAGTTGGATCTGACAAGCAATCTTTTTTTCCCTCAAGGAAACACCTTGAGAAATGAGTGCCCTCGCATGGATGCCTACATTCCTACCTCTCAGAAATAAATATCTACACACGGATTATTCCACATACATGTGCCACGAGTCCAAGTTGGCCAAGTACGAAGAGGAATTAGTGGAAGCCTCCACATGTTTCCTTGGCGCAACTGTAAAGGTGAAGTACAGAGGAAAGTTCACAAATAAGTGTGGGCCTTCCACGAGCCCTGGGCCCAAGAAAATTTCATTTTGGCCTTTGAAATTTCTGATATGGTGCCCAAAAGTGCAGACCTTAAATAAGCGCGAGCTTACAATGTGTCTCACTCAGCCAAAGATGTGGAAAACATTTAAGGATAGAGAGGAGCTAGTGGAAGCCTCCACATGTCCCTTTGGCACTTCTTCAAAAGTAAAGTGCAAGGGCGGTTTCCAAATAGGCATGGGCCCTCGGCGTGTCCCGGACTTAAGAAATTTGCTTGAAAAGTTTAAGTATAGAGAGGAGCTAACGGAAGCCTCCACGTGTCTCCTTGGCACAACTACTAAGGTAGGACTCAGAGGTGGATCCTCAAATGATTGCTGTCCCTCCATGTGTCCAAGCTTTGAGTTGAAGTCAGATTTAGAGTTTCAAAATTCCCTAGTAACCCGCCTTTCCACTTCTAAATTTTGATGTGGGCCCCTGACGAGTTGCGGGTTATTTCATAACTTTGCTCCCTTGTACAAAGAGGCAAAAAACTTCAAAATGTTCCGCCGATCCACCTTCCCACTTGTAACATGAAAAATGCCACGTGTCCTTCTTCGGGGTCAAAGTAAGAATTTTTCCCTGCGCTTCATATTTTTTGAATAGCCAATCAGAGACTATCGGGGCCACGGGGCCAATTTGGTATTTTTACAAATGTGACAAAAGTAGAAAATTTCACCAAAAATACCTTCAAGGCCGCATCCAATCAGAAAGGACCATGTTTCCACAGATGTTGAGACAAAAATTGACAAGGAAAACAAAACATGATTGTAGAAAAATAGAAGGAACGGAAAAAACCCAAATTACGCCCAAATTACAATTTTTTTCTCATGGACAGAGGAGCAAAAAACAATATCTAAACTTAATGTGATCCTCAACCAGAGGAAAGGACTTATCATGGCAATGAAATGAAGGAAATAGCCTTCATGCATCAATACGAGGAGATATAAAATACGACAAACCAACATCAGCTCGACTCGGGGATGGGAACTCCTGGGTGTGCCAAAAGAACAAAAGAGCAGACCAAGTGCCAAAAAACCATTGGGCAACAGAGTCAAAGAACAAGCTTTTAGATCCGAAAGAAAATAATGAACTCCCCAAGATGAACCGAGAAACCGGTGAAGGCTGGTCACTGGGACCAGGAAAAACCGAAACAGAAAAAAACATGAAAGTAGAATGAAACGAAAAGACTATACACTATACAATGGTGCATACCTAGATTCTGAGAAATCAATCAAGGAAATGTTTCAAATTCCTTCAATTCTAGATATGACCATGCTAAGTAGTTATGATACATCTTTAACAAATGGTCATATGATTGTTTCTCTTTTCCATCCAAGTTGTTATCTGACCACATTTTTTCATGCTTATCCTTTATGCCTATGTCAAGTTTTTCAACATCTCTCGAGGCTGCATCAAACATCAAATTCCCAGGAAAATCAATCTACTCAGGATATCTACATTGATCAATTTCATACACCTTGAAAACAACATATCTCACAAAGATATCAACATTAGTGCATCTCGTGCAATACTTGAAGAAGCATTGTTGGGGTCCTCAATGAGATATAACATTTTCTTTTCACGAGTAACTTCACAAGGATGGCATAAGACATGTCCATTTTCATACTTCCACCCACATTAGCTTCCCACTTTATAAATAATAACATTCCCCACTTAGTAGGACAATTCACAATTACTACATTCAAAGTTAAGTACTTGCTGGATAAGCTACCAATTGCACTACTAAACCCTGGACACATCCAACTATCGGCACCTCTCTTCAATCAATGGCAATACATTTCCCATAAGCTATTGTTACTTTGAGATTCAAATCATTCATGACCTCAAGAGGCATTACATTACATGAGGCTCCTAAATCAAACATGTAATTATGTAACAGTCTTAATAATCAAAGAAGTAAAAATGGATCCACATTAAGATGAGACTAAACTAGAGAATTCTTGTTGGAGGTGAATCACAAAGCACCCATGAATGTCTCGCAACTCAATGGGTTGAGACTCTCAAAGTGTGATTGCATAACATGGAGCTTTTCCCAAGTGTGGGACCTTGTGAAACAGGAAAGCTCTCCGGATGAAGGCAGTTCCTATTCCTCTATTCGAGATGCACACATAAAAATGCAGAGGGTTTACTCAAAAACCTACACTAACTCACCAAGGAGATAGGGTAAGAAGATGTATAAAACCAAACCTAAACTAAAAAAGGTGATGCACCGAGGAATGAAGAAAACTTGTCTTGACAATAAACACAAACCATAAAAATTCAATGCACGATCATGCACATATAAAACCAAATTTTTGTGAAAGATCGGAGGATGCAAATGAACACCGAGAGGGTTGAGAATCATCCACAGAGACATGCATTATTTTCTCCAAAGATTGATACAATACACTACAAAATGCCAAGAGGCAAAGTTGCATTACTGATTTTGAATGGGAGGTTATAATTCCACAAATTCACCTCGCCAAAGAGAAGAAGGGAGGGGGAAAACAAGAATGTCCAACCTTTAGAAAGAAGCCCATCCTTACAATTTATATTAAGAATGAGAGAGGGAATAAAGAGGAAATCCAAATCTATCCCAACCACCTCCAGGTTGTATTTAATTCATCTCATTATGGCAGTAGGTGAGAACACTAACAAACCCAAAAAATGGTGAACTGTATTTTACATTTTTGAAGAACTTTTTCTCACCCAATTAAAGATTTGGAAAATTCCAACCTTGAGTGAATCCAAGCTCCCTATGAAAATTTATGGCCATTTGAATATTCCCCAAGTCAGGGTCTATTTCTATTCGAGTTCGGGGTTCTCCTTTGCATTTACATCAGGTTTGGAGGATGCCTCGACATGTGTTTGACGTTTGTGTTTTCCCAAAACCCGCTTCCGTCGCTATTGCCAAGATTTCCTTTGTTTTAGGTTTGGAAATTGGACTTGCATATGCATCGGGTTTGGAAGGTGGCTCGACATGTTTTCGCCCATGCTTTCCCGACTCCAAACCCGATTTTCCTAGTTAGTGTTTTGGGTTCTCCGAACCCATTGGGACATATATTGCGATTTCATGCTTCATGTCTCATGTTTCCCAAAACCCGAAAAATGAAATCCTTTGTGTCGGGTTTTAACCTCTCTGACATATTTCCTTTGTGTCGGGTTTTTGAACCTCTTTGACATATTTCCTTTGTGTCGGGTTTTTGAACCTCTCTGACATATTTCCTTTGTGTCAGGTTTTTGAACCTCTCCGACATATTTCCTTTATGTCAGGTTTTTTAACCTCTCCAACATATTTCCTTTGTGTTGGGTTTTTGAACCTCTTCGACATATTTCCTTTGTGTCGGGTTTTTGAACCTCTCCGACATATTTCCTTTGTGTCGGGTTTTGAACCACTCGACATATTTCCTTTGTGTCGGGTTTTTGAACCTCTCCGACATATTTCCTTTGTGTCAGGTTTTTGAACCTCTCCGACATATTTCCTTTGTGTCGGGTTTTTGAACCTCTCCGACATATTTCCTTTGTGTCAGGTTTTTGAACCTCTCGACATATTTCGTTTGTGTCAGTTTTGAAACTTTCGACATATTCCCTTTGTGTAGGGTTTTGAACCTCTTCGACATATTTCCTTTGTGTCGGGTTTTTGAACCTCTCCGACATATTTCCTTTGTGTCGGGTTTTTGAACCTCTCCGACATATTTCCTTTGTGTCAGGTTTTTGAACCTCTCCAACATATTTCCTTTGTGTCGGGTTTTTGAACCTCTCTGACATATTTCCTTTGTGTCGGGTTTTTGAACCTCTCGACATATTTCCTTTGTGTCGGGTTTTTGAACCTCTCTAACATATTTCCTTTGTGTCAGGTTTTTGAACCTCTCGACATATTTCCTTTGTGTCGTTGTCTATATTTACCCGGAGGGTAGATTTATATAACAATTTGGTGACTCAACGGGATTACCTGCCTACTTGGTACAAGATTAGTGGCCTTTATGTGATCCATTGGGCATGGGGTCAAAACCAATAACTCGAAACCAACCGATATTTGATCCCGAGCCTGATACCACAAATCCTCCTCTGAGAGCACGCTGAACTGTAGAAATCCAACCTAGGAGCAACAAAACCTGTGCCAAAACACTTAGGTAAACTGAAACCTAACTACAACAAGACAATGTGCTTATGCACTTAGAGGAATTGAAATCTAGACTAATATTTACAAGGGTAAACCTTTTCTTTTTAGTAGCAATGTTTAAGATAGATTCCGTTAACCGGAATTAGGAGTTCTTCTCCGTCCAATGTAGATAATTGGAAGGCATTGCTATTCTTACATCCCATGACCATGTAGGGGCCACTCCAAATGGCATCAAACTTGGAATGCCTTCCTGGTTTTGCCCGATCTCGCATCCCATTTCAGAACTAGGTCTCCTTCCTGGAAGGTCCTTTCTCTTGCTTTCTTATCAAACCATCATTTTACTAAGGCTGATCTTTATAGATTGTTTAAATTGTATGTTCTCTCGATTTCTTCCAATTCCATCAACTCGCATACTTGGCCTCCATTGGTTCAAATTTAGCCAACTCCAATCTGCTTCATGAACTCTAATGCAGGTAATTCTAATGATATAGGCAATACTGCCTCTTTCCCATAGACCACCTTGTAAGGGGAATTACCTGTAGACCTCTTTGGTGTTATTCTATCATCCCATAATGCTGATTTTAGCTTGGTATGCCATGTTCTTTGATTTTCATCCAAAGTCCTTCTAATGATTCTTAGCAAATTTTTGTTCGTGGACTCTGCCTGTCCATTACCTTGTGGGTAATAGTTGGAAGAGGTGCTCAAGTAGATTCCATTCTTGACAGCCCATTCTATAATCTTAGAACCTATGAATGCCAATACATTTTCTGATATGATAGTGGTCGGCACACCGAACCTAGTCACTATTCCTTCATAAAAGTCTAGTATGTTAGACTCATTTGCTTCTTTGAGCGCTACTACCTCAGTCCACTTGGTGAAATAGTCTGTTGTTGTGAGAATCCACTTGTGGCCTTGGATTGAGTTTGGATTGATGACCCCAACGAAGTCCAATCCCCATTGCATAAATGGTTGGTCAACCAAAATTGGGTGCAATGGAAGTGCTGCTAGTCTTTCTTTTCTGTGAAGAGTGCACTTTTTTGCACTTTTTATCCATGTATAGCAGTCATTGAACACCGTGGGCCAATAATACCATACCTTCATTATCTTGAGAGTTGTTACCCATGGGGCAAAATGTCCTCCAGAATCTCCATCGTGAAAATTTCGTAACACCCTCTCAATTTGATCTATCCCAATGCACCTCAATAGAATTCCATTGATGTCTTTCTTGAACAAAACACCATCAACAAGCACATATGGAATAGCTTGTAATCTAAAGTATCTCCTCTTTGCTTTACTCATTTCTGGAGGGCATAGGCCTGTCTGTAGGAAGTGTATCATATTCTGAGTCCAACAAGGAGTAGGCACATCATCGTTTTCCTATTCTTGACCATCGTGTAAAACCAAGACAGCTCTCTTTTTCATCACCTGTTTCAACTTGCTGAATCAAGGCTAGTTGTTCACATAGTCCTTTTCCACATACTATTTTGGTGACCTTGATCTCAATGTCGTATTCCATGACACGAGTGATCCATCCCGCACGCTTCTTATTCAGATATTTTTTTAGAAGGAAGTCCCCGACTCCCACATGAGAGACCAAAAATTGGCTCTTGTTGTTTGAGACTAGGTGCTTGAATTTATTTAAGCTCTTGATCACCGCAAGGACATGCTTTTCGATGAAATAGTACCTAGTTTCGTATTCCTCCAAGCCTTGACTGAAGAAAGCAACTGGTTGTTCGATCCCTCTTTGTTTTGTTGTATTAGGATTGCAGAAATCGTGTCCCCACCACCAAAGGCATATAACATGAAATCCTTGGAGAAGTCTAGATTGATGAGAGTCAGAGCTTGGGATATAGCCTCTTTTATTGCCTCAAAACTTGCCTTGCCTTCAAATGTCCACTTAAATGCCATGCTCTTCTTTAACATTAGTGTTATTGGCTTTACAAGAGCTGCAAAGTTTGGAACAAACCTGTGGACAAAATTTATCCTTCCTAAGAAGCTTTAAAGAGCCTTCTTGTGACTTGGCAATGGCAATGTTCTAATTGCTTCAACTCTCTCTGGGTCAATCGTCAACCCCTCCTTTGAAACAATATGGCCTAGAAGTTTTCCTTCGTGAGCCAAGAATATGCATTTTTTGGGATTCAATGATACCCCAAATCTCCTACATCTCTAAAATACCTGTCTCAGATGAAAGAGGTGATCCGCTGCATTTTTGGAGAACACAGTGATGTTGTCAAGATATATCGAACTATTTTATCAATCAACCCCTTGAATGCCATATCCATTGCCCTTTGGAAAGTGGCTCCAACATTTGATAGCCCAAATGGCATCTTCTTGTAGGCATAGGTGCCCCATTTGGTGGTGAAAGCCATCTTAAACTGGTCATCTTCTTTCACCATTATCTGATTATACCCTGAGTAGCCATCTAGGAGAGAGAATCTCTCCGAACCAGGATACCACTTGCAATATTTGTTCCATTGAAGGAAGTGGGTAATGGTCTTTGAGAGATGCCCTGTTGAGGTCTCGGAAGTCCACGCATAGCCTGATCTCTCCTTCTTCTTCCTGACCGGTACCAGGTTTGCAACCCAACTTGAGTGCTTGATCGGGAATATAATGCTTGCCTCTATTAGCTTGTTTAGCTCTTTCTTCATTAGAGGCTCGATGTGAGGGTTGACTGGTCTTTGTTTCTGCCTGATGGGCTTAGCATCTGGATCTAGTTCTATTGTATGTTGTGCCAACTTCGGGTTGAATCCTCGTAGGTCCTCATAGCTCCAAGCGAAGACATCTGGAAATTCTTGGCAAAGTTGTATGAAATCTGATTTCTCCTGTTCAGTGGCCACTTTACCAATTTGAAGTGTTTTGCCTTCCTCAACCGGAATTGGCTCTGAATCTTCTCCTTTGACCTGTATGTTAGCCTTTTCTTTACGGAACTGGTCGTTAGGATTGAATATGGATTCCAATGTTACTAAACCCTTGGGAAGTTTGTTTGTCCTGCCTGCACTACTTCATCCCCGTACTGCTGCTCTAGTCTATCATAATTCCTAGCCGAGAATTCAGCCTCTTCTTGCATGAAATTGACAATCTGTTGATAGTTCTCAAACACCTGCTAGCTCGTGTTATTATCGCCGCATCTTGGCCTCACAATCACATGGATATGTGGATGTGTTTTTTCCTTTTGATGTTTTCAACCACATCGAACGTTTCTCCAACTGTTGTGAGCCTATCCGACTTCATTTTTCTTCCTGGGTATGGACACAATGTTGAAAGCTTTGAAATCCTCAATGAGGTCCCATACCCTATTCTTGTAGCTCTTCAACAGTCGTTCTTTTCAGAAAGCATGTTGTCCCCTGACTTGGTTGACGATTAGCTCACTATCTCCGAACACCTACAAGTTCTTTATGCCCTTTTTCCTGGCCCAATGAAGTCCATGAATCAATGCCTCATATTCAGCCATGTTGTTTGAACAGGAAAATTGGAAACGAAAAGCTGAAAAATATTTGATGTCTTGTGGTGAAATCAACATTGCACCACCTCCAGCACCTTGTCTGCTTCTCGAACCATCAAAAAATAGTTGCCAAACTTCATTGTCATCCTTTTGTTTAGGCTGAATGATGTCGAGAATGGGTGAATTTTCTTTGTGTACACAATACACGCCCAATTCAAATTCTTCAATTTCCTTGTATGGGTCGAATTCATGACTCTTGTTTGCCCATTCATCCAAAGTCAAATCTGGAATTCCCTCGACCTTAGTACATGTTTCTAGATCATTTGAACACTCCTCTTGATCAAAAGCTGAGTAATTTGCATTGATAGGACTTGGTACATGAGGCTCAATACGGAAATTAGCAATTGGTTCGACACGATTGTTGCTTTGGCCCCATGCCTTGTCCTAAAAATCATGTGTGACCAATCTATAGATAAATATCCATCAAATTTTGCAGTGAAGTCTCTTGATAGACACAATGCAAAGAGTGGCATAAGGTCAATCACAAACACATCTTGCAGAACTCTAACATTAGGACAGGAATGTAGTGTTAGGCTTAACCCCTTGATGACCCCAACTGTTCCTCCTACCGCTGCGTTCCATCTAGCTGCACTACTCCTTTCAGTATAGGCTCATACTTGAGACCTAGTTGATCCGCTATTTTCTTCAAAGCATCACTAAACTACTTTCCCCGAATCTATCATGCGCTTGTGTACCAAGTGGTTCCCGACAACCAATGACACATAGAATGGTGGAGGCTTCAAATTTTTCTTGTCTGCCCCCATCGTGTTGTATCGCATTAGTGAGAACTTTCTCATGTCTTTGGTTTGATACATTTGAGGCAGACCAATTAGCCATTACTGACTTGCAATAAATCTCGTCTGCCACAGGATCGCAAAGTGATTTCCACATGGAAATGTTCACATGTTTCTTCTTCATTTGATCAATGATGTTGAAAGGGGATGAATTGTCCTTTTGTTGTCCCTTACTTGGCACAACCTTTTCTGGAGCTTGAAAAGGTGCATGTGTTGCTATAACAAGTACTTTAGGCTGATTTTGCACATTTGGAGCTGCGTTTGGTCTATTGACCCCTTGTCGTGTAGGAGTGGGCTGAGAAACAACTGGATTAGATGGTTTCCCCTCTTCTATTCTTCTCTTCTTTCATCATGTGTTGGCAGCCACACCTTGAAAAGGTTGTTGGTTAACTCCACGAAGTCTTCCGCTTTGCAACCGCCAATGTAGTTTCGCTGGAGGTCCTCCTTGTTGCAGTTTTTTGCTGTTGATTCTCTTCTTGGCTTGGTTCTTGAGGCACACCAATGGTTTGCACCATGAAGGCCTGATTTAGTGCACCATTGAAACACACTGACTGATTGTGAGGTAGATTGCAAGGGTAACACTAGTCATTCTCGTGCCATGTTGTTTTGTGTTGGAACCAAGGCTCTTGAGGATGTTGTTGCATTTGGATCATACGGTCAAAATGGCCTGGCAGCTTGAGGTTGTCCCTAGTTTTGGTTTTGATTTACACCTAAGCTGGTGGTCTACTTTGTTGGTATGAGGGCCTAGCTTGGTACTGCGTGCTTGAGGCTAATATGGTCTAGAACTTTGAGCTTGTTGTCTTTTGATAGTCACTAGCTCATTTCCAAGGTTTTGTAGTTGTTTCATAACCTCCTGCAATTCCTTTGAAGTATTTGAAGGAGTCGATGCCTCATTATTGTTTTGATTTCTAAGGGTTGGAATGGGATTCAATTCTGGTGCTTGATTGGTTGCAGGATTTCCCATATCTGGATAGAGAGGAATTGGTGGCCTTGGTGTAAGCTTTCCAACTTGGATCAAACAGTTCTCTTCTTTGATAGCTATGGCATAGGCCCTTGGCAGAGTTGTTCCTCCCATTGATTGGATCATCATGGCTATGTTTGAATTTATAGCCTTTAAGAAATAAAGGAATGCGCCTTTGGCGGTTGGTCTAACAGCTATTGGAATCCTATCCCATGTCCGTTGGAATTTGAAGTTGAAATCTGTCATTTGTTCATTAGGAGCCCTTTTGATTGTTGTCAGTTGTTCTAATAAAGACAAATTGTCTGCCCTCTCCCTGAATTAGTTGCAAAGAGCTGAACAAAGTTGGTTCCAATTCGTAATAGACCCTACTGCTAGGCTCCTAAACTATTGTAAGGCCTTACCTTTGAAAGATGAAGCCAATAACTTGACTGCAACATCCATTTCATTTATTTCGTGGATTGCACATGCATTAGCAATATCCTGGATGTGATCAATAGGAGTAGTATGATTTTCTCCTGTGAAATAGGGGATATTCTTTAGCGCTGAAACTGGAACTTGATTCTAAGCATTTAGGGCAAGTGGACTATTGCCTGTGAATTTTACAAAGCGATTCGGTGGTAGATGTGCCATTATGATTGGCCTAAGAACCCTGGTTGATGTGAGAAAAGGTCTACTGTGGAGGTGTAGACAAAGTTCGTTAGGTGGAGATGGTGATCTTTGTGGTCTTCTTCCTCTCCTACCTCCGCTGGGTGATAGTTGCAAGTGGACAAATAACCCCTCTTCTTGAGTATCATACCTGGTTCAAATTCTTCTCATATGCTTGGACACCGCTGAATTCTATCCCTTCGAAGTCACTAGATGTGTTAGAGAATGAGCCTCAAAACGCTAGATTTTGAAAATAGAATTTAAAACTTCGAAGGACCTAGGGATACAGTCTTCAATTCAGAATTAGGGTCTTGTTGTGCAACTGCTAATCCCCGAAAGGTATATGTGGAAACTCAGGTCATGCAATGCAACTTACAAAACCTGAATTGCCATGTGTCGGAACTTGGGACATGCTTAACACCTGGGAAAACCCGAAACACTAAAAACCATGAAATTTTGAAAGTCAAAATCTCAAAAATCTAAGGATACCCTTTTGAAGATTTTTCCTGATCTACCAACTGGTGAAATTTTTACTTGTCTTGAGCAAGTTAAGCCCTTGAAAATCGATTTCGGAGTTCAGCCTGGAAGGTGAAAAATCCAAAAATTGTAAAACTTGCAATTTCTAAGTCCAAATTTCTTGAAAATTCCTTCAAATCTTATGGAATGACCTCTTGGTCCCACCAGGCATTCCAAAACTATGGAGGTGAATCACAAGACCCCGATTGTCTCAGTAACTCAATGGGTTGAGACTCTCGGTGTGATTACATAACATGGAGCTTTTCCCAAGTGTGGGACCTTGTGAAATGGGAAAGCTCTACGAATGAAGGCCGGATCTCATTCCTCTATTGAGATGCGCACATAAAATTGTAGAGGGTTTACTAAAAACCTAAACTAACTTGCCAAGGAGACAGGGTAAGAAGATGTATAAAAACAAACCTAAACTAACAAAGGGGATATACCGAGGAATGAAGAACACCTGTCTTGCCAATAAACACAAACCATAAAAATGCAATGCAAGATCATGCACAGATAACCAAATTTGCAGTGAAAGATCAGGAGGATGCAAATGAACACTAAGAGGGTTGAGAATCATCCACAGACATGCATTATTTTCTCCAAAGATTGATACAATACACTACAAAATGCCAAGAGGCAAAGTTGCATTACAGTTTTGAATGGGAGGTTTTAATTCCACAAATTCACCTGCCAAAGAGAAGAAGGGAGGGGCAAAACAAGAATTTCCAACCTTTAGAAAGAAGCCCCTCCTTACAATTTATAGGAAGAATGAGAGAGGGAAGAGAGAGGAAATCCAAATCTACCCCAACCACCTCCAGGTTGTATTTAATTCATCTCATTATGGCAGTAGGTGAGAACCATAACAAACCCAAAAAATGGTGAACTGTATTTTACATTTTTGAAGAACTTGTTCTCACCCAATTAAAGAATAGCGAAAATTCCAACCTTGAGTGAATCTAAGCTCCCTGTGAAAAGTTATGGCCATTTGAATATTCCCCAAGTCATGGTTTGTTTCCAGTTGGGTTCAAGGTTCTCCTTTGCATTTGCATCGGGTTTGGAGGATGCCTCGACATGTGTTTGATGCTTGTGTTTTCCTGAAACCCGCTTTCGCTGCTATTGCCAAGATTTCCTTTGTTTTAGGTTTAGAAATTGGACTTGCATATGCATTGGGTTTGGAAGGTGGCTCCACATGTTTTCGCCCATACTTTCCCAACTCCAAAACCCAGTTTCCTAGGTAGTGTTTCCAGCTTCTCGGAACTCAAAAGCATCGGGACATGCCTTGCGATTTTCATGCTTCATGTCTCATGTTTCCCGAAACCCGAAACCTGAAATCCTTTGTGTCGGGTTTTTCAACCTCTCCGACATATTTCCTTTGTGTCGGGTTTTGAACTTCTCCTACATATTTCCTTTGTGTCGGGTTTTGAACCTCTCCGACATATTTCCTTTGTGTCGGGTTTTGAACCTCTCCGACATATTTCCTTTTTGTCGGAGTTTTGAACCTCTCGACATATTTCCTTTGTGTCGGGTTTTGAACCTCTCCAACATATTTCTTTTGTGTCAGGTTTTGAACCTCTCTCGACATATTTCCTTTGTGTCGGGTTTTGAACCTCTCGACATATTTCCTTTGTGTCGGGTTTTGAACCTCTCCGACATATTTCCTTTGTGTCGAGTTTTGAAACCTCTTCGACATATTTCTGTGTGTTGGGTTTTTGAACTTCTCCGACATATTTCCTTTGTGTCGGGTTTTTTAACCTCTCCGACATATTTCCTTTGTGTCAGGGTTTTAAACCTCTCCGACATATTTCCTTTGTGTTGGGTTTTTGAACCTCTCTCGACATATTTCCTTTGTGTCATATTTTTGAACCTCTCCGACATATTTCATTTGTGTCGTTGTCTATATTTACCCGGAGGGTAGATATATATAATAGTTTGGTGACTCAACAGATTACCGCTGCAGGTAGAAGATCAATGGCCTTTTTTCCAATCCATTGGGCATGGGGTCACAACAAATAACTGAAACCAACCTAATATTTGATCCCGAGCCTGATACCAAAACTCCTCCGAGAGCACACTGAACTGTAGAAATCCAACCTAGGAGCAAAAAAACATGTGCCAAAGCACTTAGGGAAACTAAAACCTAACTACAACAAGACAATGTGCATACGCACTTAGAGGAATTGAAATCTAGGCTAATATTTACAAGGGTAAACCTTTTATTTTTAGTAGCAATGTTTAAGATAGATTCCGTTAACCGGAATCGAGAGTTCTTCTCCATCCAATGTAGACAATTGGAAGGCATTGCTATTCTTACATCCCATGACCATGTAGGGGCCACTCCAAATGGCATAAAACTTGGAATGCCTTCCTAGTTTTTCCCGATCTGCATCCTATTTCATAACTTGGTCTCCTTCCTGGAAGGTCCTTGCTCTTGCTTTCTTATCAAACCATCTTTTACTAAGGTTTGATCTTTCTCGATTGTTTGAACTATATGTTCTCTGATTTCTTCCAATTCCATCAACTCGCATACCCAGCATCCATTGGTTCAAACTCAGCCATCTCCAATCGCTTCATGAACTCCAATGCGGGCGGTTCTAATGATATAGGCACACGCCTCTTTCCCATAGACCAACTTGTAAGGGGAATTACCTTTAGACCTCTTTCCATCCTCATGTTAACCTACTTTTAAGTGCACCATAGGCATTGAAAATGTGGTGTCGACTCTTTGTGTTGTGTGAACCCACTGTGCTTGGACGCAAATTTTTGCATTTCGACACTTTGTGTTGTGTGCCCCCAGCCTGCGCCTTAGGCGCGAATTTTTGCATGTCGACACTTTGTGTTGTGCACCCCACCTATGCCTTGGGTGTGAATTTTCACATGTCGACACTTTGTGTTTTTGCACCTAACTGCGCCTTGGGCACGAATTTTTGCATGTCGACACTTTGTGTTGTGTGCAGCCTGTGCCTTGGGCACGAATTTTTCATGTCGACACTTTGTGTTGTGCACCCCCAACCTGTGCCTTGGGCGTGAATTTTCACATGTCGACACTTTTTGTTGTTGACTATATTTACCCGGGGGGAGATATATACAACAATAACTAGTGGAAGATAAAGGAAGTCAAAGATCCCGAGACAAGGTCTATTATTTGAATGTGTAAATGATAAATAGACATTTGTTTAAGGATACTGTTAATGGTGTTGTTTGAAATGATATAGCATTTTAAATAAAGGTGCAAAATATATCAAAAGGAAGTAGTGATGAACTTAGAATTACAATGAACTCCATGAAAATAGAAATAATCTAATGAGAATTTAATAAAGAGTGAATGAAATTAGAACATGATCGATACTGAAGAGATGATTTTCAAAATAGATTGAGAGTGAATAGTAATAGAACAATCAAAGGTGTGAAAGAGATGTAAGTGAGCTATGAAAATTCATTGAACTAAGATGATAGTGTACATGTTGAAATTGTGTGATATTCATGAGTGAAAGACAAATAATATTGTGATGAATTGAACAATGAGTCATCACATTAAACAAAAGTTTTATTTTAAATCTTGAACACAATTGAAATTCAAGAACATGGAAGGAGAAAAGTGACATGAAAAGGGTCATAGGAATTTGAGAGTGAGAATAACAATTGGAAACTGAAATTGACTAAGAAATTAAAGTCATAGATCAAAGAATAAGGTTCATGCATGAATCAAATATGAAGCACACAAAAAAGTGAGGGAAATATAGTGTGTTGAATAACAATGAACGGTGAAGAATTTTTTTCATCCAAGAAGTGAAGGAATGCATGAGGAGCAGGTGAGTGTGAAATGAACATAACATAATATGCAAAAATAACGTAATGGAAAGGGGAGTATGATCATAATCATGTTGGCCATGAGAAACAAGTTTAGGAGAAGAAGTTGATGAAATTTGTAGAGTAAAAGGTGAAAAACTAGGGAGACATAGATGAATAAAGTCCCAGTAAGGTATCATGGTCAGTTGTATGAAGCAAAAAAAAAAACTAAATGATCATCTTGTAAATTGTTATTGTAGTTTTCCTAAGTTGGTAATTGGGTTACAGGGGTAGGATCTCCTTGCAAGTTGTAGCTTTCTACACTAGTCTATTTGATACTCAAGCAACCTTACAATGGGTGATAGATAGACTAGGAAGTGAGAGATTCTCAAGTTGAGTAGGTTTTCAAGAAAAATAGAAATCATTATATGTTAAGAAGGGGTGTTCTTAAAAAAACGCCTTGATTTCAAGTGGGTTTTCTCCCTCTAAGTGTTTCACACTATAAATTTTATGTTTTTTCTTCTTGATTGTATTTTAATGTGATTATGATTTGAGTTATGTCTAGGTAAGAAGTTTTAAATGTGGTAAAATTGATCTTCACTGATTCATCCCCCCTCTTAGTTCTTGTGATACCTAACATGTTGTTATTGTACTTGAAAGATATGGGTGTGATAAGGCATAAAAAAGGAAATATTAGATGAGTAGGTCCACCAAAACCATGATTAAATTTTTCCCTTCGATTTCAGAAATACTTTTTGAAGTCCATGGACATATAATCCCACATTAGGATAGAAATAGATAGAGTTTTTAAAATACCTGGGGATGTAATTGTTTCACCCTTATTTTGCTAACAAACGCTGCATTCTGCCACAATTTTTTTGGGTGTCCCCTTTTAGCCCTTCCAAGAACAAATCATGCTTGATTCAATGATAAGTATTCAAGAAGCTAGAACTCCCCCTACTGGTGAAGCATGGAGCTCAAATAGAACCCTATTTTTAAGTGTTGAATTATTACATAAGTATAATTTCTCTTTCTACCATAAAACATCTCCTTTGCATAAAAACTTTTCTAACATGCTTGGATCCTATTGGAGATTCTATATGAAATTTTGTGCACCTAGGTCATTTTTCCATTCATACCTTACATCCTATATCCAATCCTCCCGTAATATAGATATGGAATACAACAATGCATCAATGATTCATCTTTCCTAGATAGAGCATCAAAACTACATTCTACTTCCCTTTCTTTTATATTATGTATAAATCACACCCCAACATTTTTAGACCAATTTTTGTTGTTCTCCGGATGATAAACATTGCCATATGAGGTAATTCAAATTGTCATGATATGTCTTTACTTAGAAATTTATACCCATTAGATATGGTCTCCATTGTTTCACTACATGATGTATGGTTGGCATTTATTTTTCATAAAATCATTTTGATATATTCTTACCTTTGAATTGGTGGCTCTTAAAGGAAATGGGTCAACCTTCCTACATGATTACTTCCCCATACCATACCCTCGAAGCATCACATTGAACAATGAATATTTTGGAAAAATATTGGGTGGATAGAAGTGGAGTGGTGCAAATGGCCTCCTTAAACTTCTCAAATGTCATAGTAGCTTCCTCATTCCAATGGAAATATCCCTTCTTCAATAAAAATGTGAGTAGTGTTGTTATGCTGCCATAACTCCTTAAAAATCTACGATAATAACATGTAAGCCCCAAAACTCCTATGACATTATTTAGGGTTTTGAGCACCTTCCATTCAAACATGGATTTTATATTGTTAGGATTCACATTATAACCATCACAAGAGACAATTCTACCCAAGTATTTAACCTCCTTGACTCCAAAAGAACACTTAGAAGGATTTTCATAAAGTTGATATTGTTCAATAGTTTCCAACACCTTATTTACATGATGCAAGTTTTCCTCCCATGCTTTAATATGAATTAATATATCATCAAATAACACTAAAAAAATTGAAACACCCACATTTTTGATGTAAAAAACCAAATAAAAACTCAATACCTAATTAGAAAAAAATACGGAATAATTTTTTTGTTTAAAAGGGATGAATGAAGATACTATCAACTAGGTTTAATTACTTCTTTTAAAATAAATTTCACACATTGTAAATTTTTCAATATTAAATTAACAATTAACATTATTACTTTCAACTAAGACCACTTTGGGATAAATCCCCTTTTAGAGTTTCCATCAACTCACCTTAATTAAAATATCAACTAGGCCAATATTTCATAAATTAGTTTAATTGTTACTTCTCACCACAATTAACAATAATTCCCCTCAGATATTATCTAATTACACCTTTTAAATTCAAATTAATTAACCATTATAAATCATAACCAAGTTACCCTTTTTACAATTATTTAATTTATCCTTAAAGGACCCAAGCCATTTATTTACTTAACATTCAAAGGATAAAGTTTCAACTTACCTAACCATAATTAGCCCTATTCATTAGATACCCATATCTTAATTAAAAAATTTACCCAACCCCATAAAGTGTCACAACTTGAAAATTGTAGCGTTGATCCTCAACCCTTAGATTAAATGGATGCGTGCCATTAGATCTATATATTTTCAAATGAACCCTAAACATCCTTATGGGGTCTTATAATTCTTTATTTTACCCTAAACTCATTCATTTGTTCCATTTTAATTTGCAGGTTGGAGGAGTGGAAGCCATGGAAGCAAGGAGTGAAACCATGGAGAAATTTCTTTGGATCTAGTTTGCAAATGGGAAAATATTCCTCCACTCCATTATTTATCCAGTTTAGTTTATTCATGGGTTTTCTATTACAAGGTTCCTTATTTGTTTATTGTAGAGATTCCACCATAAATCTAGTTTTTCTATTTGGTTATTTACATTCTTGAGTTCAATATTTGGGAAAAACCCCATTTCATTAGATCTATGAGATTATACACATTTGGGTTCCCATAAATGGATTTACATGCTCAAACAAATGAATTTGTTCATTTACTAGTGGTTTGTAGTTCTATTTATAGTTTTAAAGCTCAGGTTTTAATTAAATTCATTCGGATTTTACACATCATAATTCTTATTTTTTACGTCTAAAGTGAAGAAACCTCCACCATAAGCAAGTCGTTGGTCCTATGTCGCCACCTTTTCTCGGGTGATGATCTTGAAATTTCCACCTGTCTCGGTGACAATCCTAAAACCGCCACTCTAGGCAAGGTGGTGGTCTTGAAACCACTGCTTTGCACAGGGCAAGCGGATCTCATACCCAAAAACAAAACCTCAATATCAAGCATTTTCCAAAATATTTTCTACCTAAGTTGGTTTCTAAGTTAATATTAACTTTAATTAAGGTACCTATGATTCAATAGTTGATAGATTGATGTCATTTCTTCATTTCATGACTTAAATCACTAAGTACATAGCTTTTCCATAGCAATAGTGTATAAGAAACAACTACAATATTTCCTTTCGAATAAAATATATTTTAAGATCTAAAAGAAAGAATTACTAAGATCCATTTCTTTTCTTTTCACAGCAAGGGGATAACCTTTCCAACAAGGAAATTCAAGTATAACTTTCATACATTCTTCCAATACAAACACAACCATTTCACCAAAGGAAAGCACAAGAAACTATGATTTTATTTCCAGATTTGAAAGAAATACATTTTCAATAAATTACAACTTTCAAAATTTCTTCTTTCACCCTTTTCAATATTAAAAATTTACAAGAACTCCTACTTTTACAATAATACAAATTTCAACAAGACCATAATGAAATTTCTTTCCTTTTTTTCAATGAGCATAGTTCATTTTCTTACAATATAAAATATCTTCTTTCCAATAATATGATAAAATAATTTACAAGATTACAACTTTCACTTTTTCAAAATTGGAACAACATTACAAAGGTGGTCCTTTTGGCTCTAACATAGGATGATTCCTCCAACCTTCAAATTCAAGCACAACAACAAAAAAAATGGGGATTAGGCAACGCTCTCCACCCAACCTATAATCCAATGAGAAGGAGAATTCATCCTCATCAATTAACAATAAGGTCACAAGACTAAATAGAACATCTTCAAAAATCTATGTATCAAAAACCAATATGTCATTACATATAGAAGGTAGTAACTCTAGATCTTCATCAATACCGAAATGTCAATCCATGCATATAATCCACACTATGAGTCATCACATACCCATAATCAAAATATGTATAATTTCTAACAAAATACTAATCAAATATAGTAATGTCTATCTATCAATGTCTATTGATCAAATATGATAAAAAATTCTATGCTTCCAATCAAAAGTAAGAAAAAACTATAGTAAGATCAATCTCGAAGAGGAGTGGATACTACAATAATTCTATAAAAATGGATTAATAATAGAATTCATCAAGATTTGAAATGTAGAGGGTGCATTTGTTAGTCCAAAAGGCATTAACAAGAACTCATAATTTCCATCATGTGTCATGAAATCTATTTTATGAATATTTTGATCCCTTATTCTAATCTAATTATATCAGGAATAAAGATCAAGTTTTGTAAAGTGAATGCCACCATGAAACTCATCTAGAAAATCATTAATTATAGGAATAGGAAAATTATATTTGACTATTTACTAATTAAGTTCCCTTTAATCTAGACACATGTGCCAATTGGCATCTTTTTTATGTGGCATCATTACAGGAGAAGAGTAAGCACTCTAAATATGATGAATCATTCGTGCTTCTAACATATCTTGTACTATATTTTAAATCTCACTATTTTGCATATAGGGGTACCTATAAGGTATGATTTTGGGTGGTTGAATCCTTCAGTATTAGCTAGATGACATGGTCATGGTATCTCTTTAGAGGTAAACCTTTTGAGATATATCCATACACAACTCAGAGCTCATCTATAAATGATTGCATATCCGAGGGTATAACTATCTTTAAATGATGTTCTTGTAATGGAAATTGTTATGGCATAAATCCATTTACAATTTTTATAAGAAAATTTTACATCTTGTGAGAGATCACCAATTGTGGGGACTTTGATCATAATTCTTTTAGTTTCAATGTACACCCTTCGACAAAAATCAGTTGAAAAATATAAGAAATTAATTTCAATAGTTCCCAAGGTGGGGTAAGCTACTTAAATTCTAACACAATGTCATATCCTCTCACGGCAATGGCATATATAAGGCTAGTTAACAAGTAATTTTCCATGGTGAGATTAATGTTATAGAATTTTCTGAACAACTAATAGTTCCCTCATCAGCAATCATTACTTGACATTTTAGAGATGGATAAACAAAGAAGTTTAAGCGTACCACCAACGTATGATTGATGAAGTTGTAAGGACTTCTGAATCAATCAATATTGTAACCCTCTATTTTTTTAAGAATCCAACAAATTTGAGGGTTTGGGGAGTACTAATACTTGAAATTACATGACATCATATCATTGGCTAGGGATCTCCTAATTCATCCTCTTGCTCTACCTTTTCATTTTATTCTTCTTCATTAGGCCCTTCAATGCGAGAATAACATATTTTTAGCACACTTATGTCTTGGTCCATATTTAATGTCATAATTAAAACATTACCCTTTCTATATCTTTTATTCAATTTTTTGAGGTGTCAGTCTAACTGGACTACAGAAGGATGGTGGTAAGGTTCTACAATCTCTAATATTAGTTATAGTTCATCACCTACTAGAAAGAAATATTTCCTCTACCCTACGTGCCATGATAATAGAATATAAAACCCTATGAGGATTAAACGTAAACACCTCAATCTCAATGTGTTCTTTAAGACCCTTAAGAAATAAGTCATTTAAATTCTCTACAATAATATTTTCCACCCGCAAGGAAAGGTTTTGGAATTGATAAATGTAATACTTGATCGATCATGTTTGTCTTAACTTTTCTAATTGGAAGAATTAATTAACCGACAAACTAGAACTATAGTAAAATTGAAAACATTCAAAGTGCATATAATCCATGTATCATTGAGACCACTATTTTCCCTTTTAGCACATAACCATCGATGACAAACAAATGGGTCAGGTTTGAGATAATAGGATACCATGATAACCTTTTGTCCCAATGGAATCTAATGTAGATCAAATAAGTTCTCCATTTGGTTAACCCAATTGAGTAGATATTTTCCATATAAACTACACATTTCCACTTTAAGATTCATGTTACGGTCATGCAGAGCTTTTGTATTTGGATTGGCCATGCTCAATGATCAACCCTAGCAATTTTGTATATTACTTTGACTCGAAGATCCGCCTTGGTTGATATGAGTATGATTGAGATATCACCGATTTGTAAAATGATGATGACAAGTTAGATTTGAATTGAATTGGTAAATGAAATCATTCAATGGTTTTCCAATATTTTCTAAATCTTCTTTTTTGGCCATTCTAAACTTGAGGTTACGCAAATAAAACTCATGTTGGCTTACCTTATGATTTTTCGAAGTAAACCCTAGCCATGAAGAATCAGTAGTTACCCCTTCTAACTCTAAATCCTCAACTATTATATCATTTTTGTCTAGGGTTTTATTTTGAGTGATGTGTTTTTTTCCTCTTGTTGAAGGCCCCGCGTGATGCCCCAAAATAGTAGGATTTAGGGATCAATGTCAAAATTTAGGGTTTGGTATTTTGATATGAATTCAAAAAATATGAAAAACTCAAAGATCAAACTCAAACTAATTTTTTACCCTCTTTTCGGAAATGTAAAGAACTTGAAAAATTCACAATTTGAAGTTAATAGAGAAAATTTATCAAAAACCTAAAATTGATGTAACTTTTGTATAAAAAAATAAAAATATCTTTAAATTGGGAGAGGAGCTTACTTGATGTTATAAAAATACTTATTACATTGTTGGGACATTTCAACTCCTCGACGTGATCTCTCCCTCAACATTCCACCTCCCATTTATTAGGTCTGCACACCACATTTCCACATGTATATATTCAATCAGTAATATTTGAATAAATCCATCGAGTGGAGTTCATTATTCTTTGTTGTATTATAACATTGCTAATAGAGAACTGTAGATCTATAGACATAGGTGTGGTAGTATTGGATTTAGTTTAGCATTTTTATTATCGTAAAAGGAGAAGTGAGCTATAAATTTCCTTTGGCAACACATGTCCTCTACCTACATGAAAACCATAAGGATTGGCATTTGTTTTTTCTGGAGTTATCTTCTTGAGTCCTCCTAAAAGGAGTAGTAAAAGGAAACCAATATTGAAAGAGTGGAAAATATTTGCATTAAATAATTTTCCTGTGTGGAGTAGAAGAAGTGAACGCAAATTGGTGCTAACTTTAGTGTTTTCCATTTGAAATTGGTGAATCTAACGTGGCTGTAGTTCTCTTTTATTTTGTCTTTTAAATTTTTTATTTGGAAATGACTAGTGAAAGTATTCCTTCCTGTAAATTTGATAATTTCTTGGTAATCAAGATCTCTATTTCTATGTGGAAATGGGACATGGCGTGCAAACCTAGCTTTAGCATTGGACCAGTGAAAATATACCAATGTTGTATTGAAGAAATTATCTTACGTGAATGAGCAGCAAAGGAATTTCAACCTTTCTGAATCTTGGAATGTGTTGCTAAGAGAAAAGCATGAAATTTACACATATTTGCTTGAGTTATGGACTCTACTATGACCTGTGTAGGTAAGAAAGTAAGAATTTTTTATCCCTATTTTTTTGTATGTAGTTATGTCTGCCCCAAAGATATTGCTCTCTAATTCCTAGCTCTTGAAAGGGCCAAACTTGATGGATGGAAGACAAAGGTGAAGAACATTATCCTCTTTGAATATCTCTATGATATCGTCACTAGAAAACTCACTCAACCCACTGACGTAGATGAATGAATGAAGTATGACAAGGCTGATGCAAAAGCCTTGATGTTGATCACTCTGAGCATATCCGATGAGGTGAAACTACACATTTTGAATGCAAAAAAATAAAAGGTGGCCTGAGATACTCTTTCCACAACCTACGAAGAAAAGAATTTATCAAAAATTCTACATGTCTAGTCAAATATTCATACCATGAATATGAGATACATCGATAAAGTGGAAAATTTTTTTATGTCGAAAGTGCGAATTATGATTAGATTTGAGCGCACTTAGATAAGAGGTCGAAGATAAGTTGTTTGTCCCTCTCACTCTAAGCATATCCGATGAGGTGAAACTACACATTTTGAATTGAAAAAAATCAAAGGTGGCCCGAGATACTCTTTCCACAACCTACGAAGAATAGAATTTAACAAAAATTCTACATGTCCGATAAAATCTTCATACCATGAGTATGAAATACGTTGATAAAGTGTAATAATTTTTACATCGAGTGGCGTAATTATGTGCGAGTTTAGCGCACTTAGAGAAGCGGTCGAAGATAAGTTGTTTGTCCCTCACACTATGAGATCTTCCTTCCTAGTTCTAAACATTAATCACCACATTGACAATCTCACAAAAGGAGGTGATGTTTTCCGACTGGGAAATTTTTATAATAGGAAGAAGCCATTCGAAATTACAACAAGAGTTTGAGGAAAAAGTGTTGATCAAGAGGCAATAGAAGAGTCGAGAATCCTTGGAAGGGACAACAAGAGAATCAGACATAGAAGTAACCATAGAAACAAAAGTCTCAAAAGGTGAAAAAATGGTGTCACATCTACACCACAAATACACATAATATTACAAAATATTGCTATAATGGTCAAACACAAAGCAATTCTAGAGATAAGAGAACATCTACCCTTCTCGGATGATCTTCCTAGTATGGAAGAAATTAATACCTAAGTATCAACTCCAACCTTTACACTCGATGAAAAATTCTATTAAGTAAATAAGATCCCAAGGTGATATTTATATCCTAGCATGTGCGCTTAGCAACATTACCATAAACCGGAAATTAGGAACAACATGGTTAAACTTTGTTCGGTGTATGTCGTCTCCTTATATGATTGATAGTTAGGTGTGTTGTAAGGATAATGCAATTTTCCTAAGGTAGTACTTCTTTGAAAACCAACGTTAGACAAAACCCTATTGGTGATACACATGTTGAGTGGCAAAGGTCACCAACTAACCTTGGAAGTCACCTTTAAGAGTTGGGATCATAAATGAACTCAATACCCAATTTTCTATTATCATTTGGTTTCTATGGTACAATACTAAGATTTAATTGTGAAAATTAACAACATTTTAATTTATGATTAGTTTGTGGGAATGTAACCATAATATGGTGTGCTAGGAGAAAAGTAAAATTTAGATCATTCATATAATGTGTTTAAACCATCTTGTGGTGAGGGACTAAATCCATGATGTGTAATCCTTAATGTGAACTGTAATCCTTTAAACGAAGGAGTATTCCCTCTTGTTTCCCAATTTTCCTATCTCGTAGTGAATGTGCATTGTGAACTAGGTAATCATACTCTTGAGGAAATTCCTAGGATGAGAGTTAGTAGTCTCATGAGAATGTAAATGTCCTTATTAACAAATGGGTTACTCAACAAATTTCAAAATGCTATTTAAATCAAATTAAGTAAAATCATTTTAAGATGAATGTAAATGATTCAAGTGGGTCATATGTTTTAGTTACCTTCATATGAGACTACTAAGTGTGAATCTCTTTAAACCCCTCTCAAATAAGAGTGTCATCTTGATAAGAAGTATTGAATGTACCTAGAGTCACAAGATGATTTTGGAGATAAGGGTGTTCAATCACTCTAGTTGTGACCTTAGTAAGGTGTGTAAAATTTATAATTGAATGTCTCCTGTAACATGCATCTAATAGTTAATTTCCCAAGAATCCAAACTTGGTTGAGTGTGAAATCTTACTCCTTATAACCTTGATGACTAAGCATTTAATTGAAGTAGATAGAATATACGATTGGTTGTAATTAATTTTAAAAAATTGGGTAACCTTAGTAATTAAATGATTATATGAAAAGAACATATATTCTCTTTACCCATGAATTAATAAACCTCACTTATTTCATCTGAACCTTCCTTATCAGAATCGGGTTAAATTGCAAAACCAAAAAAACATGCAATTTAAAATACAAATCCTTAGAACAAACACCAATAGCTCATGTGGGAACATATGTTCCTATCAATTATCGTGCCACATCATTTTAATTTGATAGGGGAACAAGCCAACTTAGAGGGAGTAATTACAAGTGGAATGTTAGATGAAGCAAGGATAACATAGTATAGTTTTAAAAGAATGAAGGAATGCATG
This sequence comes from Taxus wallichiana var. yunnanensis, assembly GCA_018340775.1. NCBI lineage: Eukaryota > Viridiplantae > Streptophyta > Pinopsida > Cupressales > Taxaceae > Taxus > Taxus wallichiana. Next base: position 397,559,965 of record CM031243.1, read on the forward strand.
ATAAGTGATTTTAAGAAATAAAGGTTGATAACAAAAGATAAACATAAACCAGGAAAGCGATGTGTCATGGATGGTGCATATATGAGAGTTACATTATAGTGAAATTATTTATTGTGCCTTGTCATTTCGGAAAAGGTGTTCTTGATGTGCAACATGAATTTTTTCATGTCATCTATGTGGGATAATGTTTTGAAAACATATCATGTGTTATGCATTGTCTTAAACAATCCCTTGTGTATTCATGTATCAAGCAATGTAATTAAAAAAATTATTCTTGTATTTTTACTGTTAGATTTTTGTGTGTAAAATATGGGTGTTACACATTTTGAAATCAATCCTGCAAATTTTACATGAATTCGATCCCGTTGTTTTCTTTAATTGGCTCCATCTCCTGGACAATTTTCTAATCGTCACCTTCTTGAATCAGGCTTATAGCTGAAAGTGGAGGGGTGGGTTGGGTCTCAGCTTGTGTTTGTAATTTTTAGACAAAGAGATAGGGCTCAAAATCTGCATGTGAGGAAGAGGAATTTTAAATAGTAGAAAAAAGAAATATTGGAGTCTAATAATTAGGCTGCAATGACTGATAAGGAATGGGAATTATATTTCATAGGGAAGTTAGGTGGGAACATCCCATTCACGGGGTTCCTCAATCTAATTCCTATTATCATCTAATGATTGTGATTTTTCAACTTGTTCCTTAAGGGCAAAATATGTATGTTCCATTCTATGGAGCTTGATTTTGAAATCCTCCTCTTGTTTATAATCAGCATAACATTTGTCCTTAACAACATAATTATTATACCGATGACCATATTTATTAGCAAGGTTTAGATCATGGGGGTATCCATTTTGATACAAGTCATGGTACTGATCTAGATGGGGATATGGGTAAAAATCCTATGGATATGATGGATACAACTCTTGGATAGAAGGATTCCATTCAAGAATTGTTTTCATGATCGTATGACCTCAAAAGGATTGATAAAATGGGAAATAGGTCGATGCAAATAAAAATAGGATGTTTAGAACAACAAAATAACCAGATATTTAAAAAAAAAATACCTCCTAAGGTTTTTGCTGAAAATCATTGTACTAATCTAAAATCAGCTTCACGGAGTTTCCATATGTGTTCTTTCAATATTTAATTCTCTAAAATCATCAAAATTTAGTCCTCGTTCCACCGGGCATGCTAGAAACTATTATCTAGCAAAAGTGCACCCTGTCTGAGGAATGGCACATTTGTCTATCTTTCACCTTCCTCACTTTTATAGATATACAATTGAGATACCTCATAGGTTGAGGGTAGCTCGGATTTGAGGTGAATCTCCAGATTTCAATGTGTTGATTCCTTTTGGCGTATCCCTAAACTAGGTTGTTGAGGTTTAGGGTTAGAAAGAAAATCAAAAATGGTAAAATGAGGTGATACACTAAAGGTTTTGGGGGTTTATGATAAAAGAACATGCACAACTTAACAAAAAGAAGTACCATAAATCGCATGATCGAGTGGGCTACGTTTAATTTTTAAGGAAATAATTTAGGCTGATAAGATATTTCTTACAATAAAAGTTTACAAAAATAACATGCGTACTAAAATTAATCACATCACCTTTTGCAAAGTATGGTAGATAACTTAAGCATAACTTAAATAACTCACAATAATTCCTATCTTAAATACACAACACTGAAAAATATACGGAAAGGCAAAAATACTTTTTCACATAAATGGGAACTTGCTAGAAAATTCTCCAAAGGCTTCGTTACATCAAACCCCCCCCCACAATGTTTGCAAATCATGAATATAAAGAAAGATAACCTCCCATAGACTCCAAAAATAGTTTGTCTAACTTGATTTTAACACTTAGCTGAATTGGTGATAAGTTCTATGAACATGCTAAATATTTGTAATAGGTAACTAAAAAAGATTAACACCTAGTAGTCCAAAGATAAGCTCAAATTTATAAATGAACCATCAACATCATATCTTATTGAAATTTCTACAATGAATTAACATGAAATTATTCATATAATTACACCATTTCTACTTAGTATATAATTGCATTCTAAAAATTGACCTAAGAAGGTCACAAGAAAACAAATTAGATGTTTCTACTTCAATATGGTGAAGAGATCTCTCTAAACAGGATACAAGGCCATCTTTAGATCTTCTCTTAACTAATTGAGCTTGAAGAAATGGATGCAAGAGAGATGATGCAAGATATTCCATTAATGGAGTAAGGATCTTGATCATATGTTTTATATAAGATAATATTCAAAGTATCATGTAAGGTGTGAAGGTAGGAGCTTGGTCCTTTTTATAGCTTTCTATTTGGGGAAATCTTGAATCACAATGAATGTGGGATAAAGGATAAAGTAAATTTAGACTAATTAACCATGATTAGATGATTTAACTAGTGAGTTAGTAACTCATGGGAATTGGAGGTTCTTTAATTAATCAATTAGGATTAATTTATAGGTTAGAATAAAAATTTTAGGCTATTTGGAAGTGATCTAGGAGGAATTTGTGATACATTATCGAGAAAAAATATCATTAGTTTCCATGATATTTTGTATGTAATCGTTAACAAGTATGACTTTCCTAAATTGTCTATTTCGTAAGATTAACTCTTTGAATTTTCATTTTTGAGATACATTATGATGGAAATATCATGAATTTCATGTTCGTATTTAAAATGGATTCGAAAATGCTTTTTTCTTTCCTATCTCGATCTTTTTCTTTATATTCAATATCAAATTTTACAATATTCTCATATTTCTCTTTTTTAATAATGTTGGCATCTTTTTGTATATTTAAAGAATGAATCTCGAAGCATTACCATTGCTTGAAAATGAAATACTCCAAAATCCCTTTGAAATACATTTTTTGTTGTCCAAGATGCAACTGATTTGTTTGATCTGATTTTTTTAAGACTATCAACTTTTAATGATTCTATGTACTATACTTTAAAACAAATTGAAAGATCTATTTGATTAGGATGTTTCTCTCGTGAGATGTGCTACCTACATTTTTTAAAATATCATATTAGGAAAATGGTGCTACAACTTCTCTTATTTACTTCTAGAAAATTTCATTCCATATGATTTCATGCTTCATCAAAAGTCCTACCTAAAAATTCCACTTCAACCGAGCAAGTGTATTATATAAAGAACTTTGAATTTTTTTAAAGAACCTTGTGTATTCTGTGAAAGCAAAAGCATTCCTCTTGAAGAGTTTATTTGTATTGAAATATTATTTTATTTCAGCAAGGCTTATAATTCTAAAAATTTACTTTGGGAAATAAAGGGTGGCATTTTATGCACTTTTTTTGGAAACTACTGCGTCTTGATGAGAAAATAGAACTCTCTCTACTTTTATCCTAGAAGAATTATGCAAATTGAAATCTAGAAAATCTTCTTGAAAAATGAATGTTATAATCTGAGAAATCTAATTATGAAAACAACTATATGTCAAGTACTTATTTGCAAGGTGTGTTATACTTTTCTCGAGCCATTGGTGATTGTAACTATGGCTATATTCTATACCTAATATCTTCATTCTATATGCTTCCTGAATGATGATAATTTGTTCTTTGTTTATTTTGTTTCGATTCTCCTATACATATGAAAGAAAAAACATATGTTAGAAGCTATAAGTAAATGATAATGATGAAAATATGGAGCTCTAATAATCCTTTTGTGTCTATTTTAAGGTGCTCACTAAGAAGGGAATATGACAAGAATGAGGAATATTGAAGCTAATGAGCCACGAAGAAAAGCCACCTTGTTCCAAGAAATGATGTATTTTCTTCCCTTCTCCTATATTTATAGTTTCATACATATGCATTTTTATTTTTCTATTTTGTACCCTATGATTCATTTCAATGGCTTGTGTGGGACCACTATACATATAAATTCTGAATAAAATGAAAAAAAATTATTGTGATGAGTTTTACATATTTATTTTTTCATTCCTTTTCGTTAACGTAATGGTAAATGAACTTTTGCAACTTAGCACACTAAGTAATTTCACATAATCATAAAGTAAAGAATCAATTGTAATTTTACTAAATCTCAAACTAAAATGAATGAAAAGAAGAAACCCAACCTACTTCAACTATGAACTAGACTATCTTTTTTTTTTTACTTTTCGATGTCCATCTTAAACTTGATTTTTCTTTCACATACGTGTCGTGGTCTTGCATCTGTTCTTGAAGGGATAATGCATGATCATGATGGAAATAATTCATGGAAAGAAATATAAGGAGGAGAATAGACATTCTGAAAAAACACATCAATAGTTTATACTCCTTTCTCCTTTAATCCTTAGTTAGATCATTCAACTTATCTCCTTAAATCCTAGAAACTAGAGTTTTAAGTTGACCCCTCTCACAGTTTGAGAAATGTCAAAAATTATCATTAGCCATGTTAGGATATACTCCTATAGATAGGGTCTTCCAACGCTTGATGAAATCTTGCACCGATTCATTTTTACATTGTAGGAAATTAATGAAATTATTGATATTATTATGAGGTAGATTGTGATATTATAATTAGTTCACTAGGGTAGTCACCATGGACTCTAGCTCAACTATAGAATTGGGAGGAAAATTATGTTACCAATCCAAATCATCTCTAGTAAGTGCCTTGGCTAGAATTTTGATGGCATCATATAAATTTTAAATTTGATCTACTCCTTGTAAAGATTAGCAAAGGCATTGATATGAAGGGTGGGATCGGAGAAGACCCATCATAAGATATATAAGAGCAATTCCATTAATATCCATGTGAGTAATATATAAGATGTTAAAGATCATATTTTTGGACTACACTTAAGACATTGTTCTGGATAGGGGGTGGATGATGGGTACTCCATGAGGCCCATTTGAAAAAGGAGAGGCGTGGTACCCTAATCCAAAGATTAAAGCGGTGGGAAGAACTTCCCTACATATTTTGGATCATAACAGATATGCTAGAATGCTTGGAGAGATTTATATCACCTATTGGAACACACAAACAAATATTGCACTCTCCGGATGTAGTTTGCGCAGAAACAAGATGTTCACGGGATGCAACAAGAACATAAACAACAAAAAGACTGGACACGGGTGCATCTCGAAAATGGGTTTTCAACATCGTGGATCAAAATAAAATATCGAGTTATCACCAAAAGTCTTCAATGATCCACAAAGGTGTTTGTTATCAAAAATTCACCGCAAGGTAATTTTGATAACTTACAAAATTTATTCGAGGCTTGAGTAAGAAGAAACGGTTCGAGTCCCAAAATCACGTTTTGAGGGGTCCCTTGGCTTTTCTATCAGTTCCCTATCAAAATAAAAATCAAAGAAGTTAGCAAAAATTTGAACAAATGAATTCAATGGCCTATTTTAGTGCAACTTGGATCTAAGGGCTGTAGATGGAGCCAATGCGGATCATACCGAGGTTTCGTCATATCAAGTTCGGGCCTGAAATGCTAAATAGGTAGTGGAATGTGGAAAAAATGGATTAAAATTTCCCACGCAGTCCACGGGATAGCTAGGATTAAAGTACCAGAAATTCTGAAAATTTGATTTGGCCACGACCAAGTGCAATGCGGTTAAGGTGTAAAATAATTTCTAGGACAATCGAGCCCGAGAAAAGCAAAAATGACCGCAATCCATTTCATTGTGGAAAAGGCGAAAAAAAAATTATGTTATCTGTGGGATAATAGGGACAAAAGTACGTGTGACATGGGATCCAAAATCCAAAATTACAACACTCAAAGCATTGCGGATATGGTAGGATTCAACAACTATAACTCCTGCAAAACGACGTCTAGGAACATGTTAAAACCTAACACTTAACCCGAAAAATTGCGATTAATTTTTTTAATAAGGAAAAAGGTTACAAGGGTGTTAACCCCTAGGGTACATTAAATTAACTTACACCACTAATCTCAACTTTACGATTGGGGAACTAGGTCTAGTTAAAAGATTAAAATATTCTTAATTTATCTCTAAGGTCCATTAATCAACATTCAACTAGGAAGGTGCCATAATTTAATTTACTTGGTTTAATGTTTTCTCCTCTTTAGTTAATGTTCAATCCTAATATGGTTAACCTCATGCTTAATTAATTTAGTTTCATTATCCTAATAGATTAAAGTATTTTTAATTAATTTCTTAAAACATACTAAGAACTAAAAAGGAATTTACACCCCAAGGCAATTAAATGGCCCCATTGACCCATCTACACATACCCTTAAGGATTTAATTTAAACATTTAAAAAAATACATTCCTACCAAACAAAGTAAGGTTGATCCTCCACCCTTAGATGAATTCGATTTTGGCCACTAGATCCTAGGGTTCCAAACCAACCCTAAATATCCTTATGAATTTTTATTTAATCTCTTTTTACCCAAGTCTCCTCATTTAGTATATTTTTTGTTTGATTTGTAGGTTGGAGAAAAGCAAGCCATGAGAGCAGGAAAGGAAGAATTATGGAGGATTCTATAAGGAAAACAAGCTTATTTTAGTTTAGATTGAAATTTTATTATTGTAATTTCTCCCATGTAGGGATTGGAGGGATTTACTTTACTAATATGGTTTTATTTCAAAACTATACGTATTTGGGGTTATCCATTTGTGGCAAACCCTACTCTCATTTATAAATGAAAAAGAGTGTTGTTAATTTTCTTTAAACAAAAGGATTTATCCATTCTTTAGTTGTTGGTGGTTTCCTTGTGGTTTTTACAAGCTTAAAAATCCAATTATAACATGTTAAAACTTACACAAAGTGCAGAACTATGTTTTTCCACCGAAAGTGACATAACCACCCCTCATAGTAGGTCGGTTCGGTGGTCTTGGGGCTGACGTCCCTACCTAGGTGAAAAACCATGAACCGCCGCCTTATAAAGCAAGTGTTCTGAGACCGCCATCTTTCCCGAGTTGTGAAGTTACGAGACTGTCACTCTACACAAGATGACGGTCCTGTTTCTTAGAAACATAACCTTAAATCTAAGATTTCTCAAGGAAAAAAAGTTACTAAAATGCATTCTGAGCTTAATTTTATGCACCTAAAGTTTCCAGTTGCAATATTTAGGTCCATCTATTCATTTCTTAGTTAAAATTACTCTTTTAAAACATTATCTATTCCAATAATAGTAACAACTACTACAAGATCATTTCCATTTTGTTTAACTAATTTCATTTCAATTCCAAGAGTAAAAAGGATCTAAATCTACTTCTAACATTGTCATTTTTCCTTACTACAAAATGCAACATATCAATATAACAATATACTTCAAATTTGTTTCCTCTTTCCATTTTCACTACAACATATATATTCAAAATAACTATAACAACTTTTCTCTACATTCAAGTTTACTATGCATACATTTTTAACATCTTACAACTTTTATATTTCTTCTTTCTCATTTACAATAATACAATTTCACAATGAAAGTAAACTTTATTTTCCCATTGAGCATAGCTCATTTATTTTAAAACAAAGAACTTCTTTTCTCACATTACAACTAAAACTAAGCTTTTACAAAAACTTTCCATCTTGATTCTTTTCTTTCCATACTACAATATAAGGAGAAGGAAAATTTTACAACTCTTCAATGAACTTCATCAAATCATATTACAACTTACAATACAACATTTCCTTTAAACAAAATATAATATTACAATCTTCCACCATGAGTGGGAATAACAATAAGGATTCTCACAAGAAGGGATTTCTTAAGGACTCCAACAAAAGCTCCAAGATTCACATCACCAACAAGAGAGCTCCTTCATGATTGCTTGATTCACAACAAAAATGGGGGGAGAGGCAACACTCTCCACCCAACCAAAGTATCCAATGAGGAGGAGAAGCCATCCTCCTCATTGGCCCCCGAGCCCCAACCACATTGCAATGAAAGGTGGATCCAACACATGGCAAAAAAAAAGCTTCCACAACACAAAACCAAGTATTTCACAACCATTCCAAAGCACATTCAACTCAAACTACAAACACAAGAAGGAAAACCACAAAATATACAAGGCTTCAAATATGAAAAGCCAAAGGAGCAAGAACCTATGGGGAGGTCACTTATGCCTCCCAATGGGAAATGGGTGCCCACCTTAAAAACCTCCAATACATATCTCAAAACCCCTACAAACTTTTATGCCTCCCTCAAGTACCTCTTATGCCTCCCTCATAAAACAAACAAGTAAGAAATATAAGCATTCCTTGTCCAAGGTGGGGCACCCAACCCAAACTCCCTCCAAAACATGAAATAAAATCTTATGCCTCCCTACATGAAATCTCCCCATAGTTCCCTCCTACACCACACTTAGGAAATCTACCCAAGCATATCAAACATTAAAAAAATCACATACACACAAAGTAAAAGAAGAACATTAAGCAAGAGTATAAATCCTACCTTTCCATGGTAGATCTTGTTCCAAGAGTCAATCTCCAAGCTTCTTCCAACCCAAGAAAACACTAACAAGCTCTGATAAAGACCACAAACACTCCAAAATCCTCTAACTCCTAAAGTTCAAGAGCACAAAAGAATGAAGTAACCCCCAAAGAAGCAAAATAACTTCAATAAATAGAAAAGGGAGAGAGGAGGGTGAGGTGGCTCCATGTAGGATTCCACATAACTCATCCTCAACTCCACCTAACAAGTCAAACCTCAACCCCAATGCACCATAAATTGGTGGGTGGGAGGAATGAAAATTTACTTACACACACATGCCAAGCCCACACCCCTTACGGACAAGATTAATTACAAGAAAGAAAGAGAAATAAACATTTTACCTTTTTGCCTTCCCAAAACACATAAGGGGGTCTATTTTTTACCCTTGACCCATAAGTAGGGTTGGCATAGCAATTGAAGAGGTGTGGAACAAGTTTAACTTGTCCCACAAGCATTCAAAATTGTCCCTTAAGGCCAAATTCGAATTTCCATGAAGAGGTAGAGTGTACAACACTCAAGATCACAAGAACTCAACTTATAACACATAATCTAAGAGCCATCTAATCTAATAAATGAATTCCTTTGACCCTTTCAAAATTAATTTAATAAAAGATTAATTTACTAATCTAGACACAAATCAAGTAATTAATTAAAGGAGAATACATCACTAAAATCACATACTAAAATCAAATAAAGGAAACTAATAAAAGAGATAACACACAACCCCTTGGTCACAATTGGAGGTGATTCACCCCCATGGGAACCCCCTTACAACAATTAAAAACATACACATAACAAGATACATGTTGCCATGGTGACCCTTGTTGAATTCATCTAGCATTCCAATGTGGTTGGTCTCCAATCCCCGTTTTTTGTTGCGATATGTTTTCCTGTAAAACACTCAATACCCCTCTGGCCTCATGGCCATATTAACGATGTCGAAGTAACAGGCCACTTATATATAACTATCAATTTCAACATCAAATATCATAACTACTATTTCTAAGACCAAGTAATTTAACAATTATTCCAATTTTCAACATTTTGATTCTACTCATACATTAGTTTGCAACTAAGATCACAAACCAACTGAATCAACAAGCAATAATTTCACTCATTCCAAATTTAGCAAATCCTCCAATATTAAAGAAAACAAAAAAATAAATTTGAACATCATAATAAAATCAATACAAAAATGATTCAAAATATCGACATATATATATATTTGTCAGTACATCATTTTCTTCCATACTAAATGGATATCAAAAGTTAATCGTTCGGTTATAATAATGTCTATCCTTAAGTTCCCATATCACAATGTGTTAATGTTGTTCATCTATTAATATATATCGGTAATAAAGCACAATAGTGTCTATGTGTCCAGTCATAGAGATAACCAAATACAACAAATTGATATCAAATAGTAATGCTATCACTATCAATTTATGAAAATGCAACCATTCTAGCTACTTGTCTTACCCTTAAATGCCCATCAAGGTCCACAGTACGACATATAGTTAAAATAATAATAACCAAAACACAAAGGAGTCATGATCCCCCACACATCTTATTAGAATGATAATTAGAATAAAGCAGCAAGGTTTACGATTATAACAGTTCAGAAAAGATAACCATGGTTCATTTAGTGTTTAAGAGAAGTGGGCATTACAATGACCAACCTGGCCCAGTCAACAATGGACGCGCGGGGACAGAAAATCCCGAATCAGAAGACACAGAGAAAATATGCCCGCATGGTCCAAGTTCCACAAGGACATGAGTTTCCCAAAACCCGCAATACCCAAAATCCAAAGGAAAGTCAATGCCCTACCCCCGAACTTCAAACGGTCATAACATTTGACCCGAGCTCGATTTTCACAAAATTTGAATTTTCGAAATGGAACGACGTCCTCTACATAGAAAAACTAGACATCATTATTTTTAATGAAGGTAGATGGGTTAAAAGAAAGAAACATATCCATCTCCAAAAAAATTAAATACTCAATCCCGTAAAATGCAAGAAATTTTTGGCAAACTCAAAATAACTTCTTGCACTCAAAAGACTAACTTTTGCAATTCTCAACAAAAATGCATAAAATTGGTATCGTTAGAATCATGTCTCGAGCCTAATGTACAAAGATCACGAAATCCAAAATTTGATGAAGACCGATGGTGATTTTTCCGGAAACGTGGTGAAGTTCGAATAATTTTTAATTGGTAGTTGGGATGCATTAAATGAAACAAAAAAATTTCATTGTTGCAAGCTATGGGATGGCATGGGGAACCTTTTGAAAGTAATATACCATCATTTATCTTCATTCAATGTCACTTGTAGGTAGTTGGAAGGAATATTTTGGGATTTTCATTTATCCCTCTCTCTCTCCTCTCGAACTCTATAAATTAGAGTGTTGGGATCATTGTAAGAAGATATTTTTGAGTAGCAAAATCTATCATTTTATTTTTTTAAGCCAATGTACTACAAGACCTTGCGGTGGACTCCTTGCATCGTGATCCAGGAGTTTAATTTGTAATAGATTAAACTATGTATATCATGAAGCAATAGATGCAAGTTTGTGGATGTATCTTCCCTTGCTGTGTTGTTTGCATTCTTCTTTCCTCTTCAATCTTATTGCAGATATATTGTGTTTATTTTATGCTCTTATAGGGATTCATTATCAGTGTGTGTGTATAAAATATTGTTGTGAATGTAGTTGATAGACTGTGGAGAACTGTTATCACACTCTCTAGTATGCACTTCACTTCCATTTCTCACACCTTAGAAAGCTATTCTCATTCCCTCCTTTTCTCGTGTATCACTTTGTTGTTAGCGTAGGATTTACTTTCGTGCACTATCCCTCCCTAGTCCCTTAGAAATTTTGATTAGGATTAGATAGTTTTTCTTGTATTAGAATAGATTATAGCAAGTAGTCTAGGAGTAAGAACTAAATTTCTCTATAGGTCTATCTCAAGTAGCAAGTCCTAGAAATTGGAGATATCACCCAAGTTATCCAATCACACCGTGAGCTCAAGAACACACTTATGAAAATATAAGTGTGTTGTGATTCGACAATAATATTTTTTGTCAACAAAGAGCACATGTGATTGAATAGACAAAATGGCTCAAAGGGGACAACTCGGTGAACAAATCAGCTAATTCGGTGAGCAACTTGGCTAGTTCGGTGAGGTTATTGGGTGGCCAACTTGGCTAGCTCATTAAAAAAATTGACCAGCTTTGCATAACTTTGTGAGGTGACTTGGTGTCTAGCTCATACATATAAGGATGGAGGTAGTGGATCAAGGCATGAAAATTTAAGGTGACTCAGCCATAGACATGAGAGGAACATAGTTAAGACTAAGAGACTCAAGCATCAACAGGAGAGGGTTGATGGGATTGAAGACACATAGTGAGAGAAGACTCGGTGTTGACGTGCACACAAAAATATTGAGGAACGTTGTGGGATAATTGATGGTAGATGAGGAAACATAGCAAAATAATTTTAGGTCAAATAAGATGTGGAAATAGGTTAGATGAGCTCTACGTAGCATCAAATACAAAGGCACGGGATATGGGGTTGAGGATTTGAACCCACAACCTATATACAACAAATCAAGCACCCAAACAAACCTTTCTAACTCACCAAGTTTAGAGTGACTTAGTGGATCAATTTTATAACATAGTACTTGGGGTAGTGTGTGGGCATTTAATTCCTTGCCCACATAATATAAAATTAATTCTCCAAAGCCAAGAGTGAAGGAGATTGAGGGGGAGGAAATTTTTAGGATCCTTAAAAATATTAAGGCATTATTACAATGATATAAGATATATTATTTTTAATAAGAATATTATTGTATAAAAATAGGAATTAATCATTAACTCACCACATCATTTTAAGAGGTTATTTACACCTCATTTAATCATGGAAGAATTTAGGTTGATCATGAAGACGAAGGGTGGTCTATCACACTAGAGAATATATCTAGAGCTATACTTCTTTGATGTTGAGAATTACTCATCCGAGATCATTTTTTTGGAGGCTATGGAGAATATTCCTACGATTTAGCTCATAGATGAAATAGGATCTGACTTAGCTCGTGTGTAGAGGATGGAAGCCATACAATAGAGTGCAATTAATCAAGATTTATGAAGATGAAATTTGTTCCGAGAGCAATGAGCTTCCAAGAAGCGGTTTGTATTCTTTTAGATCGACGAGCACTAGGTTTGAGTCAAGAATTAATTATAAAATTGGAAGTTTTGTATGTACTTATAATCATAACCTCTTAATGAATCAATTCAGCATTTAACAAACTTGGAGACATAGGCATTTTCTAATCACCGTTATCAAATCTTGTGCAAACTTGATTATTTTTCTTACATTGTATTGTTTTAAGTTTATTTTTTTGGGTATAATCAGAATCAATATAATTACCTATAGGGGACAGTAGGTTAGGAAATTTTTTTACTATATTTTACGAAACAAGTTGGTATCGAGATGGTGTAGACACAAAATCATGCACTTTGGGTAATTATCTTGTCCCGATTACATATTATTATTTATATGATTCCTAAGTAATAAAAGTAATAACTAACGCATGTCCTTGGCTGCCTTTACTTTATTTTTATCACCACATTTTGTATTACATCCTTACTTACACAATTTTCATTTTTATACTCAGAATTTTCTCATCCTGGACATCAACACCCAGCTAAGATGCCAACGCTAAGCGCCCTCATCCCCTTTGGGTACCCTTGATGCCTTTGTACTTTACTCACACATTTTGGGTCCTTTGTAACCATTTTAGCATCTTATCTTTTCAAAGTAGTTGGCCTATTAAGGTTAATTAAAAAATTCAAGTAATGGAATCATAAAAAATATAAAGTTGTGTGATCATAATAAAGGATCAAGCACCAAGCATTACCTATCAACACCTAAAGTTGCATCCATTAAGCATATATGAGCTTCATTATATCCATTTAGCACCATCACAAGGGACAAAAGGGATGGTTATCTTGCATACACTTCATAGGAGGGAATTTCATTCTATTTCATGCACACATTTATTACATTTCTTTACATCTAACTTATTTTCTCGCTATCAAGTGTGACTCGCACAAGATCCACCTAAGGCATGGTTCCGCACACACACACACACACACACACACGTAACTACATTGGGTCGAGATGTAGTGCAACAATCAGTCGTAAGTTCACAAAAATGATAGTTAAGGACAACTTGACCCCTCATTCTACATCTTTCTTTTTAGGATTTGATGTTTATTTGAGGGTTTTGAAGGTGCATATTTCATTGCAGGTTTCGAGGAGATCGGTGATCTTTGTGTGACCTCGAGTAACTAAAGGAAACTAAAATTGAAAACCTTCTGACTACTAAGAGTAAATTTCCTAGGATTTTCCATAGACCCGTGTGCCCGAAATAGGCCTAGAGCAAACACGGGTGCCCTTTTCCCTCTCTAGGTGCCCTAGTCAAAACTATCTCTCCATATCTGCATTTTACTGTGTCTCTTTATGATGCTCCTACTACTATGTTCACCTAATCAACACTTTGGTACACTACATATTTTATTGTAAATCAGCTAAGTACCTCTTTCTTCTCCTTACAAAATTAGGGTTTCATAATTTATTGCTTATTTGTTTGGGTCTAGTTTTGTACCTAATTGCATATTTATTTTGCTATTACAATAGCATCATATTAGGCTCATAAATCAACATTTATCCTAATAATTTTAGTGAGACCCACTTTTTATTTGTCACTCGGATACTTCTTTGACACATCATCTTTTCTATCATGGCTCCTAATGTTTCTCCAATTTCTATGTATGATTTAATTCAAATGCATCCTAACTCCTAAGTTGTCCTAAAAAAATCACTAGACACCATATATCTCCCTAGAGATACGCCACCACATAACGTGAGTGTTATTCTCAATCACCTATCTAAAAATCCTAGTACTCATCATCATACATCTAATCAACCCATGTTAGACTCAATTTGAGACTTTCGTTATTTATTGTAAGCCAAATTTTAGGCTATGGAATCCATAGTTACATCTCTTAAATATGAAATCCAAGAACTTAAGGACTCTTGATAGGCTCATGTTTATTCTCCTTGTAGATTTGATCTTCATTCTATGTGTTCTACATGTGCTCATATCTGTGGGCCTCAATTATTTCCATTACTAGAGCTTCTCACATTTAATCAAAAAGCTCAAGAAATGATATTCTTATTGAGATCTTTAGTCATCAATTGATCTCTTTTCCATCAACTCATGGATATCCTCCTTATCGTCTTGAAAAATATCATGGTCCTCCATATTACAATTATCATCGAATCAATGAACATAATGACAATGAATTTTATTCTTTAAAATGAAGAATCAAACATCTTGAGCGTAAAGGATTTATCTCATTTGCTGCACAACAATCTATTGCATGCCCATCTATAAATGCTACATCCAAATGGGCTCCTAAATCTACTCCTTTAATGTTCAATGAGCATCATGCCACCACTTATAATGTGCCTTATTCATTCATTCAAATTCCTCTTATCCAATCCACTCAACCTTCTCTTAAGAATGGTCCCACTCCTCCTCCACTCAAGTTATCTATGATATTACCAAGTCAAACTAAGAAATTACCACTCAAGCTTCATTTTGTATCATCTCCTCCTACTAAATCATCTACAATATTACAAATTCAATCTAAGCAACATCCTCTAAATATTATTTCAACCTATCCTCCACTAAATTCTTCCACAACACCATCAAATAAGCCAGCACCATCCAAGGTCCCTCCCCAATCTCGGCTTCAACATACAATCACTTTTGTCAAGGAAACTACACATTATATTTATCTAATTAGCGTCATCATCTATATCTCCATCTCTTGTGCACTTTCATTACATCACACTATTTCTCACCACCCCGAGTACCAAAACACATCTCATACTCTCATCACTTCGCATTTAGTCCCTCACATAGAAAATACATATTTTGAAGCATTAATATCGTCATTACCCAATGACACACTCTCGTGTTATTGTTCACACTTGGCTATTGAGCGCATAATATACACATGAACCGCACACAATACACACTATACTACACATTTCACACTACAAAATTCACATTTATCACATTCATATCTTTCTACGTAGCATCTAATGTACACTCTAATAAAATATCTTTATCACATCTACATTTATGCATTGCGCTCACTTCCTTATGGTGCACTCTAGTTATGCAGTCCATACTCGGTGATGAGGGTATACATCTCATATGGACCTCATCACACTCACACATTTAATCACCTCTCTCAATAAATCACTCACACACTTGCACTTTATTTTTGCACTTCGATGATTACATATTTTTAGTACACACATTCAAACCATTTCCCAATGAAGCACTCTTGTTTATGGTTCATTCTTGACTACTAAGGGGGCATAAAGAATGAAACTCATAGCATGCATAAACATCCACTTAGGGGGCATGCTTCCCCTATCATTCACATTGCATTCCATTAGGTCTCATCCACAACATATTCCATATCTTGGTTACATTTAATCTTATTTACTTCTACTTACATGCTCACTTTATTACACATGCTAGATAGATATCTTGTATTTCATTATACTTTATCATACACACATGCACATTCACTTTCCTTTCTAGTTGTGATCACATATTATATAGATCTATTACACACACTATCGATGTTTGGTTTAATCCTATTACCGGTCCCACCGAGGCTCTTAGGGACATCCACATTCATACACTACAAAGTCTATTGTCTCTTTTTGTTTCATAACACATTACTTTATCGGATTATACATGTTTTGACATACTTTTTATCTTTCTAACATGCTAACAAGTGCTTCATGTGCAACATTTTTATGCAAGAATATTTGTTTGCGTGGTTATATCTGTTACATTGTTTATCATTGTTTGTCCTATGTGCACACTTGTCTTCTTATGACCACTTTGGCATTAATTATCTTGTGACATCATGAGTGATGTCCCATGTTTGTAACCCATGTTTTGCGGTCCACATTGTATTCTTTCGTGTTTACATTATCTTGCATCTTAGCTTACACATTGTTTACATAGCATACATTTTTTATTATACATGTGTGTTTGTCTTTCTGGTACCCAAATTTAATCTCCTTCAAAGACCAAGCAGCATCATGGATTTTGACAGGACACTCAGAGGCAGATAGATAATCATGTATGTTGTTTTGTAGTCGGGAAGCAATCTATCTGAATTATTAGCACTCAGGTTTTGAAAGGAGTGGGTAGCACCTTAAAAGGATGTGATATGATCCTAACTATTTTAGGTTGTGCCTTTCAACAAAGGTAAGAGAACCTATTTTGTAACCTCTTTTATTGAAGAATGCTAGTAAATCCTTCTTTTGCATAAATTTTATAGGGAAGACCATGGGAAAATATGATCAACACACCAAATCTGACTCTCACGAGTTGTCACTTCCAGATCATGGAGATATTTTCACAAGGAAAAGGTTCTTGAATACATTTGGGACCTTGATTTCTTTTGCATGCTTTGGTAATAGAAATTGTGCATTTGTGCATACACATGACAAAGAGGGGTAGTTTGGGTAGGATTGGTTTTTTTAACAATTTTTTGGTGGGAGGTGGGGCAAGACAAACTTGACTCACCACATCCTTTAGAAATCATACAAAATGAAAGGTTAGACCAACAAAATGCCACATAACAACCAAAAATTTTCTTTAACCAGAATATGTGCTTTAATGGAGGCCCAGATTAGCACTTTTTCATACAATCTATGAGAATCTAACATGAAGGCTCCAGTTAGAAAACCCAAAAAGTATCTTGATATATAAGCCAAATCATGCCTAAGGTACACCCAAAGGCTTACAGACAATCTCTATCAAACAGATGAAAGAGAAGTGATTTTAAATCGTTTATTTCACTCCCAGATGAAGGCTCTTCCAAGAAATGAAATTACAAATGCCACTAAACTATCACAAGGATTGAGACCTGTGTGATTGAATCATATTTTAATACAAGATTGCAACAAAAACAAGAAAAACTACTCGCATACATTCAAAAATAAAACAAACACATTTTGCTCAAGACAACACATAATAGCTCATATTTGATCAAATTTATCAGCAAGGGAAAGTTTCTAGAACAATCTCAGAGATTTTCAATGGTTGTACACTCGCAACCACCTTGACATGATCATATTTAATAGAAAAAGAGATATACAAGCTTCTCAAAATGCTTCTCAAAAAGATGGGCTCTATCAAGCTTTCTATTAGAAAAATCATTCCCGACCCCTAACACTCCAACCATTTACATGAAAAATTCATGCCATTTATAACATTTACAACATGGCCCCTTTTCCCCTCCAAAATAAAGACCTTGAGTGCTACTAGTGCTTGTCATGATCATGATTGCGATTCTCGAATCAAATCTCGCAAAAGTCTCCAGTGCTCTAGGGGCAAATCTCATCGAATATCTCCCGCATTCAACTCCTTCCTCTCTGTTAGATCACTTTTTCTTCAATATTCCAACCACTTCCGCCCCTAACTTTGTCAAATCGACTCCTTGCATGCTTGGGAGAAGAAAAATGGAAAATCTAATCGAGCACGATAGTCAAACCATTTTAATGGCAAAAGATGTCTTTCAGATCTTTCCACCAAACTCAAATATAAACATTAACTCCCCTCTTTGTTTGGCGTGTACGAAATACCAAGAAATCATGAAGACTCGCACTTATAAGCATGTTTCAAGAAATGGGGAAAATACATTTCAGACTCTCACTTTCGTTGATCTTTACTTTGAATTTGGGTCATCCATGTGGAAGATTCAAACTTAAAACAGACCCGGGGGCTTCCTCTGACCTTTTACAAATTTTTAAAAATGGAAATTTGTCACATTTTGTTCCACACCTCCACCCTCGGGAAATGAGCCTAACACATGTCCCAAGGTGGGCCCCAGTGGGACCACGGCCAAATTCTACCAT
Source organism: Taxus wallichiana var. yunnanensis (assembly GCA_018340775.1). Classification (NCBI taxonomy): domain Eukaryota; kingdom Viridiplantae; phylum Streptophyta; class Pinopsida; order Cupressales; family Taxaceae; genus Taxus; species Taxus wallichiana. The sequence continues at coordinate 397,578,428 of CM031243.1, forward strand.
TTCACCTCCTTTTTAGAAGAGGGAAAATTTTCCAAATTTTCCCCGCAGCTCCACCCTTCCGCCATTGATCATGCGGCAAAACATTGAATATTTCTGTCGGGTCCATGGCCATTTTCATGTTTTAACCCTTTTCTCCAAAAGGAAATTTAACCAAATTTCCCCGAGAGTCTACACCTCCGCCGTTGACCAAAGCAAGATTTGACCTTTCCTTTATTGGGCATGCCAGCTATTTTGATGTTTTTAGTCATTCGCATGTTCAAGGGGCAAAAATCCAAATTGCCCCCGATGGTCCACCTCCCTACCCCTTTGACTTTTCAAATTGCCATGTGTCACCATGGTGCACGTTGAGATCATCCCAAAAATTTGATACATTGAACGAGCGTGGGCTGGAAATCACGTGTCCTATCCCGGTAAAGTTTTTCTAAATGCTTGAAGCTCAGCAGAAGGCGTCATGTGTCATGCTCCGAGGCTGTTTCTTTTGGCCATTGAAAAGTCTAAGAAAAATGTAAAGTGAGATGATGCCTCCACGTGTCCTCCTGGTGCTTCTTTAAAATGAAACTCAAGGGCCAATCCCCAAACATGCGTGGTTCCTCCACGTGTTTCCATGGCACAATTTCAAAATGGTGCCCAAAGTGGAGACCTGAATGAGCGTGGGCTTGCCACGTGTCCCTATTTTCTGCCACATTGTTTTAGCTACATAAAAAATTTCTAAGTCTGGGAAAAGCAGTGGAAATGTCCACGTGTCCTCCCGGCGTTACTCCAAGGCAAAACCAAAAAGTATATCCTCAAACGAGCATCATTCCTCCATGTGGACACATTTTTAATTTGAGGCGATTCACAGAAATTTTGAAGTACCCAACTGAGCCACATCCAACCAAAAGGTGCCACGTCCCTTGTCGATGCAAGGATGTAAATTTGACCGAGAGAAACACTCGTCAAACCGTAAAATATAGAAAAATGATCATTCAAGCCCAAAAATGAAAATTTCTCAAAGGACAAAGAATTTAGAACTATTGCAAGGCTCAAATATGTTTCTCAGAGATACATCCATTAATTTTTATTCAAGTATTTAGGGAAGAACTGACAAGCAAGACATATCCCAACCATGGAGAATGCAAAATATGGGAGAACCCGAGTTTTTAGATGAGCAGAGAGCGGGAGACCCAAATTACTGGACCCTTTCCAGAGAGAAACGAAGAAACAAGGAACAAAGCATGGACCTATAAGTTATTTATGACCAAGAATAGATTAAAAAGGAAAAAAAGATTAACCAATCATAAACGGGAAAAAAGAAAGTGACATAGGCCGTAAATTGATAGATTTTCAAAGGTAAAATGAGGTGAAACTATTTTGAGCACCAACATTAGCTCCGATCGAGGATGGGCACTCCCTGTGAGTGCCACAAGAAAAAAGGTAGACCAAGTACCAAAAATATCCATTGGGAAATGGATTCAACTTGCATAGTAGAGAAACAGAGCCACCTCCCAAAAATGAAACAGAGAAACCAACAAAAACAGGTCACCAAGGACCAAAATGAGCAAAAACACAAAAGACAGGAAACAAACAACAAACTATACACTTTATACAAGATTTTTACCTTGATTCAGGGAATCAATCCAAGAAATGCTTCAAATTCATTCCATTAATAGGAAATTCAAGCAGTTCACCATCCAAGTCCTTGAGGAATAAGGTATGCTCACCGATCCTAATATCAATGGAGTAAGGGCCCATCCCTAATGAGTCAAACTTGTCATGTGTGCCCTTATCTTCATGCCTCGCTATCCTATAGCAACAGAAGATATCCAACGTTGAAAGCCCGGGAGTGACTTTATTTTTAAATAACTTCTTCAACCTTGCTTTATGAACTTTACATGCCTCTGGTGGGATATCATCCTCTCTTCATCAAGTTTAACAATATGGTTGACGCTTGAGCTTCATAAGGACCTACCTCTTTATCTTCCAGTTGTTACATAAACTGATATGAAGACAGTTGCATATGAAGAGGAAATAGGGCCTAAGTCCCATATACATACTCAAATGGACTCTTTTTAGTGACCCTCTTGACAGTGATCCTATCTTCCCAAATAGAAAACTTCAACTATTCACCCCACTTTGTCTTGTTTAGCTCCAAGGTTCTTCGATAATCTTCAACAGTTTTTTTCTTTGGACTCGGCTTTTCCATTTCCTTGGGGATTTTAATTAGAGGCATATGTTAAGTTATCCCATACTACTTGCACATTTCCATCAAAGGTTTAGCTCTAAAGCTCATGGCATTGTCAGAAACAATCTTGACTAGCACCCCAAACCTATAAATGATATGGTTCAATAGAAAATCCATGACAATTTGGTGTGTTGATCTTTTGGTGGGGATTGCCTCCACCCACTTGGTAAAATAATCAGTGACTACAAGAATCCACTTATGTCCAAAACTTGAAGGGTCTAAAATCTCACCAATGAAATCCATTCCCCATTACTTGAATGGAGCTTCATTTGATACATACTACAAAGGAAGGGATCCCAAGCTTTCATTCTTCTAGAGAAGTAGTGGCAACTCTCACATCTTATAACCAAAAGAGTTGTATCCTTGAATAGAGTTGGCCACCAATAACCAGCCCTCAGAATCATGTGTGTTGTGACTCTTGCAGCAAAATGTTCCCCACATACTCCTCCATGGAGATCAAAAATTATCTTAGGGGCTTCTTCTTGATAATTCATCTTAAGAGGACTCCCTCTAAGTTCTTCCAAGCCAACCCATAATTAGTAATGACATATTTATGGGAGGCCAAATTAAGATCCTTTTTCGGTTCTTACTTAAATGCTCAGGGGAGTATAAGTGTCTGAGATAGAAAATCACATCCTTTCACAAACACCTACCCTTTCTTCTTCTACCTCATTTACCTCAATAGTTTACAATTTTCTCTCACCATAAGCTTAGCTAAGCCCAAACCTCTCACGAACTTTTTGGTTTGGATATCCATGTCATATTCTTGTAACTTGTTCACCCAACTACATATCATTCTTGAAACTTCCATCTCAGACAAGATGTCTTTCACCATAGTGTGGGGAACATAAGAAACAATTTTAGAACTTAGAATATAAGGCCTGAAAACCTTTGTTGCTTTTACTAAGGCAAATGCTTGCTTTTCCATGATAGTGTACTTTATCTCAGCCCCCTGCAAGGCCTTACTAACCCTCTCATCCCCTTCATCATCCTTCTGTAGCAGGAAAGAAGCAATAATGTTCTCTAAAGCAAAGGAAAACAGTTGGAAAGGCTTCTTATAATCTGGAGCTGCCAAAACAGGGGCATGTCTTAATGCCTCCTTGATTCCATTGAAAGCTTGGATGGAAGCCTCCTCCCATTTGATGACCTGGTCTTTCTTCAACATGGAAGTGATTGGAATGGTCAACTCAGAAAAGTTTGATATGAATCTTCTGATGAAGTTTATCTGCCCAAAGAAGGACTGAATTCCTTTCTTGGTTCTTGGGATTGGGACTTTGCTAATGGCCTCTACTCTTTTTGGATCAATCATCACTCCTTCTTGTGACACAATGTGACCAAGCAACTTTTCCTTCTACACTCCAAAATGGCACTTCTTTGGATTGAGTGAGATGTCATATTCTCTACATCTTATCGGTATCCTCTTCAAATGCAACAAGTGGTCACTTCTCTTTCTATAAAACGTAGTCACATCATCCTGCAGCATGTAATAAACTCATTGATGTAACCAGCAAAAGCATCATCCATTGGTCTTTGGAAGGTGGCTCCAGCATTCATCAAACCAAAGGGCATCCTGACATAAACATATGTTCCCTAAGGAGTAGTAAAGTCTATATTTATCCTTTCTGATTCCTTCACCACAACTTGGTTACAACCAGAGAAACCATCCAAGGTAGAGAGCAATTCAGACCCAGTCACTAATTGCAACATGTTCTCCATATTTGGTAAAGGATAATTATCCTTCATTGATGCTCTATTCAGATTCCTAAAGTCCACACATAACCTGATATCACCATTCTTCTTTTTTCTTTGGTACTAGGTTTGCAACCCAAGAAGAATACCTAGTGGGCTGAATAATCCCTCCATCTCTTAGCTTCTTCAGTTCCTCTTGCATCTTGAGAGATAAGAGTGGGTTGATTGGCCTCTATTTCTTCCTGAATGGCTTTGCATTAGACTCTAAGGGAATCTCATGTTGAAACAGGTCCTCTCTGTATGCTTTTAGTTCAGAATAGGTCCAAGCCATGCAATCTTGGTATTTCTTCAACAATTAGATGTATGACTGCTTCTCCTCCTTGCTAAGATTGTTGCCTAATTAAATTTTCCTTGGCTTCTCCTTTATGCCAATGTCATGATCCTCAATATCCTCGAGGCTTCCATGCATCTGTTAATAATGTGATCAACATTATCAAAACTAGATTCAAGAGAAACCATCTCTCTAGGAATGGTATTGGTCTTTAGTTGGATGATGCCCTTGGTAAAAAAATGTTTCTTTTCCTTCTGTTGTACATACCATTGGCTCCAAATCAATGCATTGATCAAAAACTCTCCCTTGTTCTACATAAATCTTCTAATCTGAGCATCATCATCAAAAACCTACCAATGTTTAATGTTGTCAGGGATAGAAGGTCTTGTCAATACCTCAACATCATATTCACAATATGGGGACATTGTACAATTGTCAAACCGAGACCCTAACACTGCAAGCTTTTCTGCCAAGTCATTGAATTTCCTATCATGATGCACTATGTTGAATGAATCAAACATCTCAATAAGATCCCAAACTACATGTTTATACTATTTCATTCGCTGATTCTTTGTGGCATATAGTTTTCTGACTTGTTTTACAATTAATTCTGAGTCTCCTTTGACAATGATGTCCTTGATACCATATTTCCAAGAAATTCTTAAACCCAACAATAGTGCCTCATACTCAACAATGTTGTTGGTGCACTCAAAGTTGAGTTTGAAGGAAAAAACAATTTTTTCCTGACCAGGAGAAAGTAGAACAACACCAACACCATTCCCAAACTTGGAGCAAGCTCCATCAAACAATAGAGTCCAAGGAGAGCCCGCTTGTTCAAGACACCTACATTCCTCAATCTTGTGCTCCTTTCCATCAACAAATCCTACAAAGTTGTTAGCATCAACATTTGTGTACAATACTTCATAGGATGCATTGTTGGGATCCTTAATAAGATGCAAAATTTTATTTTCTCCATACAACCTGACAAGGTTGCCTTCAATTGGAATGGTGGCATAGGACATATCCATTTGGACACTCCCACCAACACTAGCAGCCCATTTTCTTGACAGTAGCATGCCCCACTTGGTTGGGCAGTCAACGATGACAACATCAAGTTTTAAATTTTTACCTGGGTAAGCTACAAGTGGAACACCAAACCCTTCACACACCCTATCATCGACACCTTTCTCGGAGTCCATAGCAATGCACTTACCATATGTTATTGTTACTTTGATATTCAGCTTATTCATAACTTTTAAAGGCATGACATTACATGATGCACATGAGTCAAACATTGGTTGTGTAGCAATCATCCTTAATGATCACGGTAGTGAAGAATGGATCCACATTCATCCGAGAGTCCACAAAGTATGTCCCCAAATAGACCTCGGGTGGTTCACCTAGTTCCTCCAATACATGTGGTGTTTTTAATTCTTGAATCATTGGAGGAATCTCCACGGTATTTACATTTCGCCTAGGCGTCTTCTCTTCTTTCAATCCCAAGTATTCAAATGCTCTCTTTTTGTTCTTAGAAATCCTAAGAAACTCAACAATTGGAACAGATACTTTTATTTTACCTAAAACTTGGGCAATATCATTTGGGACATTTCTTGGCAAGGAAGTATTGGAAGGAAAGCCAACACACTCATTAGGTGGTACAAGATTCTTGATAACTTGGGCATGAGGAGGGATATGATTTTTGTTTAGAACTATAGGGATTTTGGGAGATGCATATTTCTTAGGAGCCTCTTTAGGAATGTTTGAAAGTAAGGGAGCTTTTGGCTTGGCTTGAGGCCCTGTCCCTTTGACCTTACTTCTTGTGTTATATTCCTTCTCTTGAGCAACAACAACATTCATCAATAATTGTCTATCCTCCTTAGATGGAATTCCTCCATCATACTTCTTTATCATTAAATCCCTTAAATATTCAAATTCATTATTGGGCAATTCAAAATCTTATATAGTATCTACTTCTAAAATATGAGAGGGAGGAAGAATAGGTACCCTATGAATGTAGTCCAAAAAGTGGCAGCAGTCCAGAACTTATCACCTCAGTTGAAGTTGCCCCTTGTTGTAAGCTTGTGGAACAACCCATCATGCAGACATCATCATCATTATCATCACTTCTTATTCTTACCTTGATCTTCTTCACAAGGAGCATGAGCCATGAAACATTTGTCACACCAATCAATGACATATGTCTCTCCACCACAAAGAACTCCTCGGCATCCACAGGATCGTGTACCATTATATTATTCCTAGCTTGGGATTGTCTATTTCCAAATCCATCAGGTCCCTTGCCTCTGTCATCAAATCTTTGGTGATTTGTGAACCTATCTTCGCCTTGTTGCTTGTGTTGACCTTGTGAGTTCTTCCCAATTTCCTTCTCATCCCAAGCTAGTTTGTAGGAAATTTCTTTGACACCCCTACCAAAGTTTTCACAACCGCTTCCAAATCAGATGTGTTGCTTGTTTGAGGCTTTTCGGGTTAACTGGATTTACACCTTCCCTTTTTGGAGGTTGTACAATTGCCTTGATGTTCTTCTCTATTTGTAAATCCATGGTGAAGGCCTGCCTCAATTTTGTGGGGTTCTTGTCTCTTAAGTAATATGCAACCTTTTTATCAAATGCATCAGAATATTTGATCAAACATGACTCATCACAAGGCCTTATCCTAATAGGAAATCTCCTCAAGGTCTTATTAAACCTTGTGTTGAAATCATGTACTTGATTCATTAGGATTCTTTTTATGTTTTCAAATTTTGTCAAAAGAAACCTAGGGTAAATTATGTCACCATATTACAATCTAAATGCATTTCTCATCTCAGTCCAAGAATCAATAGAGTTATCTAGAAATGCTTTATACCAGTCCCTGACATCTTCCTCCAAGGTATGGATAAACAATTTGATATATACATCTTCATGTTCAATCTCAAAGTCTTCCATCATATTGGTAAAAAGATTTAGATGTTGATCACCAGTTATAGCATTATTTCCTTGGAACTTTGGCATTATGTTCCTCACATCTTGAGGCACTGCATTTGGATAACCAACCATTCCCAAAAAATTTATAGGTCTAAAGGTGTTTACAACAAAAGGGGGTCTGGGTGGGGGCTGGGCCATGTTGATTCGAGAAGGTGACCCTAGAGGGGTGAAAAATTGATAAGGGGCTAAGGGTCCTTGGAACATAGGAGTATAATTTTCAAAATGGATACCCCCAAAGGCCTTGTCTCTTGGAAATCCCTATCAACCTCAGAAAAGACAGGTGCAGAATGTGAAGAAAACCATTCAAAATCAAATGAAGGCCCTTCTCCAGCTAGAGAATTCAATTCCACAAAGAGGCTACCTGATTCAAAGTCACTTGAATTGCAGTCTTCAATGATAGGCTGGTCACTTTCATCAATGGAGATCCCTCTTCTTGTCTGCTATTCTCCCACAACTCTCCAGGCTTTTCTTCCTTCTAATTTTTCTTTTCCTAGCTCTGGAAACAATGTCCTAGTAGGATCCCTAGCAAAGAAAGATCTTCTTCCTTCCATCTTTGCAAATATTAGTAACAAATCTGACTTTGATAGAGTTTTAAGACACTGGTACTCATTAAAAATCAGATCAACAGGGAGTTGCCACTAAGGATTTCCACCCTAGTTGTGCAAATGCACTAAGTATGCTCTGTCAAATGTCGGTCAATGCTAGAAACTAGAAATGGAAAGATTCTAAACTTTCTTTACCTAAATTTATCAAATGAAAGCTAGTGCACTAGGTGTGAAAACTGAAATAATTGCACACAACACTTAGAGCATACAAGAAGTGTTTTACTAGGGTCTTGATTTTGAACTAAATTCCCAGTAATGGTACTAGAAAGTGTGTTGGTACCCAAATTTAATCTCCTTCAAAGACCAAGCAACATCATGGATTTTGACAGGACACTCAGAGGCAGATAGACAATCATATATGTCATTTTGTAGTTAGGGAAGCAATCTATCTGACTTGTTAGCACTCGTGTTTGAAAGGAATGGTTAGTACCTTAAAAGGATGTGATTTGATCATAAATATTTTAGGTTATGCCTTTCAACCAAGGTAAGGGAACCTATTTTGTAACCTTTATTATTGAAGAATGCTGGTAAATCCTTCTTTTGCATAATTTTTATAGGGAAGACCTTGGGAAAATATGATCAACACACCAAATCTGACTCTCACGAGTTGTCACTTCCAAATCATGGAGATATTTTCACAACAAGGCAAAGGTTACTAAAGACATTTGGGACCCTGATTGCTTCTACATGCTTTGGTAATGGAAATTATGCATTTGTGCACACACAGGAAAAACATGGGTAGTATGGGTAGGATTGGTTGTTTTAAATGAATTTTTGGTGGGAGGTGGGGCAGGATGAACTTGACTCACCAGATCCTTGAGAAATCTTACAAAATGAAAGGTTAGACCAACAGAATGCCACAGAACAGCCAAAATATTTCTTTAAACAGAATATGTGCTTCAATGGAGGCCCAGATTAGCACTTTTTCATACAATCTATGAGAATCTAACACGAAGGATTGAGTTAGGAAACCCAAAAAAGTATCAAGATCTAAGCAAAATCACACCTAAGGTACACCCAAAGGCTTACAGACAATCTCTGTCAAAAATATGAAAGAGAAGTTATTTTAAATCGTTTATTTCACTCCCAGATGAAGGATCTTCGAGAAATGAAATTGCAGATGCCACTAAACTGTCACAAGGATTGAGACCTATGTGATTGAATCATATTTTAATACAAGATTGCAACAAAAACAACAAAAATTACTCACATACATTCAGAAATAAAACAAACACATTTTACTCAAGACAACATGGAATAGCTCATATTTGATCAAATTTATCAGCGAGGGAAAGTTTATAAAACAATCTCAGAGCTTATCAATAGATGTACACTCACAACCACCTTGACACAATCAAATTTAATACAAACAGAGATATACAGACTTCTCAAAATGCTTCTAAAAAAATATGGGCTCTATCAAGCTTTCTATTAGAAAAATCAGTCCCGACCCCTAACACTCCAACCATTTGCACGAAAAATTTGTGCCATTTATAACATTTACAATAGGGACCCTTTCCCCTCCAAAATCTAGACCTTGAGTGCTACCAGTGCTTGTCATGATCACGATTGTGATTCTCAAAATCAGATCTACAAAAATTCACCAAGTGCTCGAGGGGGAAGATCTCATTGAATATCTCCCGCATTCAACTCCTTCCTCTTATAGATCACTCTTTCTTCCATTTTCCAACCACTTCTGCCCCTAATCTGTCAAATCTAGCTGCTTGCGTGCTTGGGAGAACAAAATGGAAAATATGATCGAGCACGATAGTCAGACCATTTTAATGGCAAAATATGTCTTCCAGATCTTTCCACCAAACTTAGATATCAACATTAACTCCCCTCTCTTCTTGGTGTGTAGGAAATACCAAGAAATCATGAAGACTCACACTTCTAGGCATGTTTTAGTAAAATGGGGGGAAAATCAGATTCAGACTCTCAATTGCTATTGATCTTTACTTTGAATTTGGGCCATCCACGTGGAAGATTCAAACTTAAAAACAGACCCTGGGGCTTCTCTTGACCTTTTACAACTTTTGAAAAAATGGAAAAATTTCACATTTTGTTCCACACCTCGCCCTGGGAAATGAGCCTGACATGTGTCCTAAGGTGGGCCCCAGTGGAACCATGGCCAAATTTTACCATTTCACCTCCTTTTTGGAAAAGGAAAATCCAAATTATCCCCGCAGCTCCACCCTTCCGCCGTTCACCAAGAAAAAAATTAACTATTTCTGTCAGTCTCATGGACCATTTTGATGTTCAGTAACTCTTTTCTCCCAAAAGGAATTTTTTCAAATTTCCCCTGAGAGTCCGCACCTCCATTGTTGACAGAGCAAGATTTGACCCTTCCTTTATCACCATGTGGGCCTTTTTGATGTTTTTAGTCAATTGAATGTTCAAGGGCAAAAATCTAAATTTCCCTTGATGGTCCGCCTCCCCACCCCTTTGACTTTTAAAACACCACGTGTCACCATGGCGCACCTTAAGATGGTCCCAAAAATTTGATACCTTGAACGAGTGCGGGCTCGCCACACGTGTCCCGACCCGAAACGTTTTGTCCGAATGTTGGAAGCTCAATGGAAGGCACCTTGTGTCATGCCCGAGGCGCTTTTGGTTGTTGAAAAGTCTAAGCAAAATCTAAAGTGAGTGTAGGCCTCCACGTGTCCTATAGGAATTTCTTTAAAATGAAACTCAAGGTCTGGTCCCCAAACATGCGTTTTTCCTCCACATGTCTCCATGGTGTAATTTGAAAATGGTGCCCAAAGCGGAGACCCTGAATGAGCGTGGGTTCGCCATGTGTCCCCATTTTCTGCCACACTATTTTAGCTACATAAACATTTTCTAAGTCTCGAGAAAAGCGGCGGAAACCACCACGTGTCGTCCCCCGCTTACTCCAAGGCAAAACCAAAAAGTAGATCCTCAAATGAGCATCGTTCCTCCACGTGGACACATTTTTAAGTTGAGGTGATTCACAAAAATTTTGAAGTACCCAACTGATCCGCATCCAACCAAAAGGTTCCACGCCCCTATCAATCCAAGGATGTAAATTTGACTGGGAGAAACACCTGTCAAACCATAAAATATAGAAAAATGATCATTTGAGCCTGAAAATGAAAATTTCTCCAAGGAAAGAGAATTTAGAAATGTTATAAGGCTCAAATATGTTTCTCAGAGATACATCCATTCATTTTTATTCAAGTATTTAGGGTAGAAATGACAAGGAAGACAAATCCCGACCATGGAGAATGGAAAATATGGGAGAACCCGAGTTTTTAGATGAACAGAGAATGGGAGACAGAAATTACAGACCCTTTCTAGAGAAACGAAGAAGCAAGGAGAAAACCATGGACCCATAAGTGATCTATGACCCAGGAACAAATTAAAAATGGCAACAAAGATTAACCAAGCACAACATGAGAAAAATAAAGTGACAGAGGCCGTAAATTGATAGATTTTCAAAGGAAAATGGGGCGAGACTATTTTGAGCTCCAACATATACTAACACTTCTATTTTAGCCACTTTGTTTACATGTGCCTTGGTTTCTACCAAGCACATTCCCTTCCTCCCTACAGGCACAATTTTATCATATTGGATGGTCCTCTTTTTACTACATGCTCCTTCATTGTTTTTGTATGCACCCCAAATGAGTGGGGAATAATATAGGTTTATAGGTCACCCCATACAACGTTATACAAAACTCAACATAGTACCGGTACATCATAGTTGTAAGTTTTAGACAAGGTCTAGAATCGAATTAGGTCCTTAGAATAACAATCTCCTTCATGGATGTCAAGAACTAGGTGGAAATTACATAGTGATTGGTAGTTCAACACATTCTACAGAACTCCACCCAATGAATTTTATAGGGAATAAATTGCTTAGGAATTGTATTTGTACACACCATTTGCAGTGGTGTTCCATATTTAGGGAAGCAGTCAAAGGTTGGATAATAAAACTAGACCTTTCTTCGTACACTACTTCTTCCATTGTGTAGGATCGCCCAATAAACCAACATTTAGCGTGCTCAATAATTTTGTGAAGCGATCAAAAGTTAGAGAATGACACTGTACCTTTCTCCCTACACTACTCATGTCATGGTGTGAGATCACCCTAAAAAATATCCCTTCATAGAAATCTTCATGATACTTTCTACACCCTTTTCCTCATCATGTATCATGTGCACATGTTGCTTTTTCACATTTTCAACATTTTTCTATACTTTTTATACATATATATGCGTATTTGACAAATTGATTATTCTTCTCTTTTCCAAGTCCACCCATATGGGAAGTGGTACTTAACATTATAAATATCATCACAACAAAAACAACATCAACATCAACAACAGGTAAATCATGACATCTACACATGAGTTTCCACCCTAAGTTTAGTTTCATCACCACTTTTTACACTTTCTCCTCTTTAGCATCCATGCTTCACATTTTTATCACTCCATGCTTTGTCTAGTCCCTTGGTACACTTTTTTCGTCGATCTACATGGTTATCGTGTACTCATCTTTATCTACTTTATGTTATTGAGATTTCCTCTCAACAACATAAAGTGGGCGAAAATATAGACACAAAATCATGCACTTTGGATAAGTATATAGTCCCAATTACATGCTACTATTCATATGATTCCTAAGTAAGAAAAGTACTAATTAACCCATGTCCTTGGCCACCTTTATTTTCTTTCTTTTACCACTTTTGGTTTTACATCCTTAGTTACTTAGTCTCCGCCTTTTTATTCTCTAGATTTTATCATACTAGACACCAACGCCACACCAGGAGACCATCTCGTCCCCTCTAGTCTCTTCTAACTCCTTTATACTTTGCCCACACTTTTGGGTCCTTTCTAGCCATTTGAGCATCTTATCTTTCGGCAAATCGGCACCTTTTGGGGTTAATTATGAAATTCAGCCAAGGGAATCATATAAATATAAATTTATGTGCTAATACTAAAGGACCAAGAACAAAGCATTAACTATCACCACCTAAGGTTATATCCATAAGGCATCTAAGAGCTCCATTCAATCAATCTAGCACCATCACAAGGGACACAAGGGCTAGTTATTCTGCATACACTTCATAGGAGGGAAGTTCATTCTATTCCATGCACACATCTATTACATTTCTTTACATCTAGCTTATTTTATTGCTATCAAGTGTGACTCGCACAAGAGCCACCTAGGGAATGATTCCACACACACACATAGAACTACATTGGATCTGAGATGTAGTGCAATATTCATTCATAAGGTCACCATTTTCATAGCGAGGATAGTCTCGAGCCTTCATTATGCATATTTTTTTAGGATTTGATGTCTATTTGAGGGTTTTGCAAGAGCATATTTCATTACGGGTCTCTAGCGACATCGAAAATCTTGGTGTGACCTCACAAAGTGACCAAAGGTGAAAAACAACTAACACCTTACTACCAATCATAGGAGGTTTCATAAGATTTTCTACATATCTAGGGGCCTAGAAACATGCATAGGGCACCCACGGGTTCCCATGTCCCTTTCCATGTGCCCTAGTCCAACCTATCTCTCCATATTTGCATTTTTTTGCGTCTTTATGTGACGCTCCTACCACTCTGTTTACCTAGTAAACACTTGGGTACACTCTAGATTTTATTTCAAATCAACTAAGTACCTCTTTTTCCTCTTTGCAATTAGGTTTTCATAATTTATTTCTTAGTTTCTTGGGTTTCGTTTCTTTACATAAATACATATTAGTATCATATTAGGCTCGAAATCCACATTTTGCTTAATCATCTGGTTATTTCTTGCATTCTCGCTACATTTGCAATAGATCTATACTACTTCTTTCAATGGCCCATGGTGCTCACTATTCTATCCACTACGTTCTAAATGGTGGTGTCTCGACATCAAGGCCAAAAACACTAGATTGTTGAATTGAGAATGCACTTAGAGAATGTGGATTCTCGATGGTGTTTACATGATCGAAAAAAATTGAGCTCTGAGAGGAGCATTGTCTCCTTACCTAGCAGATGAAAGAATCATGCTAGCAGAGGAAATGTCATAAAGAGAGTTCACCCCATCCAAGCAAGTATGTAACCATTGTTCCAAAATGACTCACAACATGGAGAATTATTGGATATAGAATCTAGATTGAGCACCTCATTGGTTTAAGACAAGGAATGCATGAAAGGGGAATACTCTCACCATTACCAATGCAAGTCAACATGCAAATCGCTTATGATGATAGAGTATACCATGTGAACCTACTAATGTAGTATTGTAATCTATGATGATGTCTAGACAAAGTGTTCAATTTTTTGAAGGACACCCAATGCAACTTGTATGCAATTTTTATATCAGACAAGTTATGTGACCACAGACTTAGTACACTATGTTGGCTTATCTACTAGACGCCTACCTCGTGTTAAAACATATGGCACATGAGACGGTTATGTCAAAAGGATAATAATTCGGTATTATGCCTTATGATATGCTATTCGAGGGACACTTTCGTATGTTATGACTCTTGACATCATTCCATTGGAGATGGACAAGATCATCTTTAGGAACATGTACCTCACCTCTCATCATGTGTTCATAAAAATGATAGAGGTGGGTTGGAATTTTGACTAAATCATGGTCTCGATTGTAGAATTTGATACTATCTAGGTCATGTGACCAAGAAATATATAGTTCGGTGGGTCTTCAGACTCATATGTACCAGGAGACCATCCTGAACTAGATGCTCTAAAAGATGAGTGGTCGATCAATGACCAACAAGGTAACTAGTAAAGTAGTCAAGTACACACCGAATATTCGGATACTAATAGGGAATATAGGTGAAAATAAAGTAGTCATCTACTGATGTATATTTTTGATAATTTTTGGGTTCCAATAAAAACAATTGTATACCCATGCTCCTATTTTTAAATTAAATAAAAACCCATTTGGGAATTATTTGTATTGATATACTCACAATTGTAAGACGCTCTTGCAAGGGAAATTTTTTTGTTGTAGTATATCAAATTTTCTTGTTGAATAAGTTGTACATGCACAACAAGAAACTAGTGTCATACTTTACGGTAAAGGATGATTGTGAAGAGAAGATGACAAATACTCAAGCCGCCAATCCGAGAAGACACATGGTGATTAGGTTATCATGCTTAGTGTGTTATTGCGAAAATTGGAAATAAAATCTCTACTATGAAGTCCTCATGAAGAACAAATGGATATTATCTATCATGATTTGGCCTTAAAGTGGCACAGGAGAAGGTAGTGGGCTCATGTTCTAGAGGTCCTAGGATAAACCCAATTGTCCAATTGAAGGAGTAACATTGTTGGAGTATATTATGTTAGCTGCGGAAATATATTCGCAATAACATACAAGTCAGGATCAAGAAGAAGAAGGAAAGATTTTTGATGGACAAAACTCCTCCTTAGTGGGGAGGTGTGTTACAAAGATCAAATCTGTGGCAAAATTTTCCCTAAATATATCGATATCATTAGAGTACAGTAGAAAGATTCAAGTGCTTTATAGTTCCTATTAAAACATGTAAAATGAATAAAATACACTTCAGATGTATCCCATACATGAACATGATGTTTACAGAATGTAGCCAGAACAAAGACAACACAGCGGCTAGGCACAAGTCATCAGCGTCACGAAGAAAAATAAAATATTTAGTTGTCACGAATTTTCTTCGACCATTGACAAAAGCGTTTTCTCAATAACGAGCATAGGTGATTGATCAGACAAAATCATTCAGGGAAAAGTTGGTGAACAAATTGACTAGCTCAGTGAATAGCTTGACCAACCTAGTAAACAACTTGGCTAGGTCAGAGAGGTGACTTGGATGGCTCCTTATAACTTGCTCGCAGCTCGGCAAGCTCGATGATTCATGGTGACTTGGCCAACGGATGAAAGGAGGAAAAAGAAAACCGAGTGACTTGGACATCAACAACCAAAGTTTGATTGGGGAAAGACACGTGGTGAGAGCAGACTTGACGTCGGTGAGCACGGGGATGGGTCGATAAATGTGGAGGGATCATGGACTGTCGACAAGGACACAAAGTGGTGCAAAGCTGATTCATTGAGTTCATAACCATAGGAAATCTGAGCTCGGCGTGGCATTAAAACAAAGGGCATGGGATGGAGGTTTTGAACCCATGACCTATCGAGAACAAATCAAGTACCAAAACCAATCTGACAAACTGGCCAAATTGGTAATTACTTGGTAGATCAAGTTTGTAACCTAGAACTCGAGGGAGTGTGTCCGTATTAAAAACCCCCAACATAATACACAAGCATTCTCAAAATCTAAGAGCGAAGGATATTAACGAGGATAAAAATTGAGGAGCCTTATCAATATTAAGGCATTGTTATGATAATATAAGACCTATTATTGTTTATAAGAATTTTATTGTAGAAAAATGGGAGTTAATTATTAACTCACTCCATCATTGAAAGAGGTTATTTCCACATCATTTTCTCATGAATGTACAAAAGTTGATCATGAATTTGAAGGGTGGTATATCACACTTGGAGGAGACAACCAGATATATGATTCTTTGATGTTGTGAATTTCTCATTATAGATCATGTTACATGAAGGAAGCATGTAAGAGTCTTATTGGTTATATCGTGGATGCCATCATACCTAACTTAGCTCTGCGTAGAGGCTAGTGGCCATGCAACATAGCGGAAGTCATAAGGAGATGTCAATCTAGATGCTTTCCCAAAGAACTTAGCTTCCAAGACCATTTTGGATTTTTTGGGATTAATTGAAATCGGAGTTTGAGTTGTGCATTCATTATAGAATTGTAATTTTACATGTACTTATAATCATAACTTTATAATTAACTGCTCACCATTTAGCAAAACCAAAGACGTAGGAAATTTTTGAAATCCATTATCAACTCTTATGTAGTGTTGGTTCTTTTTATTGCATTGAATTTTTTATGTAGATTTATTTTGGGGTATAATCGGTATCAAGATAATTTCCTATATGGGTCTATAGGTAGGGAAAAAAATTCACTAGAGTTACGAGATCATGCCCCAAGAACCTCGTTATAGGGAAATTGACTAATTGAGCCGTGTTGACTTGAATTTGGAGGAATTGAGCCATAGTAGCATATTTTTGTTGGCTCATACTATCAATAACTTGGATAATGAGATTGGTATGGTAAGAATTAAAGGAATTTTGATATGACCCTACTTCGTTATATTTACCCTTTTCTTTCCTACTGAGAAGGTTGTTAGGAAATTAAATCAAGAAGATGTTTTATAATAATTTCTTCTAATTCATTTTTGTATTGAGTAAACTGACATAGAAAATTTTGAATCTCAGGAGGATGATCAAAAGTATCATAAAAAAAATTTCATCTTCTTCCTCCTTAGGTGGGCTAATGTGGCGGGTAGAAGGTTTTTTTCTACATTTCAGTATGACACAAAATTCCATGCAAAATGGAAACTCGTCTTTAATATTGTATGATTATGGAAATGTTTGCATAGAGAGGCAGAGAACCCTGTGCCCAAATACTTCATGGTGAAGTGATGATCTAGTATATACAAGGTCTGAATATATGAAGGCTACGGGCATAATCAATCGTACATAAGGGTGTACACAAGGGCTAAAAGCATACGGAAAGATAGACACGATCAATCATGTGAAAACAAATATGCACAAGGAGGTGATGGCATTAAGATATGAGAAAACATGGAAAAAGAAGATCACCCTTAGGCGATGGTTTCGTGATGACAGATTTTAGAGGTTTTGTGGATTTTTTACGCTTCAATATTAATTCATAATTTATATATGGGTCCTTTTAACTAACTATTATTGATTATAAGGTTTATAGAATTCATGTAGGGTCGATAAGAGACGTATGATGGGCCAAGAATATTTATCAATAAATTGCACTCCTAAATCATTCATTCTATAATGGTATCTAGAAACAAGTAGCAAAAACATGAACCAACCTACATTAGTTAGATTTCAAGGGGCTACATCAAGCACTAGGATTGTAAATATAGATGGATGAAATCACTACAATAGGTCAAGATAGGGTTTCCAAGGCACACAATCAATATATGTAGACACCCATAATTATGCCCAAGCAATTTAAATACTTAAATTACGTTAATTATCGTCTTTCTCACAAATCAATGACATATCGTCAAAAGCACTCATTTTCCCTCATATCATCATTAATTAATTACACTAAGCTAATCAATTAAGTTGCCTATCCAACAAATACCCTAATTAACGACCCTCCGTTAATAAATCACCCCTTCTACTTAGACTAATTAATTAGTTTTCCCTTCCATTTAACCAATAAATCAATATTTAATTGATTTAATCCTCTTATAATAGCCTAAATCGCACTAATATTCTTCTAATTGGCTTCTATAAGCTTACACCTACCTATTAATTAATCACCTTTGATTAATTAAAGCACCCCCAACTCCCATGACTTGCTAAACATGTATTAAACCCTTCTAAAGTAAGGTTACCTTTAATAAAGCAACCTTATCCATTCCTAATCATGTTTTACCTTTATCCCACATTCATGAGAATGTGTTGAATCCTTTATCCTTTGGGCTATATAAAGAGCCCTCCACCTACCTTTTTACTTACACCTAAACTCCTTAGAGAGAAAATGCAAAGCATATAGCAAAGAGACTAAGAGCTTGCACCTTGTTTTCTTGAGAGTTCATCATCTTGAAGAGTTAAGCCTCTTTCTTAAAGTGCTTGGGTCATATGGGAGGTGTCAAAAGGGTCTTGTAGCCCAACTTTGATTAGCCCCCATTCCTAGGTTCTTGGAACATTAAGGACAACTATTTTGATAGCCATGGAGCTTACTTAGGTCCATTCATTTATTTGTTGTTAGAGAATAGAGGAGTTTAGATATTTAGCATTGTTAGTTTAAAATTTTGTATTAATGAATGCTAGCATCTAACCCTTGTTTAATTCTTATCATGATGGTGTTTATGCTTTGTTTTAGCTAAATTGTAGAACTATTTTAGGTGGTAGTTCTTGTTTCATTTGATTTAGCATTAAGCAAAGTATACATGCACACATTTGGCACACCCGGTGGGACTTACTCCATTGTCCTTTGCACTTAATTTCAAGTTTTTGTAGTTAAGTTTTATTTTTGGTTACTAACCCTCTTTTACACATGTTGATCTAACTTGTTTTTTTAACTTGTTTTGTTGAGTTTGCATGTGTTGGGTATTCCTTGTAGGTATGAAGGAGGTGAAGTGCTGTCAAAATTGGAATTGATGGGAAAATTTCAAGATTTATCCATGTTTTCATTTTTAGAGCTTACTTTTTTAACATTCTACATGCTAGTTTTGTCAATTTCTTGAAAATTTTAAATCCTTGAGCATGTAGGTTAGTGTTTGATAGTGTTGAGTCTTCTATTTACATATTCATGTGGTGGGTTGCTGTCAAAATTTAATCTTGGTGAGAAAATTTCAAGATTTCATCATATTTTCATTTTTAGAGCTTACTTTTTCAACATTTTACATGCTAGTTTTGTCAATTTCTTGAAAATTTTCAATTCTTGAGCATGTAGGTTAGTGTTTTATAGTGTTGAATCTTCTATTTACATATTAATGTGGTGGGTTTCTGTCAAAATTTAATATTGGTGAGAAAATTTCAAGATTTCATCATGTTTTCATTTTTAGAGCTTACTTTTTCATCATTCTACATGCTAGATTTGTCAATTTCTTAAAAATCTTAAATTCTTGAGCATGTATGTTAATGTTTGATAACGTTGAGTTTCTATTCATATATTAATGTGATGGGTTGTTGTCAAAATTCAATCGTGGTTGGAAAAATTTACCCATTTTGTAGATTAAGGGACGTTTTTTTACATTTTTTGAGTGCATGTCAAGTGCATACCCATGAGCATAAGAGCATATGTGTAACCCATCTTCCGAAGGCCACAAATTTTTCTCCCGAACTCGAAATGACTCCATTTTTTTGCATTGGAAAGGTATTGAAGTTAAATATGCAATGAAAACATAAATTCAAGATTTATACTTACGAAGTCGCAGTTTTTCTATTATTTTAAAACTGGTCATTTTCTAACATGTCTAATGTTTTGATGAATGTTGTATTTTCATGCTTACTCGATTTAGACCAAAGCATGTGTATGCTCTTCTCTTGAACCTTTTGGTGATCTTGAGAATCAAAAACAACTTTGATCTCTATCTTGTTAACATTGGGATTAAACTTGGAAACTTGACTATTCATTTTGCTTAAGGTAATGAACCTTTTACAACGTATTTTTCAATGGTCCTTTGATTTGAAGTTTTCCATTTCTATATAGTTGGGATAAAGTTTGTGTATGCTCTTCTCTTGCACCTTAGGGTGATCTTGAGAATCAAAAGCAACTTTAGTCTTCATTTTATAACATTTGGTAAATTGGAAACTTCATCTTTCACTTTTGGTTTAAAGGAATGAACATTTATCAAGAATTTTGTATGGTTCATTGATTGAAAATATTTTCTTTACTTTTTAGTTGGATTATTTGTTGTGTATGATCTTCTCTTGCATCCTTGGATGATCTTGAGAATAAAAAGCAAATTTTAATCCTCTTTTAAATAATGTGATTTTCTTGGAGAACTACTAACGCTTGAGTGCAGGACCTAAAAATGCTTGTCAAAGAAAGGAGGAACCAAAACAAAATCAAAAACTACTAATACAGTTGTTATACAGGTTGCCAAAAGGTGTTCAAGTAAACCACACCTAATTAAACAAGATAAAAAGAACAACATATTCAAAACATTGTATTGCAGGTTTTGGAAAAGGGTATGTCCCTCTCCGCTCAACTGGAACATAACCCCTTTGGCATAACGCCTTAAGCTACAACAATGGGGGTGGTTCCAGGAACCCCAAAGTAGTCCACGCAAGAGGGAACCTTATGGATGAAACGGGAAGTGCTCCGTACTACCTACTTGACTAGTGATTCCTTTGTGAGAGAGTTATAGTTTGTCCGTTGTGGCGACCCGGTGATAGTACACGTAGACGCATTAGTTTCCTACTTATTCTTGAAGGGGGTAAAGTAAAGCGAGATACTCCCAAAATAGTCGGTGTGACTTTTTGGGTAAATCGCTTCGCTCGTGGCAACTTTGTAACACCTAGGGCGAGAGAACCACCTAGGAGAATATAATTTGTCCAAGAGCCCACTTTGACCATTTGAAAAAAGTGTTGAGTTGTGAACCTTATTTTTGAGAAATGTGCGATGTATTACTTTCGCCTAGTTTTTACTTGCCTTAGGGCGAGGTGAAACTCTGCTGAAGTGAGGCTAGCATTTTTCATCATTTTTCTTGATTTACTTCCTTCACATTCTTTTGACACTTTGTTGAGCAAAAGAAGGGTGACTACCTTTGTGTTACCAATCGACTGTTTCTCTCACTTTTATGTCCGTTTATGCCCATCCATGTTTGCGGCTGGGTTAGTTAAACGTCTAAAGTGTGCGGAGGTGTTTTCACATCATTGGTAGCCATTGTGATCTTGATACCCATGTCAAGGTCGTCATTGTAGTTAGGCATGGTTCATCACCGCAGACTTCCTTAGAAGAGTTAGCTTGTTTGTATCGTATCACTACAATTTCGATATTTACGTCTTGTTTCTTGTAAACTCGACATAAATACCTATATTGTATGGTTATGTTGCACACATTTTTAACTATTCCTAGCTATACTTTGAGCTTTTTAGTTCGGTTCTATTATTACCTCGATTTCAAAGAGTGCTAGGTGTTACTATTTGTGCGTGTTATATCAATAACACCTCGATATCAATACTTCACTTTCTCACAAAGTGGGTTAACATATCTTGGTGATATTGTTGTGTCATTCGCAAATTGTAATTGGCACTTTTTGAGATATAGGTCTTAATCAAGTTTGAGCTCACTCATCGTATATCTTGATTGGGAGATCGCATTGACTTCTTGTTTTTACTTACGTTTTGTTCATTTCCTTGAACTTGGCATAAGTGAAAACATCTTGTTGATCATCTTTGCATCGCATTTTCATATGGTGTATTTCCTTGTTGATTGGCTTTGGGTTTCACACTCGCATGATTGTTCCTTGTGATTATTCATTCAGAAAACTTATTTTCTAGGACAATCCCTTTTTATCTCATCGATATTACGTCGTCACGATGTCTATTTTCCTTATACCTTCTTCAAAAAATCACACACACATCCCCATACTTACACAATGTCTAGTTGGTTGTCCTTATGCTACCCAAATTAACATGTCACTTCCTTCCCTTTGAAGGAGTTCCATCACACTATCTAGATCTAGACATTTGTGCTTAAAACAAGTGCCAAAAATGACTAACTATCGTGCGGTTCCCCATACTTACAAAAATACAAAACCTAGGTTCAACAATTCAAATCATAGGATTCCCATCACAACTAAACCTCGTTTGGTTCTTCGTGCTAGAGAGCCCATACGGGTAACTCGTTCCCCACCTTCATCTCATAGTCGGTGGTATGATTTGGACATGTCTGATCCAAATTATTATTCGAGTTCCCCCCACTCTTCTTCTAATTCTAATCCAAACATTTCCTCTTCTTCTGAGGATTCCAATCCAAATATTTCCTCTGAATCTTCTGAGGATTCAGATCCAAACTACTATTCGGATTCATCTAATTCGACTCCTAAGTCATCTAATGTGACTCCTAAGTCATGGTCCTCCCTTTCTTTGCAGGATCCTCTTCATCAATCATCTAATGTGACTCTTATGTCACGGTCCTCCCTTTCTTCGTAGGACCCCTTTTATCAGTCGCCCAACAACGTCTTCTTCCTTTGAAGATACACGCGACTCCAAATCCCTCCAATCAGAAGTATAATACAATTCTTGAATCACGGTCCTCTCTTCCTTCGTAGGACCCTTGTAATAATTCATCTAATGCGATGCTTGAATCACAGTCCTCCCCTTCTTTGCAGGATCTTCTTCATTAATCACCCCCATGGAATCTTCCTTCTGTGAAGATTCGTGTGACTCAAATTCCTTCGAGACAAACATATGAATCGACCCATGCATCGCAATCTACAGACTTTGGACTTAATCCTACTATTTTCCATACGACATACCATTGTATAGGTAGGTCCACACCACCTTCTTCTACTCCTGAGACATCTAGCTACACTTATTCTTCATCCCCCACACCATCTTCTTCTATTAATAATCATCAAACATCTTCTCATCCTTCCACACCAAGTGAACCTATTTCTTCCAATAAACCCCTAGGGATCGATCAAAAACTCATACCGATTGATCTCTTTCAGAATGAAGAAACAATCAGGGAATTTATATGGGCATATGAAGATATTCCTTTAGTAGATTACAAAAAGGATTCTCTTTAGAATTTGATGCATCGCATATTTTGAGGAAAAGGTTGATTCCTTTGATCAAGAAACGGAGGAAGAGCCTCAAATCATGCAACTTGATCCTCCTCTTATTCTTCCATCTTCACATTCTTCATTATGTGATGAAATTATTTGGTCTTGCATAGATCCATGGCCTATCTTCTCATCACCCAATAACTCTTTTTCTATCATAATTCCTCAATCACAATCTCTTCTGGGGTCAATGCCAAGTAGCCCTTCATCTTCATCTAGGTGTGGGTCACATTTTAATAGCCCTCCCTCTCGTTATTTTGGACGTTTTGAGTAGTCCACTATCTTCTATTCTTGGGGCATGTCCAACTAGCCCCTTGTCTTCTAGGTATGGATCACCCTTGGGTAGTCCATCATCTTATATTCTTGGGCCACATCCTAGCATCCCATTATCTTACATCTATGGGTCGTGTCCTAGTAGCCCTTCTTCTTCTATTCTTGGGCCACATCCTAGTAGCCCTTTGTCTTCTATTTATGGGTCACGTCCTAATATCCCTTCTTCTTCTATTCTTGGGCCACATCCTAGTAGCCTTTCACCTTCTATCCATGGCTCACCTCCTGGTAGCCCATCCTCTTCAATTCTTGGACCGTATCCTTTTCATCTATCACATATTTCTTCTATCAATGGTTGTGGAAAGCCCACTACCATTTCTATCGTTCCTATCATCAATCATAAATGTTTGCATTCTTCTCCTTCTCAAGGTCAGAAAATTCAAGCGTCAACTTATAAGAAACCCAAACAGGTTCATTATCAAGCTCAGGTCAAAACTTCCAAGAGCTCAAAATCCCCCAACAACTGGAACAATCTCAAAGTTGTAAATCAAGTACGATTCAAGAACACACATCAACATAACCATCAAGTATGGCAGAAAGTGCATAAACCTCTGGATAGGGAACTCAAGCTCCCACATACAAAATCCATGTTTCAGGATAAATCACAGTCCTTTGTTGAGTGTGAACTCACCACGATCATCAAGATTGGGGAAAACATGACTCTTGATAAACAAACACGCTTAGTCTCCCTTATCAAGGAAGTCGCAAACATCGTTGTTGGATCCTATCACACAGAGTGACTTTGTTAGTAACAACGGTTCAAAATATATATATCAAAAATCTAAAAAATTAAAAAAACAACAAAAATCAAAGGTACAAAGATCAAACATTGCAATCAGGTGTTGCGTACACATGGATATTTCTTTCTTTTGCTTTATTCTTCTAAGTCTTTACCATTTTCATCCCTTCGGTGATATTTTGGTTAGCTTATTCACACGCATTTTGTGACATTTATCTCTATGGTATCTGTTTGCCCCTGGTCTTTTATCACCTTGGTAAATTAAAGAACGACTAACCTCATGGAGATCCTATCACATTCAAACATCTAATAAACTTGTTGCGAAGAAATTTTGGACATATTTGTTGACACTATCCAGTGTCGTCATCACAATCACTTCCACCTCCTTCCATCAAGCCATCAGTGGTTATTAACCCCTTGTCAAACAAGAGAGCTGAAATAAGTTTTGAAAAAAGTAAAAGAATCAAACAAAACTCAAAAGATAAAAGCTACAAATCAAAATAAAATTAATATATAACTCTCTCTTGGGGTATTTCCAATAATCTCTATCGGGGCTATGGATGCCTGACTGGTAGTAGAGAAATGTTGTGATTAGAATCAAATACATCTCCGTCGGGGCTATGGATACTTGGCTGGTAGTGGAGCAATGTACGGCTATCCTTTCACCCTCCATTCACAAAATCACTTATCAAAATAAATCATTCCTACACATTGGCTAGGGTCTCTTCACTTGTTGTCTATTAAATCTTCACTTCAAGAGGTAATAAAATCCATGTGCACACACTGGATCTCTATGAGTAAACAAGATTAGTATGTTACCAAGTGTCTTTTTTGGACCTTGTTCAGACTCTTACTCTAGTCCATATCTCGTCTCACGACTTATGCCTTTGGCTAATCACTTCTTCATCGCGAGGCTTCTAATCTACATTCATATCATTCACATCGTTCTTCTACTTCGTTTCGAACATCCATGTGTATAAGATTACTTGTTTTCCATGTTTGTGGAAACCTTTGTCCCCTTCCACAAAAATAATCTTCTCCTTCCTTTCTATCATGTGCTTGTAGGCCAACTTACGCTGGGGGCATCCTTGCTTCTTCCCAACATTTCATTGGTTTATGTTCATCATCATGTTGAACCTATCCATAATGGCCTTGGATCCCACTTCTACCTGTGAAGAGTTTACCTTTGAATACTCCCACCTAATCATTGGGGAATTTTTGCATCTTCACCTTTTTGGTACGCACGTGGCCTTATGCCCTTGTACATCCCATCTATCATTGGGGGCATCCACACTTTCTCGTCTTCCTATACATAGTTTCATAAAACTTTCAAAATCAACCAAAACATTCAAATATGTTAAAAAAATCATCAAAAACATTTAAATATGTTTCAGAAAACTTCTAGAAATTGAAAATCATCCTACAAAATGTCACTCTTTGGTTCTCACTTGTTCATGTGTGTGACTTGTGGATCATCTTGATCTACCTCCATCAACAAAAGCTAGGTTGCTTACTTTTTCTCGTGTACTCTAGGGCACAACGAGTTGCCTGGTACTATTTTCGTAGTGCACATTGCTTTTCCATTGGACCTAAGTGTCCTCTGTTATTCCCCTTGCATGTATCCTTGCTTGGGGCACCATCATCAACCCTTGTTGTTAATTTACATAGGTCAGAACTGAAGCTTGATAATAAAAACATTATATTATGTTTCTCTGTTAGTTTAGCTTGTTTACTTTCTCGTATTGCATTACATTTTGTATGTTGCATGGAGTTAGGCATCTTTCACTTTCTC
The DNA here is from genome assembly GCA_018340775.1 of Taxus wallichiana var. yunnanensis. Classification (NCBI taxonomy): domain Eukaryota; kingdom Viridiplantae; phylum Streptophyta; class Pinopsida; order Cupressales; family Taxaceae; genus Taxus; species Taxus wallichiana. Next base: position 397,604,524 of record CM031243.1, read on the forward strand.
GTATTGCATTACATTTTGTATGTTGCATGGAGTTAGGCATCTTTCACTTTCTCGTATTGCATTGCATTTTGTATGTTGCATGGAGTTGGTGTTTTCAGCAATGGACAATCATTCGTAGTATGGATTTTCATGTCATTCTACCTTTGTCGTATGCTTATATTTTTCATAAGGACCGATGACGTAGCTCTTATGGCCATATGATGACACCAAAATTGTTCCAATACATAGCGGCTAGAGGCTAAGCTCTTCTCTCCCCTCCTCCATATTCATTCTACATCACTTTCCTCTCAACCCTATTCTTCCATCTTACCGGGGCATCTTGCCTCTTCCCATTCTTCTATCTATCTCTCACCTTTTTCGATCGTCGATCGTCTTCTTTCATCACCCCATCGACACTCGAGGGGGCATCTCTCACTTCTACTAATTTTTCTTCTACCTCTTCAAAATTCCACTGTCTACTATCTTTGAAGTGGCGTCACTTACACCACCCCAAAGAGGGGCAAATGTAGACACCCATAATTATGCCCAAGCAATTTAAATACTTAAATTGCGTTAATTATCGTCTTTCTCGCAAATCAATGACATATCGTCAAAAGAACTCATTTTCCCTCATATCATCATTAATTAATTACACTAAGCTAATTAATTAAGTTGCCTATCCAACAAATACCCTAATTAACGACCTTCCGTTAATAAATCACCCCTTCTACTTAGACTAATTAATTATTATTAATTAATTAGTTTTCCCTTCCATTTAACAAATAAATCAATATTTAATTGATTTAATCCCCTTATAATATCCTAAATCGCACTAATATTCTTCTAATTGGCTTCTATAAGCTTACACCTACCTATTAATTAATCACCTTTGATTAATTAAAACACCCCCCAACTCCCATGACTTGCTAAACATGTATTAAACCCTTCTAAAGTAAGGTTACCTTTAATAAAGCAACCTTATCCATTCCTAATCATGGTTTACCTTTATCCCACATTCATGAGAATGTGTTGAATCCTTTATCCTTTTGGCTATATAAAGAGCCCTCCACCTACCTTTTTACTCACACCTAAACTCCTTAGAGAGAAAATGCAAAGCATATAGCAAAGACACTAAGAGCTTGCACCTTGTTTTCTTGAGAGTTCATCATCTTGAAGAGTTAAGCCTCTTTCTTAAAGTGCTTGGGTCATATGGGAGGTTTCAAAAGGGTCTTGTAGCCCAACTTTGATTAGCCCCCATTCCTAGGTTCTTGGAACATTAAGGACAACTATTTTGATAGCCATGGATCTTACTTAGGTCCATTCATTTATTTTTTGTTAGAGAATAGAGGAGTTTAGATATTTAGCATTGTTAGTTTAAAATTTTATATTAATGAATGCTAGCATCTAACCCTTGTTTAATTCTTATCATGATGGTGTTTATGCTTTGTTTTAGCTAAATTGTAGAACTATTTTAGGTGGTAGTTATTGCTTCATTTGATTTAGCATTAAGCAAAGTATACATGCACACAATATATACTAGAGAAATCTATTAAGATATCAATAGTTGGGTGTGGAGAAGTCTGGATAAATAATAGATAAGAAAAGCATGTATAATATAACTAAAATGAAATGAATGTAAAGCTAAGAATATAATTACAAATAAGAGTACTATGCTAACTAGCATCCAAACTTATGTAATACTAAGATAATGTAGCACAATGAGGGAAGAAGATGAACTTATCTATGAAAAATGACAAGATATGGTTAGACTACTCACTTGACGTATAGGGTGGTCATTGATGTATCTATTTATCTAAAGAAGCATCACACTAAGAGAGAATCTCTATTAGGTGGAGAAGGAGAACAACATTCCTATCCTAGAATCAGTGTAAGTAACCTAATAGTACAAGAAAACCATCCAAGAAGAAAAGTTCCCACAAAAATCCATGAAAAGTGCAAGGAGAACTAACAACTAAGTGAGAAGATGCATAGATGGCACAAAACAGAAGAGAAGACGAAATTTTCAATTATTCAGGCTTCCTCTCTTTATGAATTTCAGGATGTGGTGTACAAATAGGATGGCATCTCCTGTGGGTGATGGTTTCAGGCAAAGGAAATACAAAACTAACACCATTTCCCATGGGTGATGACATTGCCCAATAGTGTTGAAACAAGGTAGTGTGTCATAAAATGAGAAAGAAAAGTGTCATACATCATGGACATGGATAAATGAAGTGCAAAGTGGTGAGATGTAAGAAAGAAGTTGTGAATGCAATGTTTATGAGACCTAAAAGGAAAAAGATTACTAGTTTGAGGTAAACTAAGGCCAAGACCAGAAAGTGGCACTCTCTCTAACCTATAATGGTTATGTGAATAAAAATTCCCCGTCATCAAAATTCTCCTTAAGGGACCCACTTTGTATAAATAGATGCATCAATGACCCTTATCTCGTATAAAAGAAATAGTTTAACAAGTATGAAAGATGAAAAGTGAAAATTAGGTATATAGATAGAGCACGTCATACCATAGTGATTCTCAACAATCCAAATGACATCCTCACAACATGAATTATAAAGCACATATCACGTCCTAGCATGATGATGACTCTGATGAGGAATTATTAGAATCATCCATTTGCAAGTGTACATTAGAATCTTATTCTTGGCACCCAAACCTCACAACCATTGTAGAACATTTTATTGATTAAATTAGGTACTAGAAGTCATACGACATGTGTAAAAATTAAATCACACACTTTGGGTACATTTATGGTTCCTAGTCACATACTACTATTCATATGATTTCTAAGAGAGCAAAGTATTAACTTACCATTGTCTTTTGCCTCTTTGCTTGCTTTCGTCTTATACACCTTCTTGTCTAGTCCGAACCGTGACACGTTAGTTTTTCTAAGTGTGGACACCAACACCTAGCGAAGATGCTAGTGCTGTGCACCCATGTCCCCTTTGGGCACCCCTGGACTCTTTATATTTTTCTCACATATTTTGGGGCCTTTCTAGTCATTTGGTAATCTTATTTTCTTGTTGGTCGGACTTTTAGTGGTTAATTATGAAATTTAAGAAAGGGAATCATATAAACACGTAGCTATGTGACCGTAATAAAGGAAAAAGAGATAATAATATACTTTCTCCACCTTAGATTGCATCCAAGAGAATTATAAGAGAATTCAAGCATCCATATAGCTCCACACAAGGTACAAGGGGTTGTTATTTCTGCATACACGCATAGGAGGGGAAGTTAATTTTTCCATGCAAAAATCTATCCACACAAGGGACTAAGAAACATGACATTCTTATTACACTCCTAAATCATAGATTAATCATCTTTCCATCTACTTATTGCTATCCTCCTTATTAGTTGGTCAAATATAAAGCTATCCCATTTTTTTTTATCATTGAATCAACAAACGTAATGAAAATTATTTCTATGCTTTACAATGAAGAATAAACCATATTGAGTATCAAGGTTTTCTCTCGCTCGTTGCATAGTTTTTTATTACATGGTCCTCTTTACTTGTTACATCTCAATGGGTTCCTAAATATGATTCATCTATGTCTAATGGGCATCATGTCTTGAATTCTATTGTTTCTTCTTCCGTCACTCATGCACTACCTATGCAGTCCACTGAAACTAATCAATGTCCTCTCAAAATCAATCCACCTTTTGCTCCTATAAAATCTTTTGAGCATCATCAATCCCACATAATATCAAACCAATAACTTTTGTCAAAGAAACTACTCAAGATCTTGATGACCAGGACACATTTCAATCTTCACCTCCATCACATGGTCCTACCGTTGGTTCTACCTACCATTGTGTGGGTTCAATCTCTTATCACAAAAAAATAGTACTCTCCCACAATGAAATTATACCTCTCGGTGCATAGATATCCGTCATCATAGCACAATTGGGGGCATCATACTTATTCTTCCCCGCAGTAGTATTCTCATGTTTCTTACATACTCTACACTTTGCATCTAGTATCTCACATGCATCATACACATTTTTTTACATTTTTATCGTCATTTCTTGATGATGCACTCTTATGGTACAGTTCACACTTGATTTTTGAGAGCATACTAAACACATGAACCTCACACACTACACAGTTCACACTCATTGCATTCATGACATATCTTTCTAACACACATTTATCATGACACACTTCCCTATGATGCACTCTAGCTCCAAGATTCATACTCGAATGTTGAGGGCATCAATATAAAATTAACCTCAACAAAATCACTCACTCATTCACTCAATCTCTAGGCTTTACACTTTGATGATCATATCTTCATGACACATAATTAAAACCATTTATAGATTATGCACTCATGTTTTATGGTTATTCTCTCCTACTAAGGGGGCATGTAAAAACCTCATCACATGCATGCTCCTTCACATTCTCTCGGGGGTACACAAATTTTATCACATTCACTTTGTATTCCATTCCTTCGCATCCACGATATACTACATATCTTCATTGCATCTACTCTTGATTTCTTATTCTTACATGTACACTTTGTTCCCATGCTCGCTAGATATTTTTAATGTCATTATATTCTCTATATACACATGCACTCTCACTTTACTTCTAGTTCTGATCGAAGAATTCAAATAGTTCATTACACGTAGTATGTATTCTTGTCACACAAGATTACCTCATACCAGTCCTACAACAGCGGTTCCTATGGGAATCCTCTTTCGTCATCATCACAAGTGTTATTATTTCAATTTATACTATCTCCTATCTTCACACTAGAACTATAATGTATCGGATTATACACATTTTTACATACATTTTATCTTTCTAACATGTTAAAATGTGTTTCATGTGCAATATTTTATTTACAAGACTATTTTCTCTTTTTGTCATTGTTTTCCTTTTATTGTAGGATTTTCCCTTCATCTTATGTGCATAATTTATTCTTTTGGATATGCCCACCTTCATTTTCTTGAAAAATTGTGAGTTATGTCCCATGTTTGCAACCCACTCTTCACGGTATATATTGCCTTCTTGCGTGATTACTTATACATTGTCTTCTTCCTTATTATATTATATCTTGTCTTCTTACATGTGTGTTTATCTTGTTTTCACTAACACATGTTTTCTATCAACTTCATTTACATGTGCACTAGTATCTACCAAGCACATGCCCTTCCCCTATAGGCCACCGGCTTTAGTTCAATGGGTGGTCGGTCCTCCATTAGGCCGCATACTCCTTAGCAATGTCACATGAACCCCAAATGAGGGGGTCATTATTGGGTGAATCATTCACCCCATATAATAGTTCACATTCATAATTCAACACAATTCAATACCGGTGTAGCACAATATTCAATCACAAAATGGCATAGAATCGACTTAGGTCCTCAACACAAGATACTTAACAAAGAATGCCCGGAGACACATACAGTAGCACCTAGGCACCCCAGATCCTTCATGGGAACCTATGACCAAGGGAAATTAAATATATTTTCTTACATTAGCAGAGTTTTCAGCAATTTACACATCGGCTTTTACAGAACACGCAATCCTTCGTAACTCGGCATGCATGCACTATACCTTCTTTTCTACTTTCATATTAGATTAGACTTGATTAAAATGGATCGAATTTTCACACACCATCCACAATGGTGTTTATAATTCGAGAAGCATCCAAAGGTTGGATAATGATACTATAATTTTCTCCTTACACTTCTTATGTACTTGGCACAACCGGCATGAAATTTCCTAAAATACATGCACTCAATGCAACTGGGGTGAGATCACCAAAAACATCATTGTTCTACAACATCTTCATGATCCTTTCTATAAGTTTTACTCATCATGGATCAGGTGCACATGTTTGTTTTGGCATTTTACATACTTTTTACTCATTTGGATTTAAATTTTCATATACACAAATTTGACAATGTGTTCCTTCTTCTCTTTTACAGTCTTGCCTTATAGGAAGTGGTATTCACACCAATCACACATCATGACACATGAACTAAAATAAACAACGGGTATAATGTGAAATCTACACATATGCTTCACCGTTAGGGTCATCATCATTTTCACTTCCTTTTCTCTAACTTCCATGCTTCACTTTTTATCACTCCATGCTTTTTCATGTCTACTTAACATGATTTTCACCATCGATCTACATGGTTATCACGTACACATCTCTTATCTCCTTTATTTTATCGAGCATTTTCTCAACAACATAAAGTGGAAGTAATGTAGACACTAAATAAAGTACTTTGGGTACATTTCTAGGTCATAGTCACATACTACTATATATTTGATTCCTAAGTGAGAAAATTATTAATTGACCAATGTTTTTGGCTTCTTTTCTTGCATTTAGTTCTCCTTTTTGGTCTTACGTCTCTTCTTACCCAATCGACCCTCGACACTTTATTTTTTCGATTCTTGACAATAGTTCCCAGTTAGGATGCCATCTCGAGGAACCCCTAACCTATTTGTATTTTTATCACATCTTTTGGGTCCTTTCTAGTCATTTTTCAATCTTATTTTCTTGTTGGTCAGCCTTTTAGTGGTTAATTATGAAATTCAAGCAAGGAAATCATATAAATAAAAAGCTATATGACCATAATAAAGGACAAAGAACTAAGCATCTACTATCACCACCTAAGGTTGCATCTAAGAGGATTCCAAGAGTATTCATGCATCTATTTAGCTCCACACAAGGGACAAGGGATCATTATTTCTGCATACCCGCATAAGAAGGTAAATGTTTTTTTCCATGCACACATCTATCTACATATTCTACATCTATCTATTGCTGCTATCAAGTGTGACTCATAAAAGAGCCACCTAGGGCACGATTCTACACACACACATGATGAACTACATGGAATCTAAAATGTATTGTAACTCCTAGACCATAAGTTCCCTCTATTGAATGATAGCCATAGTTAATCTAACTTCACATATGCATATTTTTATTTTTATGATTTGATGTGTTTTGGTGTTTTCAAGTGTTATTTCTTGTTCTAGGTTTGAATATTGACAACAAATTACATCAACATATAGGATATCAAATTTGACATCCAAAAACATCTCACGACTCGTGAAGATATTTATTTGAGGTTTTCAGCAGTCACAGTCCCTAGAGGAGGTCAGAGTGCCCCAAGTGCCCGTAACCTAGTCTAGGCACCTCGATCCAGCCTTATCCCAATGCTTACGCATTTTTTCGAGCATCAATGTGATGCTTCCTCCTCATGTTTATAAGTTCTTCAAGATTAGCATTTATTTAGATTAGCATTTATTTATTTCAATATTTACTTAATCAACATGTGATATAAATATTATTGATTCATGGAATTATCAACCCATTTGATATAGGGTTCAAATTGTAGACAATAAGGAGTACATTATAGAAGGATTTGGAAATTTCATCATTCCTCTTGGGAAAAGAAGTTATACTCTCACAAAGGTGCTCCATATTCTGGGCTTGACAAAAAATCTCTTTTATTTCTTTTATCTCTTGAATCATAACCTCAAGGTGGAGTTCATGATCCAAAAAGGCATCAAATATTGTTTGATCTCAAGAGAAGGTACGATAATAGATAGACATTTTTTAAAGGATCATTTTATTTGCACTAGATGCATTTTCATCCTCTATAGTTTCTCTATCTACGTCTATGATAGATTCTACTTCTCTATGGAATTATTGATATGGGAACCTTTGTGTTGGATACATGTATCAGCTCAGTTCTAAGGAGATGGCAAGATTCCTTCCTCAACTTTCCCATTCTTTTTCTATATGTTTTGGATGTCTTGACAGTAAAGTAACATTATGATCCGTTTGAGCCGATTACCTTCCATGTCAAGGATAGTCTTGATGTAATTCATATTGATATGTGTTGACCCTTTCCTAATTTTTTTTAGGGATTTCAATACTTCAAGTTATTGATAGATAACTATTTTCACAAGACATGGGTTTTCTTCCTCAAGAAAAATATTGAATCATTTATTGATTTTCAAATATTCGATCAACGTTTTATTTAACAAACCTGGGTAGCCCCTTATAATCCTCGGCTCAGAGCAAGGGGGGAGAATTCTCGTCAAATAAGTTTTCAACATTCCTGAAGGATCACAACATCACATATCACTTGAATCCCCCTATGGGTCCCAATAAAATGGCTTATACATGTTACAATCATACCCACATAGAGATGGCTCATTCGTATGTTTTCCTTTTCCAACATGAAGAAATTATTTGGATAGAAGCGATCCGGATAGCTTTATATTTTCTAAACAAGGAACCTACATATATTTTTGCGACCATACACCGTAAGATCTTGTTGTGTATAGATTAATCATAATCCTTTGATTTTTGATATTATATTGTTTATTCCTACAACATATATGCATGTCCCAACCAAATTCGGGAAGAATATCTATCTAAAGACACTTCGAGTGTATATTTTTAGAGAAAAGTACTTCCTCAAAATCATACCATCTCATGGATACTATGCTACATAAGATATATGATATTCAATATGTGGTTATTGATGAGTCATCATTTGAATCATTCCCACATAGAAAATAATTACTATAGATAAACTCTCATAGATTTATCTCACAATTAGATGATGAGCATGAAGAGTCTTCTCACAAATAAGATGAGTTACAAGGAGAATTGATTGTTGATCTTGGTTATTTGGAATAATAATTCTTCACACCAATAGTAGCATCAATGTTAAAAAGGGTCGAAGGCACCATCGGGGACTCCCTCCTAAACTCTTCCCAAGATTATTCATCGGGAGTCAAAAGAACAAGATAGTTGAAGAATGAGTTAAATCTTGCACTCTTGAGTTTTGTTATGACAACACCGAACCTGATATAGTTTGAGAGGCACTAAGTCAACCACCGTGGAAGAATTACATGGATGCCAAGTATGAATCCCCGATTCAAAATTGGATAAGGGAAGTGTTAGTGCAAAATCACAAGCACCCACGAATGGCCTTGGTTTGAAATGGGACATTCGGTGTGATTCCACAACATTAGATCATCTCTCAAGCTATGGGACTTGCAAAACTTGAGATGGACCTCAAGAGAAGGCTAGTTCCTACTTCCTAAACTACCTACCAAAAGCTACTCTAGTGCAGGAAGACCTAATCTATCCTAATCGACCATTCTAAAGGGATAGAGAGACACAAAAAGATTGAAAGAGAGCCTACACTAAGTGGTGATACACTAGAAAAGGAAGTGGCTGATCATGGATCCGACTTCCTAAAGTGGAGAGAGGTGAGCAGAGGAGGGGGTGGAAAAGATGCACCAAAACCAAAGATAAATGTCACATGGACACAACTTCAAGATGCATTAAGCACAGCTCCCATAACCTGTAATAAACATTAAAGAATATACAATATACCCTACCATGACGAGAGGTGAGAAGAGACAACAAAATAAGAAAAGGATGGATAGATGCATCACGAAACAAATTTTATTGCTCCATAAGTCACACAAAGTACATCATCAGTGAGAAAGAGACAATAAAATGACATTACAAAACCAAGAGAAGAGGATTAGACTTTACATTCTATCCTAAGGAAGAAAGAAAGAGGGGCTTAGAGAGAAACAATGACAAACACTTTGAAAAATTCCCCTCCTTTACAATATATAGGAAGAAAAAGAGAGAGAGGAGGGAATAATTCGAACTTTGTTCCAACCACCCCTGGAAGCGGATTGAATCTACCTACCATAATGAAGAGTCTCACTACAACACCAATGCCCCCATCGCTTTCCCTTACTAGGAAAGAAAGAGGCCCATTCTTCATCATGGTGGTAGGTGAGAGACTTGACAGTCCATAAAATTAGTGAGCCAAAACATTAATGGAGGTAGGTGAGAAGTCGACACCAAGATCTTTCTAAAATGTCCTCTCCCGCCAAAATATGAATTTCTAATCGAAAGATATAGTTTTCTGAAGATCAGGGTCACGGGCGTGCAATATTTAAAAAAACTATCCTTACCGGGTCCACGTGGTAGCCTCACGCATCTTGAAGATTTGGATCCTTCCTTTCGTTCTTGAAAATGCGCCAGACTAACACATGGTAGCTTCCATGGGATTCTCGGTTTCCTTTGTATTTTTCCTAAGTCCTTCCCATTGGTGGAGACATTGTGCCCGACTTGAGACACGTGGAGGCTTTGCACTCATTTATAAATTGCCCCCATATTTTCCCTTTGAAGTTGTGCGATCAAGACACATGGAGGCCTCCGTAGGATTTTGGGTTTTTCTGACTCTGACCAAGTGGCGAGATCGTGCTCATTTGGGGATTGCCTTTTGGGTCGTGCATTTTAAATCGTGCCAATGAAACACGTGGCGACGTCCATGTCCTTTCTCTTTTCTTTGTATTTTGGCTAAGTCCCTTTTGCTTGGTGGGGCCATAAGTATGACCCTGGACATGTGGAGGCCCAACACACATTTGGGAACCCATTCCAAATTTTACTTTTGAATCAGGGCTCCTTTTGTTGGCCTACCTCTGTTTAGACTTTTCGATGACCACTTCTGACTTGTTCATCTCTAGACATGTGGAGGGCCAACGCTTGTTTGAGTCTCTACTTTGGGTCGCACCTTTGAAATTGCATTGATGCAACACATGGCGTCGTTCTTCGGTTCTCTATACTTAGCCGATTCAGGCCTTGATTATTTTAACTTTTTTGGACCCAAGACACGTGGAGAGTCTGCACACGTTTGGGAACCCGCTCTTTGGACCCAGCCTTGGTGTTGCGCCAATGAGACATGTGGAGGATTCTATCGACACCATTATATTTAGTTGTTGTAGGCCCACTTTATCCCCTTTGTTGACTCTAACCATGTGGCGAGCCTACGCTTGTTTGGGGAACCACCTTCGGAGTTGATCTTTGAGGTTACGTCGAGTCGGCACCTAGCACTTTCCCTTAGCTCTGCCCCATTTTGACTTTTCAACTATCGAATTTGTCCCTTTTCTTGGTGCTTGTGACATGTGGAAGCTTGGCACTTGTTTGGGGTCTCCATTTTGGGTTCTATCCTTGGAGTTGCGCCAATGAGACATGTGGCACCCTCCGTGGGTCTATGACTTTTCAACGGCTAATGAGAACCCCGTGGCTCACGAGCCCACAATTAAAGATTGCACCATTTTGTGAAAGGTGAAAAAGTTTCAAAGTCCCCTGCAGACCCACCGGCCCGCATTCACACTTGGGAAAAATTTCCTCTGCGGCCCCATAGACCCGCTTTTGGAAAAAATTCATCCTCGAGCCCGCGCCGAAATTTCCAGTTGGACAAAAATAAATCCTTCCCGAACCGCGGGCCCACAATTATACTTGTGCCCCTTTGCAAAAATTGGAAAAAGTAAAAATATCTCACGCCGCCCGCCAGTTCACAATTTTCTATGGCAAAAATTTTCCTAGGCCTATCGGCCCGCGCATAAAAAAATTCTTCCTAGACCCGTCGCCCCCGTAACATGAAAAATACGAAGAGTTAGAAGGACTTCTTTGTATCTCTGGAAAGGGGAAGAAATTTCCTACCTTATGGAAATTTTTTAAGGGGACCTTAAGTGCTTAAAAATATGTAAATATTTAGATTGAAGCACAAAAGGGGAAAATGATGTTAGTTTACCTAAAATAAGTGTGAGATTATTTTGGTCAATAGGAAGTTGTTGATCTACACGATGGAAAGGAACCCATTGGCTAAAAATGTATTTTCAAAAATATATGAGACACATGGATCTACCGACAAGTAAAATTAAAACATTTTGTAATGTGATATGCTCAATAATAAGGAATTGATTATCAAGAGAATTTTGCAGCCACTATGATGAAGAAAACTACCATCAAAGTTTTTAGGTGCATTGGTAGGACAAAAATTATGAAATCTTTAGTTGATGGACGTAAAAATATTTTTTTGAATGGTAATTTAAAAGAAGAAGTGTTTATTGACAAGAAACATCCTTAAAAGATATGTATATAAGTAAATCCACTTTATGCATTGAAAAAATCAGCCAATGCATGGTACATTAAAATAGATGATCACCTATTACAACATGGATTCACCCGTAATGTCTTAGATTCAAATTTGTATATCAAAAAGATAGGCACAAATATTGTCATTCTTATTTTGTATGTGGATGATCTTGTGATCACGGGAACCTCAAACAATCTCATCGAAGACATAAGGAATGTTCTAAAGAAATTCTTCAACATGAGAGACTTAGGGCTACTTCATTATTACCTCAGCTTGGAGTTATGGAAAAATAAGTATCATATTTTATCTCACATATTAAATATGTCAATAAACTCTTGAAAAAATATGGGATCTCATATTATAAAACATTTTCCACTACAATGGAGAAAGGTTTGCAACTCTATTGATTCTATGATTCACCTTAAGTGGATGTAACTCTCTACAAAAACCATATTGGGAGTCTCATTTACTTAACTTATACCAAACTAGACTTATGATTTGATGTCATCTATTTTCCGAGATTTATGTAGAAGCCAAAGAAATGTTATTGGGTTGCAACAAAGCATACTTTAAGATATTTCGAGGTACAATTTATTATGTTTTGGAAAATAAAAAGAACTCCCATTTATTTTTTCAAGGATATACCAACTCGGACTATGTTCAATCTCTTGATGATAGAAAGTCAACTATAGGATATGTTTTTCATCTCGGATCTATACCTATATGTTGTATTATTAATAATAAAATTATTGTTACTCTCTCATCCACATATGTTTAATATCATACCGATGAGGATCTTTGTGTGAAACAATATGGTTACATCGCATTTTGGCTAAAATGGAAATTATTATAGAAAATTCAAGTATCATTCATTGTGATAATCGGGATGTGTTGAATCTTGTGAAGAATCCAAATTTATATGAACAAACAAAGCAAATTGAGGTCGAATGTCATTACATTCAAGAACAAGTTTTGAACCACCGCATCCAGCTCTAGTACTGCCCAACAAATTCTCAGGTAGAAGATATACTCTTCAAGTCTCTTGGAAAGGTGAAATTTGAACTATTTTAGACATACATTTGTATTAAAATGTAATAAAGGTATGAATGTCAGCCTAATTTATTATTGCATTGTTGAATATAATGAATACGGATGGTAGTTTCTCCACCCACCTATCCGTCTCAGAATAACCTCTTGTGAGAAGCTTGTATAAGTGTATGTTGCTCATGGAATCCAAGAAATCATTCATTCTCTCATCTTTTTATCAAGTTTATGGTTTGCATTTATGGTTTAGGATTTGTATTTAGTTGTTAGGATATAACGTAAAAAAATTTAGTTATAGAATTATGTTTTATAGTTTTTGTCACCTTACATGTAACAATAAAGACACCGGTTAGGGTTCATGCATGTAAGTTTTATGATATTTTTTTGGAGTTTACGGTGTAATGTCATCATTAAATTTGGTTACTAATTATAAATTATAATTTTAATATAAATTTTAAATTTATGATATTTTTAAACATAAATTATTATGATTAAAAATTTTAATTTATTATAACTTTTGCTTATTCATTATAAATTTCATTTCTTTCCTAATTTTTAAATTTTCATTATATTTGAGAATTAATTAATAAATCAAATATTTTAAATTCAAAATGACTCATAAATTCAAAGCATGTACATATTTTAATATTAAAAATCGTAAAATTAGTTTGACCATTATTATTTCAATAATAATACTATTCAGGGAAAAAAACATATATCATCAAATATTACTACTATTGAAAATTTAATTATTTTTTAGAAGTTATGATAACAATAATGTTTTCAATTAAAACATCAATAATATTAAAAGTAAGAAAAATGTAAATTTTTTTAAAAAAACACACATATATTTATTTATTTATTTTAATTGAAAAGTGCACTTTTATATTAATAGAACAATATATACAACATCATTCGTACAAAAATGGGTGGAAAAGTCACACCCCAGAATGCCAAAAGTCACATCCAGCTAAAAAAACCTCGAGAGACGCAAGTCATAGCATCAAAAATACTAGATAAACTATGTGAACTTTAACCAAGAAAATGTACAATTAAGTAGTAGCGAGTTTCATGAAAGCGGTGGCTGGAGGGAGGGGGAGTGTCGGTTTTTCACCCCAACCCAAACTAGAGGGGTGAGCCTCATTAAAAAAATTATCCCACCCATCCCATCAATTATCTTACTTATCACCATAATTGTCATCAGCCGAGGAGAAATTTCCGGTGTGAGAAGAGGAAACTTTCCCTATTCATGAGAGATACAACAAGAGCCACCCATCGGATTAAACACAAGCAAAGGTGAGTGAGAGTGTGGAGATATTTTCCAAGGAGAAGGACTCCACGGGTGGTAAAGGGCACGCCCTCAACCACGGATAGGAGGTCGAGGCAACGAACGATGGCGCACGGACATATACGGGGGAACACGAATGACAACACAAGGGGCTGAACCCTAGTGTTTGAGGAGGTACTAGAGATGCTCCACCTCAAGCCTAACCTTCATGGCCTGATTTTTAATCAAGCAAAAATTAGAAATCATAACCACTTTATTAGTATGAGAAATAAAAATCAAGCCTAGCACTATTAAAAACTACATTTTTTATCTTTCCAAAGAGTGAATACAATTTCAGTTCTGAAGATGTGCCAATTTCTTTTGTAAATTATAGGTAGAATGGATGAGTACCTAGAGATCCATTTTCTAGGAAACAAAATCCTAAGAAAAGGGTTGGAAAAGGGTATGAATCCATCTCCAAGCCATTTGTGCTCAAGGGAAAAACCAAATAATGTGCTTGAAAGTTTTGTGATAAACAACACAAATAGATGGGATGAAACTCCCCATGGATGAGTCGAGTGTCACGGTAAAAGGCCATGATGAAGGATACACTATTGAAAATGAGGTTTCTTGGGCTGGACATGAGCTTACCAAACCCTCTAAAAACATCAAATCCATACGAGAATCCAAAGAGAAAAGGCACCATCGTCTATTAAGAAAATCAAAATCAATCACTTTAGGATCCAACAGAGAATATCCACGGGAGGGCTTGTAACGGTGAAAAGGCATAGAAGTAGGCCAATTTTGGTCATGCCACCAAGGCACACCAGATGTAAGCCTAATTTTATGCAAGTATTCATCAGGAATACATTTAATCAATTTTCGCGTAGGCTCTGCATCATTAGGAAGAAGATGAAATTTTAAAGCAATAACATCCCAAGAAATTCAGTCGTTAGAATGATTGCAGAACAAATCCCCAATAAATTTAATTCCCTTTTATATAGTCTAAGAGCTTTAGACATGGGAGCTAATGTGAGAGGTGTGTCCTAGAAAGAATACACAAGGACCACCAAAGAGATAAGGAATTAATAGAAAGACCAGATTTGAAACCATCACCCACCCAAACCAGATTACGCTTGCGAAACTCCCATGCCTTCCAAATGCTCTACAAGATAAATGAACCTTTAACCTTAACAGCCACTAGACTAAGTAACAAATATTGAAAATCAATCCCTTTCCAATCTATCCTACCCAAGGTGACCCCATGATAAATGTCATGTCGAATAAGCACCTTCCAAGCATCATTGCCCTCTAAACTATGCAAAATCCATTTAACATATAAGGCTTTTCCTGAATTTTGATGTCAATGAAACATAATCACCCAAATTTTTAGGCATACAACAAATGTCCTAAGCCACCCTATGGAAACCCTTGTTCCCTTTAGTGTTTTCCCACTAAAAGTCCCAGAGCAGTTTCTCAAGTTTTTCATAATAAATAATGGAGGAAGCCCAATAAGAATAATAATAAACATATGTGGAAGCCAACACTTTGGAGTAGATTTGAAACTTACCTACTAAGGAGAGAGGCTTAGAGATCCAATAGGATATTTTGTGTTTAAAGCATGTTTTGCATGGAAGGAAAAAGGGATCCCAAGAAATTTAAACTGCACACCAGGCTCAATCCAGCTCCACTTCATCTTTGAAATCCAATTAGGCATGGGTAGTTGAGATTTCTGTAGCACTAAGTTTTCTCCCACCGAATAACAAACCCTGAAGCAAGTAAAAAAATATGTAAATAATCTAGTGCTTGACACATAGATTGTTCTTCCTCTAAGAGAGAGAAACGAATCATTAGAAAAATGACCATTGATAAGTTGTTGAGAAGTTGAAGGTAAAGAAATACCTTTAACAAGTCCTTGAGAAGCTCTACATTGGAAGTAATATAATTCAAAAATTTAGTGGCGAACACATAAAGGGAGGAAGCTAGAGGGAAACATTGCGTAATAGACCAGGAAAAAATAAACCTAGAAGATCGGGCCCCATTGATTGTGATCCAATCCCCA
The DNA here is from genome assembly GCA_018340775.1 of Taxus wallichiana var. yunnanensis. Taxonomy (NCBI): domain Eukaryota; kingdom Viridiplantae; phylum Streptophyta; class Pinopsida; order Cupressales; family Taxaceae; genus Taxus; species Taxus wallichiana. The sequence goes on from CM031243.1 coordinate 397,620,849, forward strand.
ACATTCTGATAAAACATTTGAATAGACTACACAAACCTAGGGCCAAAGCAAAGATCCTAGAGCATGGCTAAAATGAAAGACCATTCAATCCTATCATAAGATTTAGCAAAATAAATCTTTCTTAGATGATCAAGCGAGCCCATTCCATACCTTCCCAAACAACAATGATATTATCAAGAATAAATTTGTTCTTAATGAATCTAGTTTGCTCACTTCTCATAATTAAAGGCAAGAGATTAGCAATCATGTTAGCTAAATATTTAGCAATAATCTTATAAGAAACATTAAGCAAGGTGATGGGTCTCCAGTTGGTGATTACTTTAGGATCCCTAGCTTTGGGTATGAACTTGATGTTGCCTTGATTAATAAGACCCCCATAGAATTTGAATCAAGAGCTTCCAAATAAACATGGTGGATATCAAGGTGTACCATGTCCCAAAAGGTCTAGTAGAGTTCCTCTAGGAAACCATCAACTCTAGCATCTTTGTCGGTGACATTTGACAAATAGCCTCCTTCGAGATCATAGTGTTAAAATTCTATCACAAGTAAGTCCTCTCTGATTGAGAGAATTTACAAGTAACCACCTAGGAAGACAGGTTCAAAAGTGTTTTTCTCTATTAGGTGTGGTCAACTGAGCTACAAAAACTCCATGATAGTACAAGACAAAGGCTTTGAGGATATCGATAAGGAAGTGAGTCTTACATTATCATGCAAAAATGTCCTTGATCTTAATTGAAGAGTTCTTGGAACACAACATGGAAAAAAATTCTTTGGAAGCCCTATCACTAATCTTGAGCCAATGTAACCTAGCACGCAGTTGAGCTCCCATCACATTGTAAGATTCGCGAACCTTAAGTTTATGCCTTCAAAAAAAAAGATTGAGATTGTAATTTTTGTTGAATGTGGGAGCTTTAAATTTTTGTGATATTCTTTCAAACTCATGATATGCAGCTGCATGATCACTTTTCTTGAAGATGGAAGCTTACTTACCATAAGTGCGCAAAAATATTGGTGCACTTGATGGTATCATTACACTACTAAATCTAGTGAAGGAATTTGACGGTTGACGAACCGGACTCTAAATGTGTTGTATGTGAGACTCGGATCATGCATGGTTGAGTTGAATCATATTGAAATAGAATTGAGAAATTCCTTTTGTTTCTTAACATGTTCACCGAGAAATAGTAAAAAATATGGGAGAGTGTTCGAAGAGCAGAGCAAAGTGTTGGCAATGACACAAAGTGACTGAAACAAGAGCAAAGAAGAAAAATTATTGAGAGGGCATAAGAGCATGGTCAAGCCTTTTAACAACACGATCTTTTCCATCCCATAAATTAGGCCAACCGAACTAAGGAGCTGATGAAAGATAAAGGTAAGGGATATTGGGGTCAAGAAGGTCCAAACTTATGCATGAAGTAGAACAAATCCTCCCACTCTCCCACACACCACCTCATTGGCAGTCTACCCCGCTTGTCTTTTGGGTTCTCTATCATGTTAAATTCACCACACACCACCCATAAAGCATCCGACAGAGAATTTACAAGCCAACGCCAAAAAGAGCCCTTTCCCCGCATCATTAGAGGCATATATGTTAGCTAGACCAAAAATATGATCATCAAAATCAAATAGAGACCACACCACATGATGCATGGGGTTCAAACCCTTATGATCACATGCTGGGAAATGTCAAGAGAAATCAAAGTCATAACCCCATTATGGCCTTGCTCATGACTTGAGGTGTGACAAATGGCCTGTGGCCAAATAGTATGAGTTGCAGAATGTAACAAAAAGCCAGAAATCTTAACTTCTTGCAGACACAAAATTTTCATATGGCTAAAGTGCTGACAACTATCCCTAACCATATATCACCAAGTCGATTCAGTAAGTCCTCATATATTCCAAGAGTACACAAGCATTAAAAAGATCTAGGTTAATATTTCCTTCATTGTCTAACGCGGAGAGGGCTTCATACCGATTAGGATAAAAAGATACTTGGTTGAGAAATAGGGAAAAATGCTCACCAAAGATCCAAGTTATATGATTTTCTTGCACATATTCACAATCATCCGTGGGGAAAGGGCTACGAGAACATGTTTTCCTAGCCATGCAGACTACATGAAACCCAAGAAAATGGGTTTTCGGGGAAGGGAATCCGGGAAATAATGGCGGAGGCCACATGTGAGTGAGAGACATGTAGGTCTAGATTAATAGGTTCGGTTGTTTGGTCGGGGAGTCGTGGAGGCTCTAGCACCATTGTTGATAACATGATGATACACATAGTTTTTTCATTTTGTAAGGCCCTTTGGAACACCCATTTTGTAGTCATAGGTAGGAGCAGGATGCAAGTCGGCCATGATAGGACATTCATGAATCATGTAATCAGATGACTGATAAAGTAAGCAGGTATTCAATACATTAATATAAAGAACCATCTAAATGAATCGGGTTTCGCCAACCTGGATATCAATCGAATTCTTAAGGTCCTTGGAAAGGTCCACTTAAACATGACACACAATGTTAAGGCTTTGGGTTGCTCATTGCAAATAATCCTTCTCGAGGGTTTGAAAAGATCCCTTATAAAAGACCACAAAGGAAAAGGTAACCCTAGAAACTCAATCCAGACATAAGGACCTTAAGTTTCACCTATTTCGAGACTTGAAAGTCTCGAGTCCAGTGTGAGAAAACAACCAACGAGTTGTAGATGAACCAAGGACCATGGTTAACAATGGCCTTGCAATGTTCAAGGTTCGAAAAACGAAACAAGAAAAATCCCTTGGAAAGGTTTTGGACACCTTCGAGCTTCACACCATGGTTCTACCAGTGATTGTGAACCCATTGCTTCAAAAGGCTCTCAGGGGGGACTCGGCCAACAAAATATGCCACCAATGTGTAATTTTCAAACCAATTACAGGCATTATCAAAAGTAAGTACATCTAAAAATTCATGTCGGTGATGGTGGATAGAGTCGGCTAGGTTAAAACTTAAAATTTTACAAAACAAATTTGATATTAAAACCACAGCGGAACAGTCAGAAGTCTACAGTTTCAATTTTTCAACTTTCCGTTTCACGAATGATCGAATCGATTCTCAAATTCACTGTTCTAGTTCACACTTCACTGTTCACGAATCACATTAACATAGAAATTCGTGATTACTCATTACTGATTAATCCGTGGGTGTGGCGGCGTGGTACAGACCGGAAGTGGAACCCCCTATTCATTTTTTGTTCTATCTTCTACTTCTTTGAATCTCCTGACAGACTGTCAATGTTGACTCGTTGAGTGACAGTGACTCCTAAGGCGTATCCCGCCACACTTGCACCGCCTGTTGCCTACCCAAAGGCCCTACATCGAGTTCTAACTCCTTGTCACCACACTCACACTCCAGGTGATTTATATCCTTATAGGCTCTGATTAGGCGGCTAGGCCCTACATAATACATTGTGAATCGTGATTGGAACAATGGAACTTGAAAATTTAGTCTTCAGTCTTCTCAAGTTCTCATTCTGAGTCTAAGTTCTAAGTTCTCCCCTCTGGCGGTGGCCTCAGGCCCTCAAGGCTCAACTTTCAAAGTTTAAAGTCAAAGTGATCAAACCACGGTCCCCTAACAGCTAAGTGATCAAACCCTAACAGTAACTCCATTTTGATTCTTACATTTGATGTTGGCGTTGCATTAATTTTGTTTTCAATTGCATCAATTATATTATTACATTTTGATTTAAATTTTGTTTAGTTCAAATGGATAAAACTAAAAAATTAAGTGGTGCTCAATTTCGAAAAAAGGCTAAACAAAAATTTGAGGAAAAAAACCTTTTGAAAAAGATACCTAAAATAAATATATTTTTAAGTGCATCAAATGAAAATTTAAAGTCAAATGTAGTTTTTAATGAAAATGAGAATTATTCTTCGGTTAGTAAAATACACAATCAAATTCAATAGGAGATGAAAACACACAAGAGAAGGAGAACACACAACAAGAGGAGAATAATGAAAATACTATTGTTCAACCCATCGTTAATGAACATTTCATTGTTGATCTTGATCTGCAAAATGGGTAATAGACAACGATACAATAGAATATATAATTTTAAATATGCCAAAACAAGATATGAATGTTGATTTTTCAAATTCAAAATGCCAATACTCAGATTGTTTTAGATATGTTTCTAAAGATTTGTTTCAACGAAAAATTTTAAACAATGAATGAAAATTAAGAGAATGGTTGCTTTACTCAGAGTCAAAAGGAGTTTTTATTGCATTCCTTGTCACCTTTTTCAAGCAAAATCAACCACATTTTCCAAAATTGGATTTAATGATTGGAAAAATGCATTGGCTAGTTTAAGAGAGCATGAGGATTCCCCTGATCATAGGACTTCAATTCTTAATTTCATCACTCGAAGTAATGTTTTGGGAAGGGTTAATTCTACACTTCCAAGTCAATACCAAAATGAAGTAGCGTATTGGAGGAATGTTTTAAAGAATATTGTTGCACGAATTGTGAAATTCCTTACTACTAGAGGTATTTCCTTTCGTGGTGGTGACAATTTATTAGGATCTTCTAGAAATGGAAATTTTTTAGGGTGTTTAGAACTTATTGCAGAGTTTGACCCATTTTTGGAAAATCACATTTCACAATATGGAAATGCAGGAAAAGGAGTTCCATCTTATTTATCTACAACAACATGTAATGAATTTATTGACCTTATGGCACGAAATTTATAAACAAAATAGTTGAAGAACTTCACAATGCAAAATATTTTTCAATTATTGTTGACTCAACACCTAATGTATCTCACACCAATTGACAGTTAGCATTTATGGTAAGGTATGTTTCTCAAGAAGGATTTCGGTTGAACGATTTTTAAAATACATTCCTTGGTGGACACAAATCATGTGATTTAGAAGCTTCACGTACTTACAACACTAGATGACTATGACATTAATATCAAAGATTTTCGGGGGAAAGCATATGATAATACAAGTAACATGTCTAGAAAATACACAGGTCTACAAAATAGGATTAAAAATCATAACTATATGGTGAGTTTGTACCTTGTTCGGGGCATTCCTTAAATCTTGTTGGATCTTTAATGCAACATGTTGTACAACAACTATAGATTTTTTTCAAGATTACTTCAACTTATTTACACTTTCCTAAGTGCCTCAACTTATCAGTGGGAAATTTTATTAAAATTTTTGGATGGAATTTGTCCCGTTCTAAAATCTCTTTCTGAAACAAGATGGTCATTAGAGTGATGCGATTTAAAGCACTTTTCTTGGGATATAGTGAAATTCAAGATGTTTTTCTAAAAATAGCACAAGACAACAATGAAACAACTACCATGCGACATGAAGCAATGTGTATTCACGAAAAACTAGAAAAGTTAGAAACTTGTGTGATGTGTTGTATTTGGCATAGTATTCTTGAAAGAAGGGATGAGACTAGCAAATATCTCTACAAAAGGTAGACATTGAATTAACCGTGGTTGTGACTCAAGTATAATTCATTGATAGATTATATTCAAAATATTAGAGAGAATTTTGATGCATATGAGCAACATGCTAAGATCATTAGTGGAAAAGAAGAGTACAAAAGTGCTAATAAAAGAAAAAGAAAAAGAAAAGTTCACTTTTATGAAACGAGAGATGTCGAAATTCCACAAACAGGAAGGGATCGTATGAGGGTGGAGGTATTCTATGTTATTATAGACAACTTAATAAGGGAATTATCAAGAAGAAATGAATCATATAGTGTGTTAAATGATAGGTTTGGATTTTTGAACAATTTAAAAGATCTTGATAATTAGACAATATTGAAATTCTCTAATTCTTTAGTAAAAATATATAACACAGACTTGGAAACCTCCCTTGACATTGAATGCATCCAATTCCAAGCATTATCAAGACGTGAAAACTTGACAAGTATATCTTCAATGTCAAAATATTTAAGAAAAAGTGGACTAGACACCACGTTCCCAAATCTAGATGTTGCAATACAAATGTTTCTTTGCATTTGGAAATTGCGATTACGAGAGAAGAACATTTTCCACTCTAACAAGAGAAAAATGAAATTTAAAGTCAACAATGGGAGAAACTAGATTAAATAGTCTTTCCATTTTGACAATTGAAGCGCGACATCGCTCTACAACAATAAATTATGATGATGTCAATTATAGGTTTCTTTATGGCAAAGGCAAGAAAAAAACCTTTATAGCTTTAATAAAATGTGTCAAGAGTTATACTAAGTCTATAATTGTTTTAAAAACATTCACATATAGGTGCGCCGTTGGTCCTAGGTGGGGGGGGCGGAAGGGGGCGCGGCACGCCGAGTCGCCAGGGCGCTTGGAAACCTTAACTCGGCCTGTGAGATATCCCTAAGGGACTATAGTTTGATGAAGGTACGGACAGCTCTTTGACATGAATGAATAGTTAGAACCGAAACCCTACGAGCATTCGAGATTTGGATCTTTTCGATATTTACTTTTTAATTTCAAACTTTCAATGAAACACTATGCAATGAAATAAGTGTTATTTTAATAATACCCAAAGTGCTATAACTATTATTCCATCCTTTTCACCTTATAATACGCAAGGTGCAATAGCTAAAGACTTAAATACCCGTCAAGACTTTCATATAGTTATGAATGAACCAGCTCTCTGTCTACAAACTCCCCAACCATAATACCTCTTTGGAAAAGACGGGAACGAAATATGAATAGACACTATATTTTAACTCTTGTCTTCGCCGGATATGTTACAGTGTGACGTCTTTGTTTAATCAAGAGCGCCAAAGGCGACCAAGAATAACAAGGAACAACTTGTAAACGTGAGCACAATCAGACAGGACTTAATTAAACGTGAACACTTTCAAATTTTTAAATGAAGTCGATTTTTATCATGTTGAAACAATAAAATGTCTTAAATGAAGTGCAGAGCTCAATAAAATTCGGAGCGCACAAATCAATGCAATTCAGAAAAGTAATGTCATAATCAATACAAGTCATCTCAAAGTGATGACACCTGAGCTGGAAGATTCACTTGAATGTACGATCGATTTGGTCACCGCAATCATATTAACTTAAAACTTTTGTATATGCATTTATTAGATCTTTAATACTGTGTTTCTCATTTTATTTTGTTTTTGTTTTTATGAAATATTTTGAAATTTGCACATGGTAACGAAAATTTGTGTTTATTTCGTAATACACTTGTTTCGTCCATTATTATTTTCGTTCATTCTTCTATACTGTTCCATCATTTAAACGGGAGCAATATCTGGAATGTAACAAGAACATACAAATTTAAGCAAACTGAAAAGCTTACGTTGAACAAATTTTACCAGACTTTATCCATGATAAAACCTTAGGTTGGGTGCTGAACTAATATGGGTTCACTAAAAAGATGAAACCTCAAGGGTTACGAGTTCTTTAGAGTAGGAGTTCTTACAAATGTAGGTTTAGAAAACGGTCCCAATTCAACATTTCACTATACTAACCAAACATTATTTAATTAGAATTAAATCAATAAATCAAACGGGTTCCATGACAAATGGTGAAATATAATTCAGAGAATAGTGTAAAAATATATAAATGCAATCAGTGAATAAATGTGAAGGTAGTGGTATATCTCAATCAAAATAAAAAAATGGCCTAGAAACAACATCAACACACTTTGTAGATTAGTTTTGTGTAGATCTAGTTAAATTCATTAAGCTCTTAAAACCATAAGGAATGGGATGAATACTATGAAATTTATTATGTATCGGTTGGAATATGTTATATTTGGTCAAAAATCAATTTTGTATTCAACTCTTTAATTGCAAGATTGATTAAAAAAATAGGGGATGTAAATAGCACCATATGGTATACCTAGATTAATATTAGGATCCTAATGATTTGAGAAATTATATGCAACACTCAATGCAAGTCAATAGTAATTGTTGTGTATGGAAGCTTCACAAATCTTATTTTTCAATACATGCAAAACTAGCATAGGCTAGAACCAATATCTCAATGTTCAAATTTAAATTTATCTATAAAGATGTTTTTCAAATATAATGATTTTTTCTATTAAAACTTCAATACAACTCACTTGCAAAATAATGGCTCATTCTCGTGGATTGTTTTTGTCCTTTAAATTCACTAATGTTCATATGTATTTATAGACTTCTTGAGTTCAAATTACAATTCTAGTAGTGCATAAAATGACACAAAATAGATGGAAAATTTGACCCAACTATGCTCACAACTAACTCGGGATGAAATTTTGGTGAAAAGGGCTAAAAATAGAAGGCAACTTTCGTCATTATGTGACAAAAATATAAATATATTTCGACATGAATCTAATGAAACTTGTTAAAATTGCATACTATACTAAAAGTATAGAAGAAAAGAGAAAACCATAACTAATAAAAGTTAATAAAGATATCATATAATGAATCTACAAAAAAATAATGAAAAATATGAATAAATAAATAAAATAAAATGAAATGAAAAAGAATACACTAAAGTTTGTCAATAAAAAAAGTAAGGAATGAAGGATGATAATACTATACAAACCCCATGAATGGAAACCCCTAGCACCGTGAATCCTAGCACAAAGTATACAAGAAAGGGAATCACATCGGTGGAGGCGGCGATGGTTTGGGGCATGGATCTCTTCCTCCTCCTTATACATGCAAGTTTGGTGGTGGTGCTCACAATGTCCGAGAGGAAAACCGAGACCCCAACGCGGGAAAGTGAAGATATTGTGGCGAATCTACTAGTAGAGGTCAAGAGAAACATGGATCGAAGGTGGCAAGACCGATACTCATGCATCCCCTACTCAAAATGGATTTGGTGGATCTGCAAAGTCCTTTGTGGTTTGTGGTTTATGTTATCCATTTTCCCCCCTGGAAAAATGGACAACTTAAAAAAGTTAGACTTGGGGCGCTTCATGGGATCTTGGTAGAGAATATGAAGAATTCGTGTATTTCCTATGTTTCGGGACACTTGCATTTGATTTGTGGGACTTAGGATTATTCGGGCTTGAACAATCCCATACTTGGTCAATGTTTGGTTAAAAATGGATATATTGAAAATATTGGCTTTTGAGGGCATTATACTCTTTACACATTGCACTTTGGTGACCTACTTGTCTAAGAACTTCGCCAAATTTGAGAAAACTAAAAGAATTGTCATTTTTAGTGTATTGCGGATAAAATGCATCCGAGAAGGAATACAAGGAAGAAGGATCTTTGGGGCTCGAGTTCTCTGCATACTCGATTTCTTGATTTGCAATAGAGGCGGTGTTTTTGTGGAGATTTCAAAGTTTCAAGGCCATGAAGGTATATGTTCCATAGGGATGCAAGCTCCCCTGACCCAATGTTTCCACAATGGTTGCGAGATTTGTTGTGCGGGCAAAGGGATGCAGGTAGAACGATTCGAGGTGGCACAAAGGTTTTGAGAACTTGGTTTGGGCCCAAAATACAAAGGTTTCTTTATATTACGAGGATTGCGGGACGCTAACCACTCCAGGAGGAATAATCTCCTTAGGGCCTTGAGTTCTCTCGAACGACCAAAAATGCCAAAATATAAAGGATTTTGAATGGGTATAGTGTAGTCCAGGCCAAAGCAACCATGTGGACCTAGACAACACGAAGTGTTCTAGTTCTAGAGTCTTATGTTCCCAGTAAAGTTGATATCTCCGCAATACAAAGGAGATAGAGGTATATGTGGGTAGTGTGGATAGTTCATGCTCTAATGACCCTAAAGAAACATAGCTCATGTTCCTCAACACCTAAATTCACTGGAAAGTAAAGGAAATGGAGGCGACAATGTAATATGGAAAGGTGGAGCTACGAGTGAACAAGGAGTTCGCGGAAAAGTTCCACATGTACCCCATACACCTGACATACCCATAAAAAAGGAAAATGGTTTATTTTTAATGGCGGACTATTATTAACATCTGGGAACGTGTTCCTCACGACCTCTCTAGGTCCGCACAACTAATAAATTTTGACTCAGGCCTCCATTTTAAACGAAATTAGACTTTTGGAATTGTTTCTTCACTCTACATCATGAAATCCATAAACTAGATTTTGAAGGGAAGAAATGGGTAAAAAATGACCAAAAAAAAAAAGTGGGGATAAAATTTTTCTTGGGCTCCAAGCCAAAACTTTAGCCAAGTGTTTTAATCATCCTTTTCTCGTAAGAATTTCTAAACTTCTAGAAGGGATGGGACCACTAAAAACCAGCATTGGAATTTTCTCTCTCTCTCTCTCTCTCGATCACTCTGTTCTCTCTGGGATAAATAAATGTAAGTGATAAGGCACATTTTTAAGGGGGAATGTTCATGTAATGAAACTCGTAAAAATTGTTTCAAAACAGTGTTGAGTTGTAGGCCTCTGATCTAAGTATTCTAGGAGAAGATATTTTCCTTTCTCTTGTGATTGTAATGAAATGTGCATCCATTTAATCAATAAATCCATGTTTTGTGGCTATTCTCTACCCTTTCTATGTTTTATTGCATTTTCCTTGCCTCTCATTGCATATCCCAGGTTTATTGTGCATCTTATGCTCTTCTTGCAGGTTCATATTTGTTGTGCTCCATGGAAATGATGTTGACAAATGTAGTTAGGGACTATGTCACTTGTGTCTAACCTCTCTCTTTCCCATTATTCATCTCATTTTCACTCATCTAGATGTTTTCCCATTCCTTTCTTAGTGCAATATCTTAGGATTTCCATTTTTATGCAATATCTTAGGATTTCAGGTATCTTAGGATTTCTCTCTCTCTCTCTTCTCCTTAGAAGCTTACGATAGAAATATATAGAAGAATGTACCTTCTAGGAGTAGTTTAGTATTAGGAATAGGAAGACGAAGCCAACCTTTTCTAGAGGTTTGTCTTATTTAACAGTCCCAAAATTGAGAGACAATCCGATGTTACCCGATTACACTTTGATAGCTCATACGCACACACATGCCAAATTAGAGGGTAGTGTAATTTTGTGAAAACAATGAATACTTAGTTGTTCATAGAGACGTAGAGCTGACGTGGTAGTATAGAATGAATAAAAGGGGTTATATGAATATAAATTCTTCATTTCTTAATATATCTCTAGAAATTACTTATGTGCAAAATTGTATAGCTCCTATAAGGGTGAAGAACAATCCAATACTTCTTCACATGGTTTTGGAATTGCAAACAATAAGGTTTTATAACTTTGTTTATTTTTTCTAGGATCGAAATGATTATTTCCATATGTTGCTATGGCTTACCAAACTTCATAACCACCTATAATGATATGCAGTAAATAGAAAACCATAGAGACCTACAAAAACTTCATGATATCATTAGATAATAAAAGGATAAAACCATATGTGGTTAAGGTTGGATTAACCTTGGCAGTCAACCCTTGTTGAACCAATATGATATTTTCAATGCATCCCATCAATAAGGATTAAACATCATGTACTTCCCTATTATATGTGTAAATAGTGTTTGTAATCTACTCTAACCCTCGATTGTTACCTTATTTCTCCTTAAACAACGATTAATAGGTGTTTTATAGATAGAATAAAGATGAAGCAAACATAGTAGTGATATAGTGTGACATGCTTTAGACGATAAAAATAATTTCCTTTGTCCCTTATAACCTTTGGAATTTCTTGAAGTGCCTTTCTCTTAAGACATATTTTTGTGACCTTTGAATGTTTGGTAATTGATCAAGTTAGACATATGAACCTAGATTGAGTGCTTTAGTCATGGAGTGGTTATCATAAAAGACATGCCACTATGATTTTAGAAAATTTAGGGAGACTTAAGTTATTTAGTGTTGATATTTTGTATTGGAAGTACTTGAGAGAGTGAGGTGAGTTATGAAGTGCATTTGACTTGCTTGAATTTGCTTGTATAAGTTAGGTGTCACATACGGAAAACTTAGGGATATGAAACAACTAATAGAAGATATTATAATTAAGAAAAGATTCTTTGAAATCTAGGAGATATGACCATATAGGTCATAGAAGATAATATTTCATCCTAGTTATGTATTTGATTGTCTTGTACATGAATTAGTGATGATAGAGTCGTATTCTAGAAAATATCTTAGGAAATAGAATACTTCTTTCAATAATTATATTCTCATGAATGATCAACAATGTAATGTGTATACATTATCAAGTCACTGGGAGAGAAAATGATATGCCGAATAATCTTATAATGTGAGTGTAGGTCATATAAGTGTAGGAACAAATCTAATAATTTGCTTTCCAAAGGATAAGTTACCAAATGAGTGTCTACAAAATCTCACCTTTAGTATACATATTTCATAATTATGTTTACATAAATTAGTTTTTAACTTATGGATTCCATATTCAAATTATATTGAATTAATTTTTCAACATTAAAATGCATCCACCAAACCATGTTTTTGAATTAGTTGAACTGGAAAATATTGTTTGTGTAGAAAAATCCTAAACAAATAAAAACTTAGTCTTAGTTGTCAATAATAAAGAACATGTGTTTTAGAAAGGATGTGATAAGTTCAAATCATCAAAGGGTAGAGTTTTTACTAAAATATTGATTAAATAAAATATCCTTCATTTATTTAAATAATATTTTTATATGAATTTGTATATGTATTATAGATCTATATAAAAACTACAATCATATTTTTTGTTTTTCTATTATGAGGAATCATTACATTTTACATTTTAAGCTCGGTCTCCCAGCCTCGGTACAATTTATCCTGGTGTAAGGAAGGGACAACCAGTGCACAAGTTTCGTACTACCTTGATACATTGGAGCCTAGATATCGTACCGCCTTCGTGCAACTAGCTCACACCCATGGACGTTGGTTGGACTACTACGCAACACGTAGAAAATATGGTACGATTAATCCTCATGTTTAGGCCTATTAATGGGGTTTTAACCTTGGACCTCCTCTTAGTAAATACTGGCCTTTACCAATCAGCCAAGACCTCATTAACAACTACAATCATATTTTAGATCTATAGGTTGAAAGTGATGGTGATATTATAATTTGGGAAGTAATTTATAATATTTAACATGTAAACGACCGTTAAATTTAAACCATTTATTTTATCCTCTCATTACCATCTATGCATGTTATTTACAATAATTAGTGTATGCTACAAAATATAGGATGACGTGGGTTAATACACTTTAAAAAGAATCAAATTTTATCCATGTGGCATATCACTAGAAGTATTTATATTAGCAACGGAATTTTAAACATTAATAAAACTGAAAGATGATTTGTCGATATTCGACAAATATTCAACCAAAAATACATGGTCAATTTCCACCAACTAATGTTGGAATTCATCCCTCAATTTGTACGTGCTAATCAGCCACCCTACTCCATGCGTTTGAAAAGAATGTATGCATTATATTAAAAGGTCAAAATTTCAATGGGAAGGGGTCAACCTATGTCCCAAAACTTTTTTTGCATCAGATTTTGTTGGATACTTAACCCATTATGTAGTGGTAATGGGGTGTTTGAGAGGAAATCGTTTTATTTAAGAGTATATGTTTTCACATTTTACTATAATAAACATAATTTAAGAGACTATTTGTGGGGTAAACAACAGGAAAAAATCTCGTTTGATAGTTCCTAACTCGCTATTATAGAAAGGGTGACCCACATACACACAAATTGAAATGAATATATGTATATACATAATATATACACATATATTATATATACATACATGTACATACACACATGTATATATGTTTATATGTGTGTGTGTGTAGATATACATATAACGTATATGTATGTATGTATGTATGTATGTGTAAATACATATACATATATGCATACACAACAACACACACACATGTGTGTGCATGCCCACACACACGCACATGTCCATACACACCCATTTGCACGTTCACGTGTATACAAACATACACGAGTCTCTCTCCTCTAGTTAAGAGATAACATGATTGTGGAGTACCTCTATTTATATTCCCTTCATTGGATTGATGACTTTCTAATCTTAGGTGGAGGGGATCACCGGTTAAATTTGAAGTGCTAATGTAAGTTTCAAGTGAAAAAGGTATACATTTTCTAACCTTTCAATATTGAAAGATTATAAGCAATATTTGCACTTTATCGACATAAAAGTAAATTAATTATAAACTTTGTTTATTAGATATTTATTTATAATTAGCTTTTATTCAACTTTTAATGAAGTCAATATATCGAAGGGGGTTGACTCCTTTAAAAGACTATGAAATAGAGGATAACGTATATTCATAAAATTAATGCTTTTGAATGTGTTTTTTAATAAAATAAGTGATGATGTTATTACATTTTAAAGAGATATGATGAATGGTATATATTTTGATTGAATAATTGTTTTGATTATGTCCTACCATTCCAGAAATAAAATATTATAGGGATTACAATAAGGTGGACCAAGAAATATAATTTATTATATTGATTAGACCTTTTAAGATATGTATTAACTCATCTCTTTTGCAATTATCCTATTACATTAAAAATCAATTTCTTTAACAAACACTATTGTGCAACATCACAGACCTAACACATTAAAAAAATGTAACGCCCACAAAAATCTATTCTAAAAAAAAAAAGAACTAATAAATTAATAGTCAAGTTTATGGTAATAATTTTTTTTTGTTTAAAAAGGGGTTTCAACGTTATACATTTCCGCAATTAGTAAATTTTTTGGTTAAAGTCTTTTGCACAAGCTTGTGAAAGTTGGAATTTAATTAATAATCGATTATTATTAATTTACTTTATAAGATATATTTATGGTTTAAAGCATCTACTAAGATCCATTAGTTTAATTAGTTATCACACACCAATATTACATTAAGTTCCACTCAATGGTTTAATTGTTTTGCCTAGCCACTAATTGGCCCCTTTCACCCCATTACCCATGTTCCTTTTTTAATTTAAATTAAATTCCCACAAAATACCTCCAAAACACACATAAAACAACTTTGCAAATTAAACACGAAGTTTCAAAAGAGATTTCTTATCATTCGGAATCCACACTAAACTTTTACATCATTACAATCCTCCTTTTATTTCACGTCTACTCTAAAAACCCTAAAATGCCAAAAATTACCTACTAGCAAAACAACTCGGATGGACCCCAAAATTTGCGTACCAAATATGCCTTCATAAATTAAGGTTCACGCAAAATTTTGACTTATTCTAACAAACACAACCAAAGATATTAAACTTCTTAGACCTAGTCAAAACAAAAAAAAACGTTCAGAGCCAATTTTAGGCCACTAGATAAAGAAATTTGGCCCCAAAAATGTGCTAAAATTGCCACAACCCAACTCGAAAATATAATTTCAACATAGTACTAATGTATTTCTACTACCTTGTAAAATTTCTAGACGATCCAACGGTCGGATCAAAAGTTATGGTCTCCACAAGTTATGTTGCCGCATCATGCTCCTATATATGAGATCTATATATAGTAGACCTGAATTCATCTAGTTGTGAAAAGTTAGATGTTCTTAAAAGAGAGGCTACAAGTACAAATACCCAAAATCAGTTATATAGAGCTTGTATTTATAGACTCAAAAGTAAGCTCCCTAGGGAAGAAGCCACTTATCATAAACCCTAACATAAGGGGTTCACGAGCCACTTAACTATCATAATTATTTTTTAAATGTCATGATTTTTTTAGTTTGCAGATTTTCTTCGAGTATTTAAATTATGTGGAAAGCATATTTTCAAGGGATTCAAATTAAATACTTTTGAATATTGAGAAATCTAATGTGAACCATTATTTAGCAATAAAGTCACCTTTTATGGACGAGTACCTATATGTCAATATTTGATTGGTTAATTTATTGACGTGACTTACTTTATTGACTAATTTATATTTAATTTTCAAGATTAGAAATGTCATGTACTCGTTTTAATTAAAATAATTAATAATACTTTATTTCACATCCACTCGGTGTCATTCACCCATACATAATCATACAGAATCACTCAAATGATTATCATTTACTATGACTCCTTTACCTATCAGACCATATAAACCACTTAATATAATTAGGACATCTTATCATACATAGAGAGAGTATTTACTCATTATCCAGGGTTACACTTCCCTATAAAACAGAAATATGGCAGACCCACGTTTAATTCAGAATATGGTGTGTCTCAATGTCTCCCCCTCTCTTTATGTACCTTATCTTATCTACGCGGGCGGTATCCAAGCCACGAGAATCTCGAGCCAAATAATTGAGAACAGAAACTAACACAGCTATAAACAAACGAGGAGAGGCTTGGCTTACAACACGCCAAGCTAAGCATGGAAAGCGTGAAGTTGACATTGCTCCCCCTCGCCTTGGCGCTTCTGCTACTTACTTTTTCTTGTGAGTGCCCCTGTTCAAATCTATGGAGTCTCAATAACTTTGCGAATGAATAGTATTGACTGGTTTTGCATTTGCAGGTGGATGCAGTGCAGAGAAGGCGAAGGCATTTTTGTTTTTGGAGATTCCTACGCAGACACAGGGAACCATGATCCATACAATGCAAGCATCAATGAGGCGTGGAGGAGGCCATACGGATTCAACTGGCCCGGCTACCCTGCAGGCCGATATTCTTCTGGAAAAATCCAAACAGACCGATGGGGTAAGAGAAATGCATAACTGTTTTTGATAATGCGTAATTGTTTTTTCTCTTGATTTGCAACTTCAATAGGCTTTGTAGTGCTCACTGACTGTAGACTTTTTCACCATAGTTTGTGCTTATGTTGGAGAGGTAAGTGTGACTGCAGATAAAATTGGCTGTTTCCCTGTTCTTCACTATCATTTGGGTTTTTCATTTGATTCCGTACCTGTCCTTTTATATAGCATTAGATTGCAGTGTGTAAGTCTTAAGCAAGCCATTTGAACCTTGATTTAGTTGATAAAAATAGTATGCTACTGGATTTATTGTAACATTTCAGTTATAAAAATTCCTTTTCTTATTTAAGCATTTAGATCTTAAAATACAAGCATAAGCCTATATATATCGAACTTTATGTTAGAGTTGTTATCAATGTTTTCGAATGAAGATTGAGTAGGAATATTTTGCTTGATTTTTGTCCTAACCCTCATTTATAGGGGAACCTTAGTTTATATATGTGCAGAATTAAACACCTTATTATAGAATGGTATATTGATAGTGACGTTTATTTATGTAAGTAATGTAAGTTCCTTCTAAGATTTTTTTTTCGAGTATGTCACCATGATGCCTATTGGTTAGGTGTAATCACCGTGTAAAATGTTATGCTAATTAATTGTTTTGTTTTTGTACGTGTTTTAGATAAAGTGCATGAATATGTAACATTAGTACCCATTTTACAATCCAAGATCTTTATTTGGAGAATTTAAATCCCATGTCTAGTTAAAATTTTAGTTGGGCAATTTCTAGAGCCTTATTTGGATCATTTATTTATGTTGTAGGAGGATTTCAAGTTATCTTCCTAACCGATTTTTAATAGGATTTGAAATCCCTATATTATGACTTACAAGGGAAGAAGGTTTTTCATCTGAATTCAAATTGTATGTTTATAAAAGATTATTTTGCGATCTTTACATTTAAAGAAATGTGTTCGAATATAGATTTAGTTGCAAACAATATTATAGTACTAAATATATTATTATTTTGATGATCTTAATATTTAAGTTTTAAACATTAATTTTCTTTTTTATTCATTTGTAATTCTTTAAATGACAAGGATAAAGTTATTTATATCAAATTTTATTATATTGTCAGTTGTTAACAATAAATTTGAATAACTATTTAGCTGGAACATATTCTTCGATTTTTGTCTTTACCCTCATTCATAAGGGAATCTTTAGTTATATAAGTGGACCACTAAATAGTTTAGACTATAATGGGTAATGTTCATTTGTATAATTGGAATATTAGTTACTTGTGTGTTCTATTTTATTTATATAGGTTATTTATGTTCCTTTCATTGATTTTTTTATGATTCATATAATTATAGGACTACACCACCATGATACCTAGTGGTTCGATTGCAAGTACCATGTCAAGTTTTATGTTAGCTTACGGTTTTGCTACATAACATCTTTTTGCGTAAAGTAGACCAATATGCAATGTTAATACCCACTTTGCAATCCAAAATCTTGATTTGGCCATTTTGAGTCTTACGTTAAATTAGATCTTATTTGGGGTATTTCGAACATTTCAAGACATGAAACTTTTATTTGGGGAATTTTGAATCCCTTATTTTATCACTTAGTTATGTTGCAAGAGGATTTTAGCTTCCTTTCAAAATGATTTAATAAGAGGCTTAGAAGTACCTATTAAGATGTATACAAGATGAAGGTTAAATGTCATGTTCTTGAGTCCCTTATATTATTACTCACTAATTTTGGAGAGGATTTAAATTTCCCTTTCAAATGATCTAATAAGGGGCTAAAATGCACCTATTAAGATGTATACAAATTGAAGGTTAAATGTGATATTCTCCTTTGTTTAACTAACATGAGATCTACAACTTGTTTTAGATGGCAAAAATATATGGAAACCCTTGTTAAGACATATATAAGATGAAGGTGAAAAGTTATGTTCTTCTTTGCATAAATGACATCTAATGTACAAGTTGTTTTTATATGCAAAATTAAGTACCAAAAAATTCCAAATTTTAATTTTATGTTTCACTTTTGATTAAAAAATAGGGAATTTCAAGATCTTTACTAATTATTATCTAATAATTATGTCATATTTTAAATATCTAATTGTTTTATTGTCTATAGCATATAATTATTGAAAAGTCTTTTTCGATATTAATTATTTCTTAAATAAAATATACATATCTCATTATCATTTTAAAAATTTATAAGATAACATTATAATTGTAAAGTAGCATCAATTTACTAATGAAAATGAAAAATTCTTCTTTAATTTTCATATTTGATTTTTAGAAATATCATATAATTATTGTTTTATATATAAATTTTAAATTTACCAAATATATTTATAAATTGCAATTTTCAATTTATATTAATAAACATATAAACATAATTTTTTTCTTATTTCTACTAAAATGTATTATCTGGTAATAACTAATCCTTTTTACAAATATTTTATATATATAACTATGTAAGAAGAGTATATGTTTGGTTCAATAGTTTGAACTGCAATATATTTTATTTTATTTTTAAATTATGTAATATTCCCTTCGTCGTAATATATTAGAAGTAGTTAGATTAGAAAAATGGAATTTTTCATGCGCCTCCTCTTCCTTAGCGAGGCATTAGAAGAGAGGTAACAGGTATGAAATGATTGAGTGCAAATTTACTTAAATAATAAATAAATACTTATAAAAGTCACCAGCATTGAAACATTATTTTTCTCAAAGTCATAAAGTTCTTTTTCTTCCAAATTTAACATCTTCTACATTTCTTTTAGATATCATCGACTCTTTGATTTATTGATTTATGGTATTCAAAGTTTATAGTAATTTGTTGTCGTTGACTCGTTGACCAATTATTTTTGAGGTTTTTAATTAAATACAATAGAAATTGTTTTCCAATTGGGTAATGCAAATAGAAGATCTTTAAGTTAAGAAAATACCAAAAATAAGATTTCAGTTAGAACTGATGAAATTTAACTCTTAATTTGTACAGCGGAGATATTAGGGCTTCCGACACCTATTGCTTACCAAAAGTTGAAAACCCACAATTGTGAAGAGATTCGGGAAAAAATAATCCATGGAATAAACTTTGCAGTAGGAGGGAGTGGAATATTTAAAGACTATGGCTACATAACCATTCCTTGTCAAGTGAAGCAATTCAAGGAAATCTTGAAAAAAACAGATTTATTTGATGCCCATGATCTGGCTCGGTCACTTGTGCTCCTCTCCAATGCAGGAAATGATTATTTCGCTTATCTAGACAGCCATAACAACAATATTACGGTAAACTAAAATCATAATTTTTCCCCAGTCTATAATATTCTAATTTAGCAATATAAATATTCTTCATTTTTACCTATAAAGATAATAGTTCAATCTTATTTAGCTAAAAACTGAATATAAATTGTATTTAATGTGTTTTAGAGTAGGGTAAGTATGATAATATATTGTTTGTCATAAAAATATCAATTTTAATACATTCAAACTATTTAATTGTTTAGGACTCACCCTCTATAAGTGATAAATTTTATATGATTTTGATTGCTTGAAATTTTGGTATAATTATATGTCGTTATTTGACATCGGGACTCGTGAATTTGGTGCCAAGTGTTGTAAGTGGTATAGAAACGGTTTTGAAGGAGTTGTATGGTTATGGATTTAGGAATTTTGTGGTGAGTGATGTGGCAGCTTTGGGGTGTATGCCGGGAAGTTGGCAGAGTATCTTGTGAGTAGATATGAATAGACCGTAACATGTCATGACAAACTATTGACTAAGCGTGTAGAGAAATTGAAATCTGATCTCATAGGGTCCAACATTATAATCCCCGACTTACCATCTCAGAATCGTTCACATCTTGTCCAATGCCATAAATTATGGTAATTACATTATGTTTTCCTAACTCTCAAGGGTATTTTTACTTTCAGAAGTAACAATATATCATGTTGTTACCTCAAAATATAAAGAAGCAACGTTCTACTAGAAAATAAACTTACAAGTTTAAACTAACATTTTCATTGTTCGATTGTATTTAGGTTTTAAAGACTGGTTTGTGCCATGTTGTGCCACTAAGGATAATACATCAAAGTTGTGCTTTGAAGTGGATGAGAAAGGAGCAACATTGTTTGAGGTGTGTGAAGATCCAAATAAAAGATTCTATTGGGATGCTAGGCATCCAACACACAAAGGATGGTACACAATGATGTCATTATATGCATATGGAGATACCAATGAAGGAAGGAAGTGAGTTTCGTTAAAGGTGCGCCGAACTTGATAGAATGGGTGAAATCTATTGGTTTTGATGCCCACAATATCTCATCATGTGATACTAACATTGAGATTGATAAATTTAGAGGACAGTCCATATCAAGGAAGAATAACAACGTCTACTTATCATCAATAAATTATATTTCTATTACAATAACTAATAATAATAATCCAGCTATGCTTCTATATTATAACATTCGAAAGGTGAATATGTAACCAATGAATTTATGAAAAATATATTATTCAAGAATCTTATGAAAAGGAAGGAGAACTAGTATTTGTATTAGATCCCTTTGAAACTAAATAAAAAAATTGTATATCCACCTCTTTAATTATTTAAGCTCCAATTTTTCATGAGATTCCTTGGTGTGGATCCAACTTCAAAGGTCCAAATGCCTCTAAAACACAAACACACACACACACACACACACACACACACACACACACACACACACACACACACACACACACACAATTTTGAAAAACTAGAAAATCTTAAAAATAGTTTTCTTCTCATTCTTGAATGCATGCTAGTCTTTTAAAACATTACAATATTTCTTTTATTTCCCAATATCTATAAGAAAACCCTAAAATGTGAAAAAAATCCTAAAACAAAAAAAAACCTTAAAAAGTAAAACACCTCGAATGGACACCAATTTGTACGTATAAAATATGCCTTCGTAAATTAAAGCATACACAAAATCTTTCTTATTATATAAAATAGAAAAATATATTAAAACTCTATGTTATAGAAAACACCAAAAAAATTTAGACCAATGGACAACATAATTCGGCACCGAAAATATGTTGAAAAGTCACTCAACCTTTATGGAAAGTTGGTCATGGCATATAACTAATCAATATATACCACCCCAAAAAAGTTCAATATAATCTAATGGTCAGATCAAAATTTATGTTCTTTGAAAGATGTGTCCCCACATCATTCTCCGTTGGTTGAAACAAATTCTAATCCCGTGAATTTAGTTGATGGAACTCATCAAATTTTCCACAGTCGAGTCTTCTTCAACCGCCACTTAGGAATCCAATTATTTTATTCCTTCTCCAAACCTTTCCAATGTACCAAATATTTGTTCTAGATCCCTTTTCTAGTAATGACTATCTTTTGGTCCAAGACACACATTACCTTATCCTTTTTCTTCTTCAACATCTGCTACACCAAGTTTATTTCTTTCTCCTCCTCTAAATTGTTCTCATGACTCGGAAACTTATATAAGTTAGAAACATTAACAATTTATGAAATAGAAAAGTTATCAGGTAGCTCCACCTTGTAGACATTATCACTCATTTTGTTTAGAATCCTACATAGTCTAATCATCTTATACATCGAGTTTATTATGTCTCCTTTAGAAACCTTCCCTTTTTCGAAATGTACCATCTCCATATCTCTGTCTTCAAATGCATTTAATATCCTACTTACATTTGTAGTTGCTCTATATTTTTCATTACTGACTTTAATTTTCTCCCTCACTTCTTGCTGCAATTATAGCATGCATTATACAAATTATTCTACATCATCACTATTTTAATTTCACCATGAAAAAAATAAGATATAAAACTCACTTGGGGTACATACCATAAATAATATGGAGAGGAGACCTCCCCATTGACCTATTTCTTGAGCTATTATAAGCAAACTCATCCGGTGGTAAACCCAAATCCCATTGTTTTGTCTTTTCTCGAACTATGCCACGTAGAAGACTTCCAAAATATTTGTTCACTACTTCTTTTTGTACATCATTCTAGGATGATACGCACTACTAAACTATAGTTGTGTCCCCATTTTCCTCCACAAAGTTTTCCAAAATTTACTCAAAAACTATGTCCCGATTTGAAGTGATTGTTCTTAAAACTCCATCCAACCTAACCACTTCTAAAAAAAACAAATCTACAACTCTATAAGCATCATTATTTGTCTTACATGCAATGAAATGTTCTCTTTTAGAGAACCTATCTGCCACAATAATGATAGAATCATTCCATCATTTTTTGTTAGGAACTCCTAATAGTAAATCAATACTCAAATCAACCCATGGCCCTGTGGGGAAAGATAATAGCATATACAACCTAGTATTCTCTGCATGGACTTTATCCATTTGATATAATCTACATCTTGATATAATCCTACTTATGTTATCTTTAACTTTGGTCAATAATTTTCTCTACCACAAGAGTAATTGTCTTATTTTTACCAAAGTGTCGAGCCAAACCCCCATTGCGTAATTCTCTTTTAATATTTTCTTCCATTCAACCAACAGGTCGATGCACAATTTCTTTTCTATGAATAAATAACTATCCTGCATCAAATAACCATAATACCAATACCTATGTTAGGGTCCTTACATTTTCTCACAATATGAAAAATATTTTGATCATCTTCTTACAATTCGTTAACTAACTCAAACCCTACAACTTAATTTTCCATTTTTATCAAAAGTGTTATAGGCCAACTCTTAAGGAATCAACAACGTGATTATGACTACGACTTATGATTCAACAAAAAAGTATAGTCTAGAAAAATGAAACCCACTTTGTATGAGCTTAATATTTAGTTTCTTTTATGTCTTTAGATAAATGAATGCTTCATGGTTGGTAAATAGTAAAATTTCATTGGGTACCACATAATGTCTCCAATGTCATAATGCATCAACAATAACATAAAATTCCACATCATAAGGAAAATATTTATATTGAAATTTTGTCATTGATGTCAAGGTGATGTTGTGAATGATTGGTGTCATGGACACTTTGTTAGCATGTTGTTGTCATTGTTCGATTGATGTCAAGATGGAGATTGTACCTTGTTGATTCTAGTGGATGATGTCGAGAGTTGTTTAGTGTTATTTTTGAGGTCAATCATGATGATTAATTGAATTTATAGGTTCTTGAATTTTGAGAGAGATAATATTAAGAAAACATAGTTTTTCAAGGTCATATTTGAAGAGTATTCAGGTGTTTGAGAAGCCTATTCATGGCGTAGTCATGAACTATGGATCTAGATGGAATAATTATGAGTTTTCTTAGGTATGTAGAGGTTTTTTTAGCATGATAATGCATTTTAGATTTTATAAAAAAAGTTATGAAGGTTTGTTTCAGCATGAAGACCAAACAAGGTGAAGAAAGCATGGCCTAATGAAGTGGTTTGATCATTTCTCAGTACTAGTATGGGAATGTGAGCCTAGGAAGTTTTTTAACATGTTGATTTAGGTATGTAGACAAATTTTCAGGTGTTATTCTGGAGTATAAAGTAACATATTAAGTTTGTAGTCAAATCAAGTTCTTGAAAATGGTGTTTCCTAGCTAGAAAGTAACTTTTAGTTTCTTGTTGGTATGTTCATCCTCTGCATGGGAACCCAATCTCTTTGGGAGAGTTGGATATGTTTACTTGATAATATCTCTGGGAATTATTTTGGGTATTAAGGTCCATAAATTTATGAATAATCGTTAACACCAAAACCTTTCAAAACCCTTATAAAACCCTAGTTTCAAGTTGAAATGGAAGATATTGCTCATATAAGCCAAAATTTTAATGTTGATGTTTTTATTTTTTTATGAATGTATTATTTAGAGGAATCTCCCATCTTACTACGGTGGTTTTTTTATAAGGTAAATGAGAAAAAGTGAAGGTACATGTATGTTTTCTAAATAATTTAATGTATCAATCAAGTTTTGCAATGGACTAGTTGAAAAAATTAATTTCACATGATGCCACATACCTATACAAAATTCCTATGATGATTTATAGAATAGTTTCAGTCATTAGGAAGTCATACCAAGTCAATTTATCATGACTTGTTAGTGTGATAGTTCTTAGTGTTCTTGGTGAAAAGTTATTCTTGAGCATTTATACCTCGAATTGAAGTATTTAATGGAAATAATATGTGGAGACTATATATTTCCTATACACATTTTTTATTTGGCATGGTTGAGTTTTTCGGTGTTGTACAACCTTCATTTCTTGAAGGAAGATTTCTAGATATGCAGTCCTAATAGGAAAATATTTGTTTTAAGGTAGTTTCATAGTGTAAATACATGTTTTATAGATTTCAAGGAATAGAAAGAGTGTGAAGAGGTCAAGGAAATTTTTATTTAATATTTTTGAGCCTTGATGAATACCATAGTTCATCAAAAGTTTCATCGTGTGAACTTATGTATGTAGACCTAGTGTTTGTAGGTCTTCTGAGTCCTAAAATGGTGTACAAAGATAAATTTAATCATGTAAGTCCAAAAGAAAGTTTTCATGTAATTATTCCATTTTGATAAGATTTTATTTGTCTTGACATCGCCGACCTAATTTTTATATGAATGACTTATATGGTTGTCTAAATTGTTCATGTATATAGGTTTCTAAGGGTAATTTTCTCTTGTTGTCTTGAAGTGAGTATGATAAACCTATAAAAGATTGAGTAAGGTATATGAGGTCTAAAGAACATGGATAGTGTATATACAATGAATATATGAATATTTCTATCCATAAAAGGTAGTTTGTTTATGACCAAGTCAAATATAAGATGCATGATGAGAAAATATGCAAGATAAGGATTTTTGAGTCTTCAAGAGATAATAAACAAGGGTATGAAGAGTATTTTATGTTTGAGGATAAGAGTGTGTCCAATAGACCCTAGTTCATGTTGAGGTGATTGATACATTATAGATAGAGATAAAATCAAAAATAATATCGGAGGTTAGAGAAAGTAAAAGAAGAAGCATATCGTTGTGGTTTGAGGAGAGATGAAGAGAAGAAGAGCTAAGAGAGTGTCATCAAGACTTGATTAGAATTAAAGTAAAGGTGACAATCATTATAAGTGGCTAATTTGGTATTGATTCTTCCTTATGGAGCTGGTCCTTCACTAAAACCTAGTGGTTGGTGCTCCTTGTGGATTTAGTGCTTTAACTAAATTATGGGATTATAGCCTTCTTGGAAGTTGGTGCTTGCTAAAGTGAGGTTGTTGCCTGATAAATTGGGGGTTGGTGCCTCCTTTCAATTTGGTACTTGATGAGTTAGTGGTTGGTTCTACTTATGGATTTGGTGCTTCACTAAATCTTGATTTTTACTTATTAATGCAATGATTAGTGAGTTTTATTCCCATTCGGGTGTCCCACCTAAATTATGTTTTCATGTATTCATTACTATTTCACTCTCATATGGATGGTTATTATGTTATTTTGAATAGTTTTACATTGCTTATATAATTATGGTTCATTGAATGGTTCATACAAATTAATTAAATTCTCATTATGGATCATATGTGTTGAATGAAAGATAAGACAATTGAAGTGAAAGTTTAAGGAAACTAATTCATCCCAGGTGATTACACTTCCAAAAATTGGAATTAAAGATAGGTCTTTTTAGCATGTCTAATAAATTGAATATGATTATAGAAGCACAAGATGGCTAAGCAATTGAGAAAAGAGAGTCAAGAGTTGAGATTTGTGGTCAAAGTTCTTGGTGATAAAATATGTACCTTTAAGTGTGACATGACCAAAGAAGCCAAGAATGATGAAGAGGCCATTGAAAATACCAAGAATCAATTAGAGGTTACAAATACAAGTTTGAAATAAAGGGAATATGAAAGCACCAAATATGACATAGAGATGAATACCTTAAAGGCAGATCTTGAGCAAAGACCAAGTAAGTTAAAGAACTATGAGAAATTTCAAAAGAACACTAAGGCTTTAAATAGCATTTTTAGCAGTCCAAATTCTACTAGTAAAATGGTAGGTCTTAGTTTCAATTGAAAGCACTAGAAGAGAAATGAAGATGATGATGTTAGACCTAGTTTCAATGAATATCGAAGGAGAGCACGAAGGATGATAACATGAACTAGAAGAACAACTTCAAGAATAATATGAAGAAAATTTCTATTAGATATCCTAATACCATGAAGTATGTAAGTTCATTTAATGGTTTCTATTATACATGTAGTTAGATTGGTCATAGAGAAAGATAATGTAGAAGAAGACCCTTCAAGAATGGATTTGCATGGAACTAGACAAGTCACATTCAATATCATTTAATGAAATGAGATATGTTGTTTTTATAACTATCATGAAAGAGATCACATTACTAGGTTTTATAATCATGATTCACATGGAAAAACAAGGAAGGATGTCCATGATTCCTATGAGAGTAGATGTTTATTCAGTAATGCCAAGATGATCTTTAAGCCTTATAACCTATATGTCTATGTCATAACAGGTAAATAAGAAATTATTAACAATTCAAACCTAGGTATGCTATACATAGTTTCTAAGTTGTTCACCGAGGATTCCATTGGAGGCTTTTTGAAGGTTATAATTAGTCAAAGAAGGAAAGATAACATGGAAAAGTTCTCCTAGAAATATGGGTGTGCAAGACAGAGTGAAACCATTGTTAGGATCGAGAATTAAATTAACATATTAAATAATTTTTAAACATATGTTATAAGAAACTTTAACAACATGAAATAAATGCAATAAAGTAACTAACACATTAGGCACATATATAACATGGAAAACCCCGAGGGGTAAAAATGATATAAATGAGATATATCCATTAATCAAGAAAAAAATTTAGTCCAACAATCTCCCTTCCTCACTTCTCTCCACAAAAATTCACCGAGTGAATTATTTTTACCATGATCTCATATCACCATGTCATATGAATCATTTGACCTCGTGGGTCATTAAATATTAAGTGATGGGACGTGAACTTTTTACAAAGCACCCCGATTTAATAAAATCAATTAACCATAAACAACATAGTTTATATTAAATAATTAAGAATATAAATATTCCTAATTATTTAATTATAAACTAAGGTTTATAACACACTTAATATTATGTTCTAACACTCCCCCTTAATATTAAGTTGGGAACATATGCCAACATTACATGTTTACACAACAGGATTTACAAATCCATAAACCATAGGGAAGGTTTAGGTTAACATATCAAATTTAAAGGGTTTATACATCTTCATCATGCACATCTTACCTTTTGGTACCAAAGGATTTCGAATCCATAAATTAGTAGTGAATTATTTAGGCTAATCATGATTTATGAGACTACATATAACAATTTCTCATGGAATTTTTCTTAACCATCATCTCTGCGAGGATTTTATAACACAAGGACCTCCTTTACAATAGATGCTACACACTACAATATAAAATGTAAAATTAGAGTTAAAAATTTAGAAAGATCATAAAAAGATATTTTTACAATGCTTTATAATGGATCAAAAGTATAAATGAGAAGGTGATAACAACCATCTAGAAATTAGTAGGTTATATTTTCATACACACTCCTCCACAATGTGAACTCGAAATGCCAAGAATTTCATGAAACTTACATAATTTTATAGCACACAATGGCTATGTAAACATATCTGTAAAAATATTTTCCGTTGGGAAGAACTAAAGATATATATCACCAGAGAATAGGTTCTCTCGAGATAAAATGCATATGAACCTCTATATGTTTTTTTCTATGATGTTGAACTAGACTCTTAACAAGAGAAATGGTACTCCAAATATCACATAGAAGAGGAGTAATTCCATTTTCTTCAATGTGTATCTCTTCTAATAGCCACTTTAGTTGCACGGATTCTTTCAATTTTTCCATTGCACTTCTATAATCTACCTCACTCTAGAATAAATAGAGACTATTAGCTACTTTTACTGCTCCAAGTAATGACACTTGTACTAAAAATTGAACACATATCCATTTTATATTTTATATATAACATAACATCAACATGGTTAGAGTCATAATATACATATAGACATCGTATAAGCATAGTATAAATCATTATTGATTTAATTCTTAACCATATATAAAACTTACATTGATATGTTCAACAAAATTTGTATAACAACTTAAATAACAATATTTTTAACAACTAACCATGTAATATTACTAGTATTTTGGATATTTTCAACATATTATTCTTGTAAAATATATATTAGATGTAATCAGTATTGGACATCTCCAATACAAATAGAAAGGCATCCCAAGTGTCATTCGATATGCATATAATAATACTTTTAGTAATCATTGTAGAACAGGGACGGAAGCCTATAGATTGTATTAATCTGAATCAACCAAGTTATAATGGATGGACTGCAATACTTATAGGTATTGTACAGTCATGTGTAGACAAAAGAGAGGTTACATAGGTACAACCAAAAATACAACAACTTCCATAATACATCCAGAAGCAACAATTAAATTAATAAAAACAAATGATTAAGTTGTAACTATGCAACAAATAATCCTATAACTATGGAATAAGACAAATATGGTTTAAAAACCATATAACAACATTATTTAATTAATATATACTATGCATAATTAATTAACCTAACATTCCCCCCCTTAATTGTGCATTGTCTCAAGAGATGAGGAGAGGAACTCTTTGAACAACTTGAACTTGTCATGTGCAAATGAATTTGTGAAGATATCTGCCTGCTGTTCAATTGTTGGAAAAAATTGAATCTGGATGTTGTGCTTCAACACATGTTTGCATATGAAATAAACTTGTACCTCAATGTGCTTTGTTCTCTCATGAAAAACTAGATTGCGAACAAGTTTGAGAACACTTTCATTGTCAAGCAACATACACGGTGGTCGGTTTGTCCCGAGATATGTTTAAGTCCTTCCAGTATGCGACATAGCCATATCGCTTCACAAACAGACTTCTCCGTAGAGAACGATACTCGACTTCTATGGAAGAGAAAAGAAATGAAGTGTTGTTTCTTGCTTCCCCATGATATTGGTCCAGATTCCATAAAGAATACAAATCCGAAGTGGATTTTCTATCATCAATGTTACCTGCATGATCTGAATTCAAATATCCAGTCAAGAAGAAGTTGTATTCTTAACCAAGATCTATTGATCCTTTAAGATATCTTAAGATGCGCCTTGCTGCTTTCCAATGAAAAACTTTGGGTTCCTACATAAACCTCAATAAATAGCTCACTACAAACCGATATATGGTATAGTGTAGGTCGGGTAAATGAGACTCTCAATCATTTGCCCATAGAGAGTGGTACTTATCTCAGGAGATGGATCTGAATGAGATAAATATAATCTATTCTCCATAGGTGTAGCAATTGGTGTGTAATCCATCATCCTGAATTTCTTGAGTGTTTTCTTGGTATATTTCATCTAAGAAACAAATATGTGATTCTCTTTTTGCCATACTTCCAATCCAAGATAGTAGTGCATCAGCCCGAGATCTGTCATGTCGAATGATCGATTAAGATCTTTCTTTGTTTTATCGATCATCCTCACTGAACTACCAGTGATGACTAGATCATCAACATAGACAACAACAATCACAATCTCCCCCTTGCTTTTTGAGGTAAATATTGGGATTGTATGGATTTTTAACAAATCCATGTTATACGAGATTCTCATCAATCTTGAAGTAGCATGCATGGGGTGCTTTTTTGAGGGCATACAGAAATTTCCTTAGTTTGCATACCTTTTCTTCTTTTATAGGTACTACATATCGCTCAAAGGTTGAGTCATGTAGACTTCTTCTTGTAAATATCCATTTAGGAAGGCACTTTTTATGTCCATTTGGTGGACATTCCAACCAAACTCTGTTAGCTAGAGGAAAAATCATCATGATCATTTTGATCTTAGATGTGGGAGAAAATGTCTCCTCATATTCAATGCCTTTTTTTTCTACGTACCCATTTGCTACAAGTATTGATTTATACTTGTCTAATTTCATGACATCCGATTTTTACTTTGTTTTAAATATCCATCGTATCTAATGGGTTTATTCCCTTGTGGAAGATCGAAAAGTTACTAAGTTTTTTTTTTTCATCATTGATTGGTATTTAGAATCCAAGGCATCTTTCCAAGCTTTTGATTGTAGGGATTCTTGGAATGTAGAGGGCTCATCATATTCAATAACTCTAGTCATAAAAGAAAAGTTAACTTCTTCTCTTGCTTTACGCAAGTACGTGGTCCAATGGTGGATGTATCGGTGGAGCATTCATTCTTGCATCTCATAATTTGCTACTACACCATTTAGGCATACACTAAACTATTCTCATGGAAATGGTTCTATCTTATCAACACCATCATCCCCATCGTCACTTTCATCTTTTGAGGGAACATAAGCTTCAATTTTTACAACTAGAGAAAAATCTACATCTTGTGAGTCTGGAGAAGGAGACTCTACTCCCTTCTTCTCAAAAAAATCAACATCTCTTCTAGTGTAGACTTTTCTGGTCTTAGGATCCATTAATCTGTACCTAAGAGTCTATTCATTGTACCCAATGAAGATGAGTTTTTGTGATTTCATGTCCAATTTATTTCTATTCTTCTTAGGTATGTGCATGCTTGCTTTGCACCCGAATACTCTAAGGTGTGCAATAGATGGTTTCCATTTTGACCATGCTTCTTGTGGTGTTACTCTGTCAAGAGTAACTATGGGCACTTTGTTCAACAAATACACTGTTGTCTTTGTTGCTTCTTATTAAAATGTCTCTACAAGTCTAGATGCATCGATCATGCATTGCACCATTTCCATGATAGTATGATTTCTTCTCTCAACAACACCATTCTACTATGGTGTGTGTGGAGGAGGCATTTATCAACGAATCTTGTGAGTTTGTAGGTAGAATTTGAACTCATCATTGGTGAATTGCCCCCTCGATCCGAGCAAAGAGTTCTAATGATGACCAGTTTCATTCTCAACTACCACTTTAAATTTTTTCAAGGTTTCAAATGCTTCACTTTCCTTGTGAGGACAGAAAATCCACATTTTTCTCGAATAGTCGTCAACACAAAGCATGAAGTACTGGAACCCAAAATGAATTGGCTACATGGACCACAAAGATTGGTATGAACCAGGTCAAGTTTTTTATGAGATCAAAATGTACTCCTCTACGGAATGAAGCTCTGTGTTGTTTTCCTAATAGGTAGTGAGGATACTTGTATGTATCCTTTTGTAGAGATGGTAGTCCATGTACCATATTACACCGGCAAAGTGTGTCAATATATTTGAAACTTAAATGACCAATTCTCTAATGCCTGTTGTCGTGCCGAGGTGGAGTTCTTAGCCATAAGTGCTTGATCATCTCTATGAACAAAATCAAGTTGGAACATGTGTCCCACATTGGAGGCTTTCACAACTATTTTCGAGCCTCTTGATTTGTCTTGAATCAAACATGTTTTCTTTTCGGATTGACTATTAAAGTTAATTTTTCGGTTATGATCTAGGAGTTGACTAATTAAAAGTAGATTATTTGTCAACCTAGGGACATATAGGACATCTGATAGTCTACAATTATGTGAACCAAGGGGTAGAGAAATGTTACCAATCCCGTGAACTGAGTATGAAGAATCATCACCCAACAAAACATGGTTTTTCGATGGTGTGTCCCTCATTGAAATAAACCAATCTCTATGGCCAGTCATGTTTTGAGTGTCCCCTAAATCAACATACCAAACATCACTAGATGACGTGGATGGTTCACTTGATCGAGTAGTGAACAAGTAGTCTTCATTTTGATTGTTCTTGTTGCTCAACAATATTTCCTTACTGATGGGGTATTCTTTTCCAGTTCCCCTTTTTCTGCCCTTGATTGTTGTTAGAATGTCCCTTGTAAGACTGTTGTTGTTGAGGTCCAGAGTTGCTAGATGAACCTTTCTTGTAAGTATTATACCAACAATCTTTTAGGTCATGTCCTCTTTTGCAGATTGGACATTACTTCTTCTGTTGTCTGTCCCCTTGATACTGATTTTGATTTTGGGACTTTTGATAGGAATTAGGTTTTCCTTTACCTTTTCCTTTCCATTTTTGATGTGAAGAAAGTGCTTTCTCCTCTTCATCATCCTTATTATGTATGGCTTCCTCTTGTTGCAGTAAGTTTACCAATTTGTCAAAACTAATGGTCGTATCTGACACGTTTAGTGTTGTTACAAAAATGCGGTAAGAAGAGGGGAGTGCTCTTAGAATAATGGGAATGAGAGCATCATCTGAGACCACTTCTCCTAGGGCTAGAAGTGAAGCCCTCAATTCTACAACTCTTCTTAAGAAAGCTTCTATTTTTCATTCTACTTGAACTTCAATGTGTGTAACTAACTCTACAAATTTAGTATAACATTCTTGTTCTTGGCCTCGTATACTGTGCTCAACTTATCCCATGCTTCTTTAGCAGTTTTGGCATCTCGAGTGTGGTGTTGCACATCATTGGAAACTCCAAACAAGATGATGAGTTTGGCCTTCTGATTTGCTTTATCAAATTGTCAGCTGTTGTGTTGTATCAGTAGTTGATCTGGTTAGAGTACCATTTAATACAGCCGGATTTCTTCAAACTCAAGTTGTGTCTTGATTTTTATCTTCCATGCAACATAGTTATTTCCTCCGAGTAGTTGTGAATCCGGAAAAAAAAAATTGGGGGCATTGGTGCCCATTTTGCAGAGATCACCGATGATTTTGGCTCTTATCACTCCGGGTATAAGGTCTCCCAATCTATATACCATCAGTCTGATATACCAAACCTTTCTATATACACACCCTTCCAATATAACTGGGGTACATGGAAGAAGCTCTCTCTTTCTATATACTTAGCGGTACGTGAAAGAGGCATTAATGTACATGAAAGAATTCAATATGTGGTACCAAGATAGTACTGAAAGGGGTTTATGTGATTATTGACTCCGTCTTAAAGAAATATCCTCATACGCAAGCGTAACTTCACTATATACTTGGATAATTTCTTAGTCCGGATTTATGTCATGCAATCATTCATAGACAGATGGGATGGCTCATAATGTGTGCACTGTGACCTTATTACTCCTTGTTGATTTAAAGGGTTGATGCCTAGATGACGTTGTTGCAGCTATATTAGGTGTTAAGTGCAGTAGTAGTCGTAACAACTTTACCCTGTAAGTGCTTCTAGAGACTTTGTATATACCGAATGTTGTGAATGAGATTTAAGATCTCGTGAGTGTTACAAAACCAATTTTTTTGCTATTTTTTATTACAATTTTACCAGTTTTTGATCAGTTACAAAGTTTGTAGTTGACTTATGGAAACCTACAAATTAGTACAATATATTGCACCCTATAACTACATTCAAAAATTTGGAAAAAATGAATGACATGAAAATGTTGTTTTGTTTTCAGAGGCGCCTGGTGGCCTCCGGAGCCCAAAATGACCCAAAATGCCGGAAACCATTAAAAAAATGCCCAAGATGAAGTTTTTGGATGGTCCTCCTTTGGAAAATGTTGCCCAAAATAAAAAAACAGGCTTAATGGAGAAAAAAATTTACCCTAAATTTAGGGATTTTCTCACTAAATATTTAGCGACCTATTTAGTTATAACTAAATGGTTTAGTGAAGGTTTTTGGCTAAATAGGCCTCCAGAATTGGCGGTTTCACTAATTTTTTCCAAATTTCAAAATTGAAAAAAATTTGTGTTATTTAGTGTGATTTGAACCATGCACTTCACACTTCTAAGTCCATTCCTCTATCCACTTGGGCACCTTGTGCGCTTAGCATATGGAACTGAGTAAATTATATTTAAACAACATGGAATTTGAACTGAACTTTTTAAAAATGGAACTTGATTGAAGGTCCACGTGTGGCGGGAATGAGGAAAGTCGTTTTAGGGCTTTCATATGCTAAAAA
Organism: Taxus wallichiana var. yunnanensis; assembly: GCA_018340775.1. NCBI lineage: Eukaryota > Viridiplantae > Streptophyta > Pinopsida > Cupressales > Taxaceae > Taxus > Taxus wallichiana. The sequence goes on from CM031243.1 coordinate 397,655,429, forward strand.
CTAGATCAAATTCCTTTTTTAATCGCCACTTTAGAGCTTTCATATGTTGTTGTGTGTGCAATTCCTTTCCCGCCGCTTGATGTGATTTGATTTATTTTGATCACTTTGTGATTTTTGTGTAGGTCACAACCGTGTCATAGGTCAGCTATGGCTCAGGGTTGTTTAGAAATCCACCGGCGGTGAATGGTGTAGGTTGTGGGTTATGGATCACTCGACCTATATTACTTAGGTCATAAATCGTAGCTCCCACTATCTTGTTGATGGTGGATTGATGCAAAGGCCCCAACTCACCAAATCACCAATTAAAATAGAACTCGGTCTCCAATGTTTGTTGATTTGAAATAGAAATTGGTGTCAATGCTTATCGACCACCAGGTGAGCATTTGAATGAGTGGAAACGACTTTGCATGCAGTGAGCGCTCTTGTCACATTCAAAACTTTATCAAAAGCAACGCAACAGGGGGCTCAGAATATTTGAAACCCAACTTGATGGATAGCTCGATCGATATGTTGGATGGTTCGATGTGAGTCGGTGCAACATTTAGATACCTTCAACACTCGGTCACAATGTAAACCAGGGATCTCGACTCGGCCCACCAATATGTAGAGCAACTTGGTCTAGAGATAATGTAAGTCAGTCCTCCAAATCTAGTATAGAAGGCTCCTAATGCAAAGGTCTGCTAGTAATAAGAGATACTAATAGGGCCTCTAAATTAGAGGGAAAACCCCTAAAGGGGAGAACCTTTTTTATAAATATTCCAGCATATGATTAGCTTCCACAAAGCAAATTTTTCTAGTGCAAAGGGCACTAAGTAAAAAAAAGTGTGCTTTACATTTACCTGGAGATCACATAGGAGGTTGTGGGGAGTGTAGGGAGATTTGGGAAGCTGCTGGAGGCAACACTAGCTCTCTTGTGAAGCAGATGTCTTCTCCAACATTTTTCCTTCCTCTGTAACCTTTCTCTAACCTTGTCAAGAGCTTCAACCACTCGGTACCAAATGTAGAATAGGGAAGAAGGTTATAGATTATATTAATCTGAATCAACCAAGTTATAATGGATGGACTGTAATACTTATAGGTATTGTACAATCATGTGTAGACAAAAGAGAGGTTGCACAAGTACAACCAAAAATACAACAACTTCCATAATACATCTAGGAAGCAACAATTAAATTAATACAAACAAATGATTAAGTTGCAACTATGCAACAAATAATCCTATAACTATGGAATAAGACAAATATGGTTTAAAAACCATATAAAAACATTATTTAATTAATTATATTAATTATATACTATGCATAATTAATTAACCTAACAATCACATCCTAATTTAGAAGTTAGAAATGATTTATCAACAAGATATATATCTTCATTATCTATTATAAGCCTTTAAAATTGTGATAATACTGATAGATAACATATCTGAAAAGATGACCAAATCATGCAAGAATAATCACAACATACATGAAACCATTTAGGAAATTTTGAAGATCCTCCAAAATTTCATGGATTATGTGGAGTTTTCTTCAAAAATGACCGAGGAAGGGTTTTTGGTTATATCTTACTATGTAAAAACCCTTCACATGTTTCATGAGATATAGGTGGTAGACCAAAAACACAGTTATGTCGAGACATGTCATACATGCTCCTAAAATTTTAATGACCTAGTATTTCATGCAACAATTAAACATTACTTCTATTTTCAAGTATACAACCAAGAATCAGAAGCACAATATTTTAAACACATATAAGTCATTCTTTTGTATGCCTTCAACTATAGTGATATTAAGTTCATTTTTAATAAACCATTTTATATTTCAACAATATTACACTATAGTTATTCGAGTTTAACTTTTAACAAAATAAAATTCTTTTTCAATTTTATACCAAACAAAAAAACATTTTCTTTCCATTACTAGTGATGATTCAATTTACAGAGTAATTGTTATCCCAATTTTTCCCCTTGGATAAAATTGGTCAAACACGACCCCGCATAGAAGAAAACCTAAGGGTTGGCTTTGTCTAAGAACTCACATTCAAATCCAACAATTAGGTAACAATGGGACTCTACAATGGAGGAGAAAGGTCTACGAAGGATCAAACGATGCCAAAAGGAACCCAGAGCTTGACAGGAAAGAAAATGGGAAAGGCTCAAGGTTTTTAGACTTAGCCACATACGAGTCGACTCGAGGCCAAACAACAGACTTGTGGAAGGTGCCATGTGTTAGCTCAACGCATTTCCAAAAGACGCATCCAAAGAGCAGCCCCTAAATGAGCAAGAAGCTTCCACATGTCCCAAGTCTAAAAGGAGACAATCGAGAGTTAAAAAGTTATAGGTCGGTGGAGGCCTCCATCTGTCTCATCGGCACAACACAAGGTTGGGTCCAAAGGTAGAAACTCAAATGCGTGCTAGCTCTTGACGTGCCTAGGGTCCAATAGAGTCAAAAAATGGGACAGAGAGGGCCCAAAATGACTAAGTATAGAGGATCGACGGATGGTGCCACGTGTCACATCAGCGTAGATTCAAAAGTGTGACCCAAAGAGGAGACTCAAATGAGCGCAAGGCTTCCACATGTATATGGATCAAAAAGGGAGCATGAAAGAATTGGATAAGTACAAAAGGTAAGCAGAAGACTCCACGTGCCTCATCAAAGATAATTTCAAAAGGAAAATTTGGAGGCAGTCCCTAAACGAGTGCATGCTTGCCATGTGTCCCAGTCTAAAAAGGGACAGAGTCATGGGTTGAATAGTCAAAACAGGCGGGCCATCGAAGGAGCCAAGTGTTAGCATGATACTAATTCAAAAGTAAAATTCTAAATGGGTTTCTAAACAAACGGGAAGCCTCCACATGTCCAGTGGTCGACTATATGGCCTCGCCAAGAAAAACGGACTTAGCCACAATACAAAAATGAACAAGCTAGTGGAGGGAGCCATGTGTCTCTTCAAAGCACACTTTCAAGAGGTGAATCAAGAGGCAGTTTGAAACGAGCACTAATGCTTAGTGTGTCCCAAAGTCAAAAAGGTAGGTCGATTGTTGAAAATTTGAAAAGCAAAGCAGAGGCCTCGATGTGTCTCGACCATGTAACTTCAAAGGTAAAATCTAGGTGCCATTTAAAAATGAGCGCGAGGTCTCCACGTGTCTCTTATCGACACAATGTCTTTGCAACAAGGACTCGGAAAAATACAAAGGAACATAGAAGAGCCCGTGGAAGCCACCACATATCAATTTGACGCAATTTCAGATGTGAAAGATAGGGGCCAAATCTTCAAGGTTCGTGAGGCTACCACGTGGACCCAAAGTACGGATAGACTCTTTTAAATATTGCGCGTGTGAAACGATCTTTAGACGACCATATCTTTTGACTGGAAGCTCATATTTGGGTAGAGAAGACTTTTTGGAAAGATCTCAACCTCGTCTACACCATGGGAGCCTGAAACTTTAATTTTGATGAGGTTAGGTTGGTGAAAAATAGGAAAACATTTTTTAGGCCATTAATGTAGAATCAATTACTTCAGCTACCAGATCCGATTTGATTTGATTTTCCATTATTCCTTCTTCAACACGCCAGACAAACATAGGAGGTAGATTTGACAGATTTTGGGCAGATCCGTAGTGGGCATTGATGGTTGGTGGTTGGAATTTAGGAGCAGATTCAAGTTTCTCTTCTTTCCCTTTCCGATTTTCATCATCTATATATTGTAACACTTCTCATTTGAGAAAGGAGAGACATTCTGGGATGTGGGGAAACTCTGTCAAGTTGTTTCCGACTCCATTTGAGTTGTAAGCCTTCTCCTACACCTAGAAAGCATATTTGTGCCTCTGAGCACCCATGTAATAGTCTGTGCACCTTATAGAGCAATAAAATCTTGTTTTGTGGTGTCTTTCAACCCTTGGCATTGTTTTGTTGTTTCTTTATGCCTCTATCTCATGTTTTCTCCCTTTGTATGTATTTCACATTTCCAAGTGTAAGATGTTGTGCTTCATGGAGTTTCGATGGCAGATTTGGATTTGGGTCTGTGTCACTTACTCGACCTCCCTCGGTCCCCCTTTTCCTTGTTTCATTCTCCCTCGTATAGTATCTCGGCCACTTCCTATTTTGGTGTATCGCCGCTTAGTTTAGACTCTCTTTACCCTCTCTCTCTCTCTCCATGTCCCTTGGAATAGTTAGGATAAGGACATGTTAGCTCTTCCTACACTGGAGTAGCATATGGCAAGTAGATTAGGAAGTAGGAACCAACCTTCTCTCGGAGGTCCATTTCAAGTTTGCAAGTCTCATAACTTGAGAGATGGTCCAATGTTATGCAATCACACCAAATGCCCCACTCAAAACCAAGCCATTCAAGGGGGTGTTGTGATTCCGCAAGAACAATAACTAAATTATTTTTATGATTATTCTCTTCTTTAAGGTTTTGATTTTAATTTAGTTTATTCCATTTTTAATTTTTTAATTTGTTTTGTTTTAATATTTCGAGTGAGAAGTGCCGAGAGGCATTCTCTTTTGAGAAAATAATAATAACTTCCTCTTGGATCGGGAGAGCACTCGGAGTAGACAGGATTAGGAATGTCTTGCTTAGTTTGGTATTTAGAATTTAGAATTGAAATGAAATTCCTAAACCTTTCATGGATGTTCATTTGAATAATGAAATACAATAGTTTATCATGAATTAAGTTACTAGTACATCCATCTAATTGTTATTTAATATCATTATTTTTTGTAAAAAATTGATTGATTTCATCTCGCTTCATGGGAGTCGTCATCAAGTTCTAGAATCAACTTTATAAATTTTTATAATCACATAACTTCATGCATTGTTTCTAATTGTGTCCAAGCCTCACTCAGAATTTCTTAATTCCTAATGTGAAGAATAAAATCATCCTACACACTCCACAATATAATGGACATTGCTTCATGCACCTTTTGTTGATATGCGGCTAAATCATCTATTGTCACTAATCATCAATTTGAGATTTGTTTGTACCATTCACGAGCATCCAGAGCTTGCGAGCGATGAATTATTCCTTCAATATTATCTTTTAGATGTTGGAGTTAGATCCATTAAACATCTGTGATTTGTCAATTGTAAAATTATTAGCTATGATTTTACCTAAATAACTTCAACAAATGAGAAAAATGAGGTTTTTTAGTAATAACGGTTTAAACAATCCCTCTTTTGTTGTTCAAATTACGTCGATTGTATTTTAATGCATTTTCCTTATTCACGTTGAAATTATATCTTCCAAGAAAATATTCTAGAAACATAACATATTAGTTTGACTATCGAGCGGATTCGTTGAAATGTAAATGATTTTTGTAGTTTTGCAAGAAAATGACTTACTTAGCCATCATTAAAACAATGCATTATTTCTCATTCATATTAAATTATTCTAAAATTCCTCATTTAGTACAAAAACACTTTTGAAAATTTTGAATATTAGATAGAATTTTTTTAAATAATTAAAAAAATAATATATTGTATGTATACAAAAAATTTGGAGCTTATCTATGTTGAAGGTTTTAGAGAGGACGAGATGGATGAGCTATGAGTTGATGTGGGTCCCAAGTTAGGTTAACAACTTACTTATTTAACCTTCCAACTAACTCACTAAGATCTTAACAAACTACTCGGGCTAGGGTTGAGTTATGAGGGCCCGAATTCCCTTTTATTTTCCTTTTAACCTAGCTCACCATGAAACCGAACACACCGCCGAGCCGAAAAGGTGAGTAAAGGCTGAGCCGAAGGGATCTCAAACAAAACAATGCCAACGTGTGACCGAATTCAAATTGAACTCTATTAACCCACCACCTTTTAAACAATGGCACCCCCTGAAGAAGAAGGGATGTGGGACTAATGTCCCAAGAAAATTAAAAATGATTAGGGGAGAGGGAAGCCACATGGTCTCTGTAGAGAGGAGAGGGTAGGTCAACGTAGAGGCATCCACATGACACAAGCGGAGGGAGGCGGGAGTAGTGGAGGTTAAAACAAATGCATGGAACCCAATTTAGGTTTTAATTTTAATATATATTAAATATAAACTTACACTATACATTTTAGTATACTATAGGTTTTTAAATCCTTGGATTCCTAAAGGTATTATTTAAGGACATTGAAATTAATCATATGATTAATTTTTAAAACTGTAATAAAAATAACAAAACATGCCTTTAGAGAGATGTAAATTTTAAAAAAATTTTTGAAAAATCATATGATTAATTTTTAAAATAATAAAAATAACAAAACATGCCTTTAGAGAGAGGTAAGAGTAAATTTTAAAAAAATTAGGGTATAGGTTTAAAAGTTTAGGTTAGATAGTATTTTATTCAATTTAACACTTAGATTATGTACTAACATGAATAGGTGATAATAATTAAACTTATAGTTTAAATGTGCTTATAAGGAAATAAAGTGGCCAAAGTTAGGCATAGGTATGGAAAAGTATTAATTAACCAAATTAACTCTATGTCAAATATTTACATGAGTCAATAGGAGAATTTAAATGCCTATTTCGCGGAGGGTTGTATCTCTCTCGAAGACCTTGTGATTAGTTTGAATTTACTAGATTTACCTAATTTTTAATTTTCCCCGATCTAAAATGATTAAGTTTGAATTGATGAATAATTTACATATCATACATGTTAATTTATACATGTCTAGAAGTAGTTTGGAAGCCCAATATATATGGTATATGGAACGTTGTGGAATGTGGAAAGTCACAAAAAGAATGGAATAACCCAACACTCCACCTATTATTTCATATTTTTTACAAAGGTACCCCGAAACATCATTCTATTCATCTTCCGAGTCCGATACAATTTCTTTTGATTCATCTTGTTAAGACATGACACATCCTTTCTTCTTCTTCTTGTGGGAGCACATCGTCTAGATTTCATTGAATCGGTATGACTAGATTCACTCTTGTTCTTGAGTTTTGGATAAAATTGTGGGCTTGATATGCTCATGGAGTGTGAAGTGGACACTCATGTGGTTGTTATATCTCTTTCTCTTGATTTGTATCATAGCATTCTTCTAGGTTAGAAATACTCTTCTCCATTTGGTACCATATGTCGAATAACACTCAGTCGTGAAGTCTCTTATGCACCATGTCCTCAAATATTCAAGTTTTGAAACTTTTAACAACTCAAAGTAGAAATCGGTGCTCTCTTGGGCTTGAATTTGGTCTCTCAAAGGTTACACATCCCTATGGTTTCTTGTAGTATTGCTAGCTTCATCCGGGCATGATTTTTATTCTCTCAAATTGTTGCATGAGATCATTGGATTTACCTTGTTGACTGGTTGCTCGTGTTATTCTAGCGAAATTGATGAAGTTGAGGTTGTAATATTTTTTTGCTCCAATTGAAGCATCTTTAATTGATAGTCCACCTCTATTGTCTTTCGATTTCAGATTTAATCCTTTGGATTCTGGAATTGATTTTTCAGAGTAATTTTAATTAAATTAAAAAGCTTAGAAAATCATGTTCGTCATGGGTTCGGTGTTTCTCCTCATAGTAATCGATGTGGAATTCATAATTTTATTAAAGTGGACACTCTAAACATGGCACCCATCCAATATGAGAGTACTATTATGACACAGGAAAATGATTCACAATTTAAAGGACATGTTTAAAGATATTGTGTGACAAGAGATGATTTTGATCGTTTTCATTGCTGGCAGGTCGGGTCGCAATTTAAGATATGAAAATAATATGACACCCACGAAGAAAATATTCAAGATTTATTTCAAGTGTCTGCATTAAGAGCTCATTGAGGGAAAGAGAGGAGCTCTTTAGAATAATAATATAATGCTTTTAGATGCCAATAAAATCTCACCACCATTTTTAGACTACTAGTCACATAGGTTATTTTTGCACACCTTAGTAAGTTACATTGAAAATATCCAAAACAACTCTTTATTAATTAATTTCCATGCATGTTGTAATTTATCCTTCACGACAAATGCCAAAACGGAGGTAGAGGATGCAGGTATGACAGTGCGCAGGTCATTGGTCCAAGGAATGATCATATAGGAACGATCATAAGAGTCTAGATTGTTGTCTTAGAAAAATCTCTTTGTTTGAAGACTAACCGAGCTGAGTTTGAAGGCATAAAGAATCTTTTTATTCTTTGAGTAGCTCAAAAGGTGTGCATGAAATAGGGGTGAAATGTTAGTGTTATGAATAGTTGAAGGAACAAGGTATGAAAGTACTTATTATTTAAAGTGATCATATTCATATTTCCTTTCCATGAAGTCTATCAAGACAAGGTGATGTCCTAGTGTTGTTTTTAGAAGATTTATGTGATTAGCATATAACAAGTATGTAAGTATTACAAAAACAATAATATATATTAGTCTAGCAGTCTTTGAAGGAGTCAAAGAATAAGGGGAGCTTATCAAAGAATGGATTAGTTCAATAACCTTGTGAGTTGATCCAAGAAGATATGATGAGTCATGAAAATAGGTTGAATCACGTTGTCTAAGATGAGAAGTGTTATTAAAAGGTAAGCATGTTGTTTCTTGTTTCTAATCAAGTTGGTAGTCATTGAGAATTGTCATTTTTTGAGTAGTTGGTCTACTCCTATCAATGGTTTGTGTCACATGGTGACCTATTATGTATTAGTTATGAAAAGGATAAGATAACGAGATCTTGGTCTTATGGTCTTGAGTTCATTTGAAGAAGGTATGCATTGAGTAAGGGGAACATGTCAATTTTGAGTGTTCTTCAATGTTTGTTTCATGTTTCGAACCATTTCTTCCATGTATGTTGAATTCTTGGTGTTAGGTTGTGGAGCCTATTTTCATGTGAGAAAGTATTGAAGACTATACACTAAGAGTACTGTACACTTTCCATAGTTGTCTCGCCGAGGTTGGCGTATACAACCCCAAATTTTTTTGGCCTTAAAACGTGCTCCATATATCGAGATACGTGCTTTTGTCATATGGGTGGGATTTTTGACCCATAGCTTTATGGAATGGTTTTGGCCCATGGTTTTGATACTCACGGTTTTGTAAAACTGCTTAAGCAATTGTCTATTTATTTGGTTTTGTGCATATGGTAGGTATTATGTATCATTGCATATGTGTTTTGAATTTGGGTGTGAATACTATAGAGTTTGTTGAGAATAGCTCTAAATAGATCCGGGTATTGTATTGAGAGAGTGGTGGCTTGTAATAAAATCGAGCAAGTGATTCTTGGTGGACGTAGATCAAATTGGGTGAACCACATTAAACTCGGATCTTTGTGTTGTGTTCTTTTATTCTACACTTTTATTTGAGATCTGTAATATTTTTTGCATATTAGTTTTCTCTTGTTGTGATTCTCGTGAGGATTATTCCGCATATTTTATCTCTTATTCCCTAACAAGGAAAATGATTGTTTCTTGCATCTTTGATATTATTTAATGTTTCAAAGGAAAAACTACAAAATAACTGATGGATGCATTAGGAAGTTGTATGAAGAATCCTCTGCCTCTAATAAGATATTATTAATGAAAAAGTTGTTTAAAGTGAAGATGTCTGAGAATGGTTCGGTAGTAGATCATTTAAATGATTTTAATACGGTTGTAAATATGCTAGCTTCAGTTACAATAGAATTTGATGAAGAAGTTAGGGATTTATTAGTTATGTGCTCTTTACCTGAGAGTTAGAATAGCCTGGTAATGGCGGTAAGAAAATCGGTTCCAGCTAACTCAAAGTTGAAGTTTGAGGATGTTGTAGGGGTAATTTTAAGTGATGAAACGTGAAGAAAAAGCTCTGGTGAATCTTCTACTTCAGGGAATGCTTTGATAGTGAAACTAGAGGGAGACAGAAGAATAGAGAAGTTGTAGAAAATCAAAGGATTGGGCAAGGTCAAAATCCAAAAGTAAGATAGTATGTTTGGCAGCCTTTGTGGAAAGTATGGACATGTAAAGAAGGATTGTTCGGAGCTTCAAAATAAGAATAAACAACATGAAGAAAAATGGAGGCAAATGTGGCAATGGGTAATGTATGTCAGGATGCTTTGATTCTTTCTTTGCACAATATTACTAAATCTTGGGTTTTAGATTTGAGGATTCTTTCCATGTTACTCCACATAGGCATTATTTTGTTGATTATGTTTAAGGAGATTTTGGGCATGTTTTTCTTGGTGATGATGAGCCTTGCAACACGGTTAGAAAAGGTTGCATTTAGGTTAAGATGTAGAATGGAAATATTTGGCTAGTGAAGGATGTCATATATGTGCCTACATTAAAATGAAATTTGATATCGGCAGGGCAATTGGGAAGTGATGGTGATACGCGTGATATTTACAGTGGACTCTTGGAAGGTTACCAAGGGTGCTATTGTGGTGGCAAGAGGTAAGAAGGTTGGAACCTTGTATTTAACCACTTATAGCACTAATTTTTGTAATCGTGTGGCTTTAGAAGTAGATACAACATTGTGGCATTATAGGCTCAGTCATATGAGCCATAAGGGAATGGACATTATAAATAAGAATTTTCCTAGATATACGAAACAAGTTTGGAATTCTATGAGGAATGCATATATGGGAAACAAAAGCGAGTAAGGTTTTCAAGGTTGGACCTACATAGAAAGAGAGTAAGTTAAAGATAGTGCATTCGATGTGTGGGGACTATCTTAGGTCTCATATTTTGGGGGTTCAATATATTATGTTACTTTTATTGATGATACAACAAGGAAAGTTTGGGTTTATTTTATTATAAAAAATATGATGTATTTGACACTTTTGTTAAATGAAAAGGCTCAGTAGAGAATGAAATAGGTCTTAAGATAAAATGTCTCAGTCGGATAATGGAGGGGAGTATTATAGTAATGGATTTGATTATTATTGTTCTAAGAATGGAATCCATATGAAAAAGATGGTTCCATGAACTCCACAACAAAATGAGGTGTCAAAAGGATGAACAAAATAATAATGGAAAATGCTAGGAACATAAAGTTACATGCAAGACCTGCCTCTTTCTTTTTGGACAGAAACGGTGAACACGGTTGTGTACTTAATAAACAGAGGACCCTCAAGTGTCTTGGATGGATCCATATACCGAGGAGGCTTGGTATGGTAAGAAATTTTATTATTCATTTCTTAGAGTCTTTGGATGTGAGGTGTTTGTCCATATAGAAAAGGATGATAGGACCAAGCTAGAGGTTAAATAAATAAAAATGTACTTTCATTGGTTATGGTTGTGATGACTTTGAATATAAATGTTGGAGTATTAAGGATAAGAAAATCATTTAATCTAGGGATGTGGTCTTTAATGAGAAATTCATGTATAAGTAGTAGTTGCAGGAAAACAAGGAAGAATCCAAGAAAAAATATGTAGTGGTAGAGGATCTTACGGATGGGAAAGTGACACATGAATCAATTCAGGAACCTCCTCAACAGGAACCCCAAACTCCTATATTGAGGAGGTCTTCTAGGGTAAGAAGAGAACCTAAACATTTTTCTCCTTCTCTTTATTATTTATTACTCACTGATAGTGGAGAGCAAAGAGATTTGATGAAGCAATGTAGGTAGATTCCAGGAAAAAGTGGGAGCAAGCCATGGATGAGGAGCACCAGGCTCTCATGGAGAACTAGACATGGGATTTGGTGAAGCTACCGAAGGAAAAGAGAATTATAGAACAAGTGGGTGTTCAGAGTCAAAGAGGAAGAAGGAGGCAAGAAAATATACAAGGCTTGGTTGGTGGTCAAGGGGTTTGCGTAGAAAAAGGTATAGATTTTGATTATTTCTCCTGTAGTAACAATGACTTCTTTAGAACTGTTCTTGGAATAGTTGCAACAAAAGACTTGAACTTAGATAAGCTTGATGTAAAGACTGCATTTCTCCATGGTGATTTGGAGGAGGAACTATATGTGCAGCAACCAAAGGGCTATGAGATCAAAGGTAAAGAGGATATGGTGTGCAAACCGAAGAAGATTTTGTATTGCTTGAAACAAGCTCCGTGTCATTCTATAAGAAATTTGATAGCTTTCAGATGGAGCAAGGTTATATTAGATGTCATTATGACCATTGGGTGTATACACATAAATTTGAGGATGGAAATTATATTATCCTTTGTCGTATGTGGATGACATGTTGGTTGTAGGTAAAAACATGCAGGAAATAAAAGTACTCAAGAACCAACTAAGTGAATCCTTTGCTATGAAAGATTTGGGTGCAGCCAAAAAAATCCTTTGTATGAGGATATCTCGAGATAGGAAGGAATGGAAGATGAATTTATCTCAGGAAGAGTACATTAAGAAAGCCTTAGAGAGGTTTAATATGTAAGATGTTAAACCGGTTGGGACTCCTTTGGTAGGCCATTTCAAGATATCAAAGGAGCAATGTCCCGGGACGAGTAGGAGAGAAACCATATGTCCAAGGTACCTTACTCATTAGTGGTTGGTAGTTTGATGTATGCTATGTTATGCACCGGTGGGTAAGTGCACCAAGTTTGGGGATAATTAAGTGGACATGAAATCCTGAATTTTACATCAAAAATAACAAAACATCAAATTTAGTCTTCCCATGGACTTGAACCATGATGAAAGATCAAAAATATGTCATGAAAATGGTACCATCACATATGGTAGACTATTAACTTTAGAGAAATATTTATTTTAAAGTGAATAGAATAGGATAAATATCAGTTTATATTTTTTACTAATAGTAGGTCTTTAAGACACTTTTTCCCGTGAATGTTTATGTACGTTGAAGACTGCAAATTTTGTTTCACTTATCGAATGTGATAAAACTTATACCACCCCAACCATGGTGAACTTATATACATGTTCCAAAAAAATTGATTTCAATATTTTTTTATGAAGTTATAGCGGGCAAATAGAAAGTGCTCTATTTTCTTTATGTTTTAAAACTACTTTCACGGAAAAAATCACAAAAATAAAATTTTTTTGCTCAAAAAAATACAAAATAAAATCTATCCAAAGATAGATAGCGGCATCTAACTTCTCACTAAAGGAAAAAAATATATATCAATTTTTGGTCATCCAAATTGTGGGAAAACGGACTACAATCTTATAGGCGTTTTTAAAAAAAATACCAAGTCATTGAATTTTGAGTGTTTAATATAGCTAAACTTGTCCATTTTAAAAAAATTAGTATTTTAGAAACTAGATTCCGGATGTTATGATTCTTTTTTATATATATTTTTTCTAATTTTGAGTTTATGCATTGATAATAATCCCTACAAGTTGATATTATGTTGTTATTTGCAATATGACGTCCACTTATGACCCCTTTTTGTCCCCCAACTTGCTACACTTACCCATGCCTAATATTACCCACGTAGTGGGAGCAAAGCGAGTGAGTATATTTATGAGTGATCTAGGTAGAGATCAGTGAAGGTATTAAAGTGGATCCTTCGGTGTTTGAGAGGGACCATGGTGATAGTTTTCTGCTACATTGGATCAGACACCACTTTGTGTGGTTATGTAGATTTAGATATGGATGGAGATGCAGATAGCACTTGAGGAACATGAAATGTTATGTCTACACTATAAGTGGGACAATAATAATCTAGATTTCATGACTATAGATGCTAGTGGCTTTTTCAACCACAGAGGTTGAGTATGTTGTTTGCCAAAGAGGAAAGAAAATAAATGATTTGGTTACAACAATTTCTTGAGGAGTTGGGGTATAAGCAAGAGGAGGGAAAGTTGCATAGTGATAGTCATAGTGTTATACACCTAGCTAAGAAATATGCTTTCCACTCTAGGACAAATCATATATAGTTAAGGTACCATTTCATCAGAACAACTTTGGAGGAAGAGAAGTTGAAGCTGGAGAAGATTCATACTAGTTAGAATCATGTAGACATGATGACCAAGGTGGTCACAAGGAAAAAATTGAAGTTGTGTTCATCTTTGGTTAGTCTTCATGGAAAATAGTGAAGGGTTGAGAAGCTTGCTTAGAGGAAAACTAGTCTCCAAGTGGGAGATTGTTAGGTTGTGGAGTCTGTTTTCATGTGTGAAAGTGTTGAATATTGTACACTAAGAGTACTGTACACTTTCCATAGTTGTCTCGCTTGGGTTCAGGGGCGAGATGGGCCCCGAGTGGGGGCTGGGAGTAGTAGCCCCCCATAGCAAGGGTTCGAGGGTGTAGCCTCAAGGATTTTTTTAGCCTTAAAACATGCCCGATATACCAGAAATGTGATTTTCTCATATGGGTAGGATTTTGACCCATAGGTTTATGGGACGGTTTTGGCCCATGGTTTTAATACCCATGGTTTTGTAAAAATGCTTAAGCAATTGTCTACTTATATGGTTTTATGCATATGGTAGGTATTATGTAACATTACATATGTGTTTTAAATTTAGGTGTGAATTTTGTAGATTTTGTTGAGCATAGCTCCAAACAGATATGGGTATTGTATTGAGAGAGCGGTGGCTTGTAATAAAATCTGAGAAAGTGATTCTTGGTGGACGTAGCCCAAACTGGGTGAACCACATTAAATACTGTCTCTTTGTGTTGTGTTATTTTATTCGCACTTTTATTTAACATATGTAATATTTTATGCATATTAGTTTCTACTATTGTGATTCGTGAGGGATTATTCCGCATATTTTATCCCTTATTTCCAAACACTTGGTGTGATTGCAAAAGAGGGGAATTTTAAAGAAAGGAGGAGTATGTTCCTATAATAATGGTATCATGATTGTTGAGCCTTTTTTACAAGATGGAAAAGATCATGTATGATCATGATTGAGTAGTTTTTGTATAATTTTCAACCGAGGGGGAGCATGTTTTGTTTCATACATTTGGTATCATGTAGCTCCATAATGTGAATTTATTTATAACATCTTGTTTTGAGCCCAAGTTAAGTGATTTGGTCAATCATTGGTATCAGCCAATTTGTGTCAGTATTTTATCATTGAAGAAAAATTCAAGATGATAGGTTGTTGAAGATCCTTTTTCATTAATGTCAAAGGGGGAGAGCAATGAAATGCAAAGTATCAGTTTGAACTGATTTCATTTTTTAGAATGTTTTCCATCAATGTGTTTTTCATCAATGATAAAGGAGGATATTTTAAAAGGTTTTCATGTATGTTAAGGTGACATTGTGCATGATTGGTGTCATGAAGAGGTTGTTAGCATGTTGTCATTGTTGTCATTGATGTCAAAATGGAGATTGTTCCTTATTGATACCAAAGGATGATCTAGAGATTTATAAATTGTTATTTTTGAGGTCAAGCATGATGATTCATTGATGTCAGAGGTTCTTGAGGACATAGAGAGATAATTTGAAGACAACTTAGGTTGTCAAGGTTAGATTTGAAGAGTATTCAGGTGCTTGAGAAGCCTAGTCATGGCCTAGTCATGAAGTATGGAGCTAGATGGAAGAAGAATGAGCTATATCATGTATGTTGAGGTTGTTTTATCATGAGAATGTGGATTAAAGTTCATAAAAAAAGGTACAAAGATTTTTTTCTAGCATGAAGACCAAATAAGGTGAAGAAAACATGACCTAATGAGGTAGGTTGATCATTTTTCAGTACCAGTATGCAAATGTGAATATGGGAAGTTGTTTCTCATGTTTCTTGAGGTATGTGGACAAAATTTTAGGAATTATTTTGGAGTATAAAGAAAGATATTGAGTTTTTGGTCAAACCGAGTTCTTGAAAATGGTGTTTCCCAGCTAGAAGGTCACTTTAAGTTGCTCGTTGGTATATTCATCCTATATTTTATCTTACTATGATTTTGCTTACTATGGACTAGAGACATGGACTTTTTTATCATATTTGATCAGTAGACATTGATAGATGGACATTATTATATTTGATTAGTATTTTGATAGACATTATAGATATTTTAATTATGGATATGTGGTGACTCATAGTGTGGATTATATGCATGGACAAATATTTCAATATTGATGATGATCTAGTGTTGTTATTTTACATATACTGACACTTTAGATTCTTGACGTATTGATTTTGATAGATGATCGAGCTAGTCTTGTGATCTCATTGTTATTGATGAAATGGTAGAATTGAAATGTTTAGAAAATTGTAAATGATTGATAGCATTTCTTAGCTTTGATGATGATTTAATTATGTGATATGATGATGTTTATTGATGGATGTGCATGTATTTTATTTTATGTATTTGATGTGGCCACAAGGCCGAAGAGGTATTGTTTGATTGTTGTAGGTTATTGTATCACAACAAACAAGAGGGGGATATGAGACTAACCATAGAAGAATATTGGATGGTTGCAATGAAGGTCACCATGACATATTTATGTTTAGTTATATTGTTGTGTGTTGTTAGATTTTTGGAGGTCCCCATGGGGGAGGGTATGACCTCAAAATGTGACCATGGGCTATGTGTGCTTTTCCCTTTTCCTTTTTTATTAATTGTGGATTATGTGATTTATTATTGTAGTGTATTTCACTTTATTATTGTTAATTAATGTGCTCTTATTTAAGTTGATTAATCATGTTACTTAAATTGTTTGGGATGTGACAAGGGGCATTTAATTGGGGTAGGTTGTCCTTGTGATCTTTTTATTTGAGTTGGATTTTAATTAATTTGGATGTTGTGCACTCAACCCATCCCTCAAATCCCGAAATTTGACTTTAGATCCATTTTTGGAGGCTTGTGGGACAAGTTAAGGTTGTCCCACACCTCTTAAATTCACCTACTAGCTATACCTATGGGGTAAGGGTTCAAAATTGCCCCATTATGTGATTCTGAAGGTAAAAAGGTGAAATTTATTTCACTTTATTACATGCGCTTTTAAGTTTTTCCTTAGAGGTATGGAGTGAGAATTTGTGTGTGTAAGGAAATTTTCATATCCTCACCCACCAATTTATTAGCTTTTATTTTTATGTTTGACTTGGTGATGTGGAGTTGAGGAGAAGTGATGTGGCATCCTACATGGAGCCACCTCACCCTCCTCTCCTCATCTTTCTATTTATTGATGTTGTGTTGAAGTTTTAGGGGTTACTCATTTTCATATGCACACTTGTTCTTTTGAAATTGCTTGGATATTTTTTGGGAGATAGTTTTGGGAGACTTGCTTGGTTGGAAGAGTTGAAGATTGTTGAATATTATATAATTTTTGATGCCAAGGTAGGGTTTATACCCTTGTTTTTCAATTATTTGTTTGTGGTTTTATAAATGAATGGGTTTATGTTCTAATTTGTTTAGGTGGGTATATTTTGGCCTTAAGTAAGGAGTAGGAGAAAGAAAATGAGACCATTTTTGGAGGGAAAAGGAAATTGTGAGGCATTGTGGAGGGAGTATGAGTAGGAGTTCCACCTATGGGGTGAGAAAAGGATAAAAATTGCTACACTTTGTGTATCTTGTATTGGGAGGAAAAGGATATGTTGAGTATTGTGATGTGCACTTGGAGGTCTTTTGGGTGGAACCCCTAACTAATTTGGGAGATAAAAGGAGATGGTTCCCATTATTCTATTCTCCCTTGGCTTAGATTATAAGCCTATGTATTGAGATTTGTATATTGTGCTATTGTGTTTTGGTGTTTGAATGTATTGTTTGTATTGTTGGCATGAGTGTTGTAATGTTGAATTTTTTGAAAGTTTCCATTGGTTGCATCCATTCCTTATTTCTCTATTGTTGGGGTTTGGGGCCAATGAGGAGGATGGATTCTCCTCCTCATTGGATTTTTTTTGGGTGGAGAGTGTTGCCTACTCCCCCTTCCTTGTTTTGTGATTGGAAGATGAAGATTTTGAAGGAGCTCAAGTGAAGCCTTGCATGGAGATGTTTGCATGAGACCAAGAAAGAGTTGTAAATTTTATTGTTGTTTCCTCCTTGTGTGGAGTGTATTGTATTTGTATTGTAAAAAAATGGAAACTCTTACAGATGCATTATCCCAACTTAGTTGCATTATTGAGTTGGAAATATATATGATTAAAGAGGGAGCTATCTTGTAATATTTGAATATGTTGTTCCATGTTTGGAGAGAGTTTCTAACTTATTTTAAAAAAATATTTATCCTCTTGCAAATTTATTATAGAAATTAGATTTGTATTGTTATTCAAAAATATCTAGGTTGAAAAAGAGGCTTGTGAAGATGCAACTTGATTATTATTATATCTCCTTCAAACTTGTAAAATATACCACGAGTACATTTGATTTGTAAATGGAAACTATCCTCATTTGAAATGGAAATATAAAGAGATTATTAGTTTTAATGTTTTCTTTTAAATGGCCTTGTATATTCCATTTACTTGTTAAATGAAAAAGAAGGTTGTCATGCTTGATTTTATCATTATTTTTCTTTCTCCTTTGGTGTTACTTGAAATAATAGGATGTTACAATGGTTCCTATATTTATCTCATTATCACAAACTAGTCAATATAGGCATTCAAATAACATTTATCAAGTTTAAGAAACATGTTCTCTTCTTTACATACTTTTGGATTGAATAGAAAGGTTATTAGTTCAACTATCCCTCATATATGACTATATATAAATTTATAACAATCATAAGGCCTTATAGTTGTTATATAAATAAGTTTGAATTGATAGATTGGTTAAAATGGAAATAAATTGAAAAAAAAATAAATACACACTAGAATTTCAAATCTCTATATTTTTCAAATTTATATATATATATATATATATATGAAATATGATATATATATTTATAAAATATTGTTATATATATATATATAATATGATATATATATATATATATAAACTTTGCTATATTTAAAACTCCCACCGATTTCAATACGTAGCTCTTTTATCAATATAGAAAAGTTTATATAAATAATAAAATTGATAAAAATCTATACATATTGAAATCGGTGGGGAGTTTTAAATATAGAAAAGTTTATATAAAAAAAAATGCTATGTAATATTTTGTTGGGTCATGACCTTAGTAAAAGCTATTGTGGGTTGGGGGAGGGTGCCGCCCGCACCCCAACCCATATTATATGATATCGGGTGGGGTGGGGAAGCGCCTCCACCCCAAAACCTCGACTCCAAACTAAAGCACAACCATGGCCAATTTTTACCAACACTACACATTTTTCTTTATCCGGTCGAACACTATATATATATATATATATATATATATATATATATATATATATATATATATATATTTAGCATTGTTATTTTATATATATATATATATATATATATATATTACATTTGTTTTAGATTTATTTTAAAATTCCAATGAAAGAAAATATGAAAATAAATTATCGAGAATAACAAATGCAACACTGGGAATATATAATATATATATATATATATATATAATATATATATATATATATATATATATATATATATATATACTAGATCCATGTATATACATTGTCTAAAAATCGAAATAAATTGGAGAAAAATGCCTATACCCAAATAGGATAGACTCTCAATAATAATACAAATAACAAATAAAATGAAAAGAAAACCCTTGGAGAGGGGATTTAAAATAACCCTTCAAATATGTGTGTATCCATCAAAGTCAATGAGAAATATCTCCTTGGCTCCATGGCCTTCATTTTTCCTTAACTGCAAAACAAAATAGTGAAAATGATAAGAATAGGGAAAGAAAAGAAGAAAAAGGAAACCACTAGTTTATAAATAAATACATGACTTTGATTTAGGGATTAAACCAATAATATTGTGCATGGTCAATTCGATAATAATATAAAGGAATTAAATTATTTAGAATTTAAATATATGGTTAGATAACTAAATAATGGATAGGGGTGTTAAGTGGTTAGGGAAAGTAAAATTAAATCAACTTAGGAAATGATTAAATCGTGAACTTAAGAAGAAAACTGAAGGGGTAAAACAATGTGATTAAGGTCGTCATTATTTAAATAAAAATTAAGGAACCTTAGAAGGGGGATTATAGTCTAAGATGGATTTGAAGTAAACTAATAATAATTAATCACTTAATTTGGTTACGGATTTCATCTATATATGTAGAGATTATTAAAGGGAGTTAATTAAACGTAGTTGATACTATTACCCTTGTAATCTTTTTGTAAACACCTATAACTTAGATCGAGCAATGTAAATAGATAAATTACGGTAATTATACCCTTTCCCACAAATTGATGACATATATCATTAATATCACATTTTCTCTGCTTATTGTCACTAATTAATTATATTATGTTAGTTAATTAACTCTTCTATCCGAAAATGACGCCAATTAACAACCTTACGTTAATATGCTCCCCTTTCTATCTAGATTACATAATTATTTAATTAATTATTTCTAATTAATTAATTAACACCCCTTTCTATCTAGATTAATTAAATATTCTTAATTTATTAATTCGCCATTCTATTTAATCAATAAATCAACATTTATTTGATTAAAATCCTCTCATAACATAAATCATACTAAATATTCCTCTATAAACCTTCTATAAGCTTGCACACCTATTAATTAATCACTTTGTTAGTTAATAAACCTCCTCAATCCCTATGAGTCACTAGAGGACAAACTAAACTTTCCTAAATTAAACTCAACCACTTCTAAACCCATGCTTATCCATAACTAACCTAGATTTTCTATTATCCCACATACAATAGGATGCAAAGCTTCTTCAAACCATTAGGTTATAAAAGGAACCCTCCTCTAACCTTTGTAATTACACCTAAATGAGCATAGAGCCTAAGATATAGCCATTTTATCATCTTAGAGCATTCATTTCTTGCATTCATTATTCCAGTTTGAAGTCATATGGAGATATGTCAAATGGTCTTGTAGCCATAGAATGACAAGACTTCATTCTGAAACCTTGGGATTCAAGCATACAATCAAAACCTTTGATTGCTAAGGATTTAAATAGGTTCATTTCATTAGCATTAAATTAAAGATAGAGGTTAATTTTTTTATCATGTTAGTTATAATAATCATTTAATTTTCTAATGCAAATATGTTAATAGATTAACTTTTCTTAAGCTCTAAGAATGATGGTATATTGATCTAGTAAGCATTGTATTGAATCTATTAGGTGTTAGCTTTGATTTAATTTTATTTGTTAACTAATTCATGTACACATTTGGCACATGTGGTGGGAATTAATCCATTGTCCTTTGCACTCAATTTCAAGTTTTTGTACGTAAGTTTCAATTTTTTTACTAACCGTTCTTTTGCATATATTGATATAACTTATTTTTCTTAACTTGTTTTGTTGAGTTTTCATTTATTGATTCTTTCTTGTAGGTATAAAGGAGGTGAAGTGCTATCAAAATTGGATCTTCATGGCTTTCAATTTTAGAGCTTATTTTTTCAACATTCTTCATGCTAGTTTTGTCAATTTCTTGAAAATATTGAATTCTTGAGCATGTAGGTTAGTGTTTGATAGTGATGAGTATTCTATTTACATATTAATGTGGTGTGTTGCTGTCTAAATTGAATCTTGGTGAGAAAATTTCAAGATTTCTCCATGTTTTCACTTTTAGAGCTTACTTTTTTTCATCATTTACACATTAGTTTTGTCAAATTCTGTAAAATGTTAAGTTTTTTATTGTTAATGTTAATGTTTGATAGCATTGATTCTTCTACTCATATAAATTCATATAATAATATGATGGGTTGTTGTAAAAATGAATCTTGGTTAGAAGAATTTGACCTTTTTGCAGATGAAGGGATGTTTTTATCACATTTTTGAGTTCATGTTAAGTGCATACCCATGAGCATAAGAGCATATGCATAACCCATCTTTCGAAGGCCATAACATTTTCTCCCAAAATCAAAATGAATCCATTTTTGTGTGTTAGAAATGTATTGAATTGAATTGTGAAATATAAACATAAATTCTAGATTTATAATTAACAAAAATTAGAGGTTTTCCCTTTATTATAAAATTGGCATTTTCTAACATTTCTAATGTTTTGATGAATGTTGTATTTCCATGATTTACTTGATTTAATCCAAAGTTTGTGTATGATATTATCTTACACATTTTGGTGTTTGTGCGAATCAAAAACAAGTTTTATCTCTATCTTTTAAAATTTGGATTAACTTGGAAATTTGATTATTCATTTTGCAAAGGAAAGTTTCTTCTCTTGCTGCTGCAATGATAATGTGAGAGAAGAAATCAAGGAGATGACATAATGAAGAAGAAGTTTGTGAAGAGGAGGAAACAAAATCACCATCATTAGCTTTTGAAGAAAGGATGCTTTGAGCATTAGAAGGAAATAATGATCGGATAAGATTTGATGATTGAGAGTATGGTGGTAGTCTAAAATCAGAGGAGTTGATAGACTGGTTGACTATAATGGGAAATTTTTTGAGTGGAAGGCTATGTCGGAAGAAAAGAAGGTAAAAATTACATGCACAAAATTGAAAGGTCATGCTATGTTAAGGTGGGATCACCTACAAAAAGAGAGGTCAAGAAAGGGCAAAAAAAGAATTAGGATGTTGAGTAAGATGGAGAAGAAGTTGAAAGATAAATTTCTCTCTATGGATTATGCACAACCATTTACATGAGGTTTTGTAATCTCGAGACAAAACTTACAAACAATACAAGAATACACAGATGAGTTCTACAAGTTGTCCATTTGTGTAGAGCATGAAGAAATTGAGGAACAAATGGTTGTAAGGTATGTAAATGGATTAAAAATTTCTATTCAAGATGAGATAAGTATGCATAGGATTAAGATCATGGAGGATGCCTATCAATTATCCTTAAAGGCCAAGGAAAAACAAAATCATCAAAGTTTTAGGAGATCACCTGGAATGAATAGGGGGGCCTCATCTTCCTTTCAGGATGAGATGGTTTCAACCAAGGTAGGGGAGAATCATCTTGTGGATTGGAAAAAAGAGGATACAAGACAAGATTTCTAGAATCAACAAAGAGGTAAATTATTTTCTAGAGGAAGAGGATATTCTAGTGATAGAGGATGGGAGGATCCATGAAGACCATTTTTTTTATAGATGTGGTGAAGAGGGGCATCGGGATTTTGAATGCTCGCATTATTATACACATGAAAAGAGGAAAGAAGGTGCTCAAGAGTAAATCTTGTTGAAGATGAAAAAATAGAAGATGAACAGGACCTATAAATTCCACCAGATGTTGGAGAAAATATGATGATCAAGAGGATGATGATTTCTCCAAGAAAGGATATCAAGGGGGATGCATGGATCCATACAAATATTTTCATAACAAGATGCACTTTAGGAGGAAGGGTATGTAATGTTATTATTGATGGTGGTAGTTGTGATAACATGGTTTCAAATGAGATGGTCAAGAAATTGTGTTCTCTATTGTGAGAATAATCCTAACCCTTACCGTATTGCATGGTTTAAGAAAGGTAATAAAGTTACTATGGATAAGAGATGTTTAATAAGTTTTTCTATTGGGAAGCTGTTGGCGTAGTAGTTGTTTAACACACGATGAGATCCCTCTCCACCATTAGTTCAAGTTTTTAGTGTGACGGCAAGTCATGTAGCTCTGATACCAAATGATTTTCCGTCACACCAAAAGCTCGAACTGATGGTGGAGAGGGATCTCATCATGTTAATCAATTGCTACGCCAACATGCTTTGATGCGAGGATGTGATTTGGTGTGATTTTATTCCTAAGGATGCATGTCATATGCTGGTAGGAAGACCATGGCAATTTGATAGAAAATTTATTCATGAAGGGGGAAAGAATACTTATACTTTCTGGAAGGATGGCACAAAAATAGTTTTTCTACCTCTTAAGGAAGAGGGGAAGGCTGAAAATATGCTTTTTGCAAAGGAATTTGTGAAGGAGGAAAAGACAACTAGTTTTTTTATGCACTAGTCATAAATAAGGATGAACCTGCAAGTACACAAATATAAGTAGAAACAACAAAATTAATAGAAGAATTTTTTTGATGTTATTCCTGATGAGCTACGGAAGGATTACCACCCAATAGATATTTTCAAAACCATATTGATTTGATTCCAAGGTCTTCACTCCCAAATCAAGCGGCTTATAGAATTACTCGACATTTCATGAGAAGTTAAATATGTAAGTGGCGAGCTCTAAGAAATGGGGTTGTAAAGGAGAGCATGAGTCCGTGTGTAACCATGGCTTTATTAACACCAAATAAGGATGAAACATGGAGAATGTGCATAGATAATGGAGTAATAAAATAAAATTACAATCACGTATAGGTTCCCAATACCTCACCTTGATGATATGATGGATGTGCTTGTTGTATCTAGGTATTTCACCAAGATTGATCTTTGAAGTGGTTACTATGAGATTTAGATTAGAGAAGGAGATGGGTGCAAAAAAAATTCAAAACAGGAAATGGATTATATGAGTGGTTGGTGATGCCATTTGGGTTATCCAATGCACCTAGTGACTTTTATGAACACGATGAACACCGTGTTTTTGGAGTTTAATGTTAAGTTTTATGTGGTTTATTTTGATGATATATTGATCTTTAGTAAAACTAAGGAAGAAAATTTGAGGCATATAAGGGTGATATTTGAAGTATTAAGGAAAGATAAACTCTATGAAAATATGAAGAAGTGCACATTTATGCAAGAGAGTTTGGTATTCTTGGGATTTATTATTTTAGCAAATGGGGTATAGATGGACTCAAAAAAGATAAAGACAATTATTGAATGGCCTACTCCACAGAGTATAATAAAGGTAAGAAGCTTTCATGGTCTAGCAACATTTTATATAAATTTTATTAAAAAATTTAGTAGTATTCTAGAACCTATAATAGATTGCACAAAAGGAAGGGAGTTTTGTGGACAAAGCGGTGAGGATAGTTTTAGTTTTGAAGAAAAAGGTGATAGAGGAACCCATTTTGGCACTACCATATTTTGATAAAGTGTTTGAGGTTGATTGTGACACCTCACATGTGGGTAATAGTTGCTATTCTAAGTCAAGGTGGAAAGCCAATATCTTTCTTTAGTGATAAATTGATTGAGGTAAGAAAGAACTAATCTACTTATGATGTGGAATTTTATGCAATTGCACAAGCATTAACGCATTGGAGGCATTACTTAGTGCCTAAGGAGTTTGTGTTATTTATAGACCACATAGCCCTGGAGTATGTGAATACACAAAAGAAGTTGAATAATAGGCATGCAAAGTGCGTATCATTTTTGTAGGGTTATACTTTTTCTCTAAAACATAAATAAGGAAAATAGAATCAAGTTGCAGATGCATTGAGTAGGCGTGTGACTTTGTTTACCACTATGGAAAATGAGGTGGTGGGTTTTGAAGTAATAAAGGGTTTGTATTCTTCTGATTTTGATTTCAAGGATATTTTTAAAAGGTTAATTTGTCCATTTTCAGAAAATACAAGAGATGTCCAGGATGAGTACATTTTATAGGATGGCTACTTATTAAAGGGACGCCAACTATGTATTCCGATTAGGTCTATGAGAGAGAATATAGTGAAAGAGTTGCATATTGGAGGATTTTCTAGGCATTTTAGTAAAGATAAGACGATATCCTTAGTAGTAGAGAAATATTATTAGCCAAATCTGAAAAGAGATGTAGTAAGATATGTGGAGAGATGTCAAATTTGTCAAGTCTGGAAATGCCATGCATAGAATACAAGGTTGTATATGTTGTTTCCTATTCCTAAATGGTCATGGATAGATGTGAGTATGGATTTTTTGGATTACCAAAAACACAACGAGGTAATGACTCAATTTTTTGGTTGTTGATAGGTTTTATAAGATGGTTCATTTTATTTCCTACAAGAAAATAAGTGATGCGATAGGCGTAGTAGATTTTTTTTTTAGAGAAGTTGTTCATTTGCATGGTGTTCCAAAAACCATTACTTTAGATAGGGACACAAGGTTCTTAAGTCACTTCTAGCGGAATTTATGGAAGAAATTGGGAACTCAACTATAGTTCAACATTTCTTATCATCCTTAGACTGATGCGGAAATAGAGGTGGTAAATCAAAGTTTGGGAACCTATTAAGTCCATCATTGGGAAAAACCAAAACAATGGGAATTAGCGTTACCACAATTTGAGTTTATGTATAATCGTTCCATAAATAGATAATAGGAAAGTCTCCATTTTTGATTTTGTATGGGAGTAATCCAAATGGGGTGTTAGATTTGGTACAACTACAAGTTGATGGCAGAGTCATTGATGATGCAGAAGCATTTGCCAAACATATACAACAATTACAGGAAGAAGTGTGGAAGAAGCTGTAGAATACTAATGATAAGTAAAAGGAAATAACAGATGTGCATAGATAGAGAAAGGTATTTATAGTTGGTGAGTTGGTTATGGTATATCTACAGAAGGAAAGGTTTCCAAAAGGAACCTATAATAAGCTGAAGTACAAGAAAGGTTGATCCTTGCAAAATTGTGAAAAAATAAGTGATAATGCTTCCGAGGTAGAATTGCGAGAGAATTTTGCTATTTTTCCAAAGTGTTTAATGTTTTGATTTGTATTATTTTCATGGGGATGGTATAGAATGGGATGTTATTTATGAAGTATTAGATTGGAAGAAGAAGGTTACGGTGAAGAAGAATCAAGAATGGGATCGATTCCGATTAAAAAACAATAGACATGCAATATGGGAAATACAACAAATATTTGGTCCATTGGAAAGGACTGGAACAAGAGGAAAATAATTGGGTCATAGAGTGGGAGATTAAGAAGTTGGATACAAATAAATGGAATCATTTTAGAAGAAAACTTGCGGGGAGTGTGTTTTTTCAAGCGAGTGAGAATGATGCGCCAAAATTAGCAGGAAATTGACAAGGTCGTAACTTGAGATCCGGGTGTCTGTTTGAGCCCGTTGTTTTTTTTAAACCACATGTTTCGATGAGTTGAACACACTAATCAACCCTTCCTACTAGTTAGAGCAAGTTTCATCACATTTTAGGCCCTAAATCCCTTTGTCTTGAGGCCGAAAATTAGGATTTAAGTTGTAGTTTGATTTTTCCTCTTTTTGGGCATTAGTTAATTTTAGTGTATTAGTTGCATTATGAGTTAGAAAGTTGGAAATTCATCTAATTTAGGAATGTAGTAGATGCGTGGCAATTTATGTTCCGCATTACGAATAAGCATGCAAGCTTACTAAGAATAATAGGTTTAGTAAAATGCTAAAAATAGTAAGTTTTGCCACTTTAGAGTAGATTTAGTCAAAGTTAGTTAGATTTTACTTAACAAATTGAGTTGGGAGTTTTTTTCCTATTTAGGAAACATTTTAATTCATTATTCAATAACAAAGAAGGAGGTCTATTTTATTTTGGAGTTCATATTATTTGTAGTATATCAAGTTTGTTTAGAATTTATTTAAATTAGGAACATAGAGTTAATTAGAAAGGAATTAACACATCTCCCCATGTATCCCTAGTTGGCTTAGGATTAACCTTTCCCTCTTGTGGTTTTCTTTGTGAGATTGTTTATTTCTTTGCTTTAGTAGTTGCACATCCCACATGACCATTCAAGGTCCTAGACAACCAAGAGATTATATTTGTGATCCTACAAGATCGTAATCAAACCTAGTACCACTAGTAGCGAGATGTTGACCAAGGCCTTAGATATCTTATTTTCCACACCACCCCTCTTCCGCCCATAATCATCACATAATTGAAAACCATGGACATAAAATAAGACAATACTTATGAGTTCTAGCAAAGTCAACTTGGCTGCAACTAGCTTCCACAATTAACACATTTGTCTTATTCACACATTTTCCTCTTGTGACTCCATGAAATTTTCTAGAAATATTCTACGAGGAAAACACACAAAAATTCAAACACATTCGAAACCCATGCGAGAATTATTTAAGAACCATATATTGACCGAAATTTACATGTTATCATTCTTTTAGATTGTTCCATCTCACCTAAGCAGGTTAGACATCCCTTGACTTCCTTAGATGAGAACCTTTCATTAGTGCCCATGCAAGACATTAGATTTCCTTGATGTCTCCTTTATTCATTTTCACATATTTCATCGACCCACCTTATTTATCCCATTCCATAGCCATGCATCCATTCCATTGTGGCTTTCTGGCACAACCTCTAGAGGTCGCATGACCTTAAGATCACATGTTTATTTTAAGGCATACAAAACGTACTCTAATTATGTTTTTGGTAAAACTCATCTCATTTACATACCTTATATCATTTTGTTCTTCACAATCTACTTGTTCCATAAATATTAATATCTTGTAAGATTCATTGGTATATTTTCAATCTTCGAGATCCTTTTGTCTTGGGTTTTAAAACCGAGGGAAAACGTTTTGGGCATAATCTCTACAGAACAAACTTATCTTTAATTTTTTTAGCATTTTATTCCAATTTTGGATCTTTCCCTTTCCTTTCCTTTTTCTTTCATTTTGCAGGTGATCCCACAAGATCAATGCATGTCCGGCCAACTTAGTACATGTAATCTTAACCTTCTTCTCCTTTCAAAGGGTTTTCCACTCAAATAATTTTTCCGTGCAATTCAACGATTCAATAAGCCCCTCTAAGTCGTAACCCTCCTCCATAATTAGGAACATTAGTATTAATACTGAAATTATTTAACTCCAAATCTTTGATAAGTCTCTCATCGAATGGTTGGTCATTTAATGATTCTTCATATCTATCATTTTATTCTTCATTTCCTCTTTCATTCCTTAATGGAGGTAATTCTGCATTATCACTATATTTTTCGACATCCCCATTTGCATATCTCCACTTTGAGGTGGGTAACTTCTCCCGTGACCTAAAAAACTTGTCTTTGTAGCTCTTGCATATGGCAATTATTTTGGGCATAACCTCCTCTCCCACGTCTAGCCATGCTTATATAAAATAGAGGTAATAAATCACACAAACAAATGTAATTTATATTACCTTCACCGTTCTCGTAAGATCAAAATCCCGTTTTGATACCAATTAGTGAGGATCCACCTAGAAGAGGAAATTCCTCCAAAACACACAAATTCCTCCAAACACACACACACACACACACACACAAAGTTTGAAAATAGTTTTCTTCTCATTCTTCAATACACACTAATTATTTACAACATTACAATCTTCATTTTATTACCCATTACCCCTAAGAAAACCATAAAATACGAAAAACCTTAAAACATAAAAAAGCATATAAATTAAAACATCTCCGATGGACCCCAATTTTTGCGTACAAAATATGAATTCATAAATTAAGGAGTACAAAAATCTTGGCTTATTACATAAAAAGAGAAACATATATTAAAACTTTTAAGTTCTAGACAAAAACATTCGGAGCTAATTTAGACCACTAGATGAAGGAATTAGACCCTCAAAATATGCCAAAAGATGACCAACCTTTGGGAAGAAGGTTTTAATGGATTTTTGCTATTGAAAATATACCACCATAGAAAATTTTTAGACAATACAAGGATCTGTCGACACTAAAATTTTCCTCCGTAATTTCTATTTCATTAATGTATGATATTGTTAAGTATAATTAGTAGTAGCGTCTAATAGAAGATAATGGCGCGCATGATGAGTGCCGCCATGATAATGTGGAGTACGGTGATCAAAGTACAATAGGAATGTTGTAAAAGTAAATATTTGTCGTAAGTGGTCGGTAATGTTAAAATGTCAAAGTTTGGGTAATTAGAGTAGGGTCTACGTGATTAGGAATTAGAAATATTATATTGGTAATAAGGACAAGGAGTGAGGTCATAAATATTTTGTGTATTTTATTTGTAAAAGTCTAAAAATGTGGAACCCATGTAAAATGATAAGGTTTATCTTATCTTAGAAGATAAGCTTACATGTACGAGATAAGAGTTAAGGTATGGAATATGATTCGTCAGTGGATTTCTTATCCTATCTTAGAGATAAGATGGATAAACTGGAAGTTCTATAAATAGAGAGGCTACCCCCTCATTTAGCATAGAAAGAAGTAGTGAGAAATATTGTAGGAAGTGTGCGAAGGAAGCCATCGGTTTAAAGGTGTGTTGAAGAAGCCATTAAGAGGTGTAATTGTAAAGTTTCTCCCATAGTCTTGTGAAGGCAAGTGAAGTGAAGTACCTCATGGGTGAGATTGTAACAATTTCATGTTAATATTATTATTTCCTTTGATATTTCTGATTTGTCATCATTCCGTCTTATCATACTCGATGGTATTCTTGTGTTATGTTGTTGTTCTGTTTCCAGATTACATCCACCAAACTAAAGGCTATGCATTAGTAAATAATCATAGCACGAGGAGTTCCCGGTGAAGAATTATCATAGTGCCGGATTGGTGATGACATTTTGGTTCCGTTGCCGGGACCATTCCTCGTTGGTGGATTTTCTGGAGAGATATTCCCACTTAGTCAAAAATCAATTGGAGGGTAACCTTGTTTTTATTGTGCATAGTAGTTACCATGGTAAAGTCATTTTTGCCATGAATAGTAGTTACCATGGTAAAGTCATTTTTCTTTGGAATAGTATTTATTGTAGTAAAGTAACTTTTTTTGGAATAGTATTTACCATGATAAAGTCACTTTTTACCGTGAATAGTATTTACATGATAACTTCACTTTTACCGTGAATAGTGTTTACCACAGTAAAATCAGTTTTGCATGATAAGTCAAGTTTTACCATAGTTTACCGTGGTCATTTCTATTTCTTTGTAGAAAGGTGTAAAGTCACTTTCTAGTATAGTGATTCCAATTATTTGTGCACATAAGTCTTGTTGATTGTACTTGTGAGTTGGTATTTCACGGTGGTTACTTTTGAAAATGGGAAAGATTCCTGTTTTTTCAGCTCAATCTAATGAAGATGCTTCTTCTTTCATTCAAGAGTTTAAGCGATCTTGTATTTGTAATGGCCTTATAAGAAGGGAACAATGGACTGAATTTTTTCCTACCTTTTTGGATGGTTCAGCACTTAGGTGGTTTGAAACACTAGGTGATAATGTGAAAAATTCATGGGATTTATTAACTGAAAGTTTTCTTGAAGAATTTGGTGAACAACAGAAATATGCAGATCTCATGATCGAGATCACAAAGCTATCCCAAGGAGAGAAGGAGAAGATAAGGGATTATCATGCTCGTGTTCTAGAGCTAAGGAGGAAGCTCGATGCCCAGATCCGGAAGGAAGGACTAGCGGATGGGTTGATGAATGGCGTGGATAATCTCCTCTGTAAGCACTTCATTCTTGGGATGAAGCCAGAGATCAGACAACGAGTGAAGTATGACCGCCCAGCTACCATTGAACAAGTAAAGGAGATTGCAAGAAGGCAAGAAGAAAGCATGGAAGAGGAGCCCAAAGAAATTGTTGCTAAAGTAGAGCCTACACCAGCACCTTTGGTCCAGAATCCACAACCACTCTCGGTGAGCACAAATATTTCTCCTAGTACATCTATTGAGTATGAAGATCTGCTCAAAAAGATGGGTCGATTAACTATTAATCTTCTTGAGGAAAGGAATTTAGTTCTCGGGAGGAGATAGAGGTCAAAAAGAAATATTTCTGAAGTTGTTTGTTATGGTTGTTATAAAAGGGTCATTATAAGTATAATTGTCGAGATAGAGCTTCTACATACGGTAAAGGAGATAATGATAAAGGAAAAGCACACTGTGAATTCTTTTGATGTAGTAGATAAGAGCAGAAATAATGAAGTAGATGTGTTTGTAACAAAAAGAAAAAGAAAGAAAAAGATAATCAAGATGGAAATGATCCTAAGAAGATGAAAGAAGAAACTAGTAAGAAACATAGGAGAAGAAAGTTGGGTGTGCGGGATTTTACGATTTCACGGGGGCAAGGACCATACTCCATCTTGGAAGATCTGTCCAAAAGGCCTACAAATATTACATATGGTCAACTCTTGGCTATGTCTTCTGAGAAGAGGCGGGAGTTGCGAGGTGGACTCAATGCTCGAAGAAGGAAGGAGGTTGAGGTCACTGTTTTGGAGGCAGAGGCCAGATCCCTATGCTCCACAAGTTGAGGTATTATGTAATGGTATTTCAATTCATGATGTCTTAGTTGATGGAGGTGCTTTGCGATTAATGTAATGGCCGAGTCGTAATGAATATGTTGGGTTTAAAAATTGATCACCCTTGACACTTATGTTAAGGTCATTAAATAAAGGAAAAACTAAACCGAAGGTGTAGTTTCAAATGTGGCAATATCTGTTATGGGTGTGGTATGTGTGGTAGACTTTCGGGTGATGAAAAATGTAGTGCTATTGCGTACCCAATCTGCTTGGGAAGACCATGGCTAAGGAGAGTTCATGCGAGAAACTCTTTGGAATGAAGGTTTCATGACACTTGGACGTGGTAGAGAGAGGGTGAAGATAAATGTGATCCTCGACATCATAAGGCGAGAACATGTGGATTCAAGTGATGGGCGATGATTGGACATCCTCGATTACTCTAGTACCAGTGAAGTGGACACTGAAGATGAAGAAAGTGAGGTTGATGTTTTAGTCATGGATATCCTTCCAGTCACACCAACTCATGACCCCATAAAATTATCTGAAGAAGAAGTTGATGATCGTCTCCAACAAATAAAGATTGGTGATGTTGTGATGGAGAGTGAGAAGGAATCCTACCTCCAGCTCTTTTGAAGGTACATACACCTATTCACTTTTGATTACAAGGAACTCCGTCAAGTAAGTTGGGTAGAACATTCTATTGAGCTGGTAGATGGTGTTAAGCCCATAAAGCAAATGCCATATAGAATGAATCCTAATTTTTCCAAGACTGTAAAAGAAGAAATAGATAAGTTGCTTGATGCAGGATTCATATTTGCTGTGGAGAATTCAGAATGGGTTTCTCCCATTGTGATCTCAATAAAAAAGAATGGGAAGCTACGCATTTGTGTTGATTACAGGAAGCTCAATAAGGCAACAAAGAAGGATCATTACCCTCTTCCATTTTCAGATCAGATCTTGGGCCATGAAGTAGGTGGCGGGAGTGCTTTATAGTTTTTTGATGGATATAGCGGCTACTGACCAAGTTCGTATAGCGAGAGAAAGATCGGTGAAGACCACGTTCACCACTCCTTGGGAACGTTTGCTTATAGAGTTATGCCTTTTGGGTTGTGTAATGCTCCAGCAACATTCCAGCGTTTGATGAATAGGGTGTTCGAACCCTACATTGGGACCTTCATCAGAGTATTTATGGATGATTTTTGCATCTATGGGAGCAAGTTGGACCACCTGCACCAAATGGAGACAACATTTCAAAGGTTAGATGAAGCACAAGCCTCACTAAACCCTACAAAGTGTGTCTTTGGATGTTCTAAAGGCGTTTTGTTAGGGCATGTTGTATCAGAGATGGTATTAGTACTGATCGATAAAGTTTCAAAAATCAAAGATTTACCATTTCCTCTTAATAGAAGTAAGTTGAGATCATTTTTAGGCCATGTGGGTTACTATAGAAGGTTCATCAAGAATTTCTCAAAGATTGCACAGCCACTAACCTCAGTTCTTGAAGAAGGATGTTACTTATGAACCAGGAAATAAGGCACATGAAGCTTTTGGACAACTGAAGGAAGCCACAGTGTCTTCACCTGTTTTGAAGAATCAGTTGGAGCAAGCCATTCATTGTGTACAACTTTGATGCCTCTCGGATACGGCACTAGGAAGTACTTTGAGCCAAAAGGATGAAAATGGGAATGAACATCCAATTTACTTTGGGAGCGGAGACAAATGAGCGTCTTGAGGTAAATTATCTTTATGGCGAAAAAGAGGCTCTGGCTATCATTTTTTTGTAAAGAAGTTTAGAAATTACTTGCTAGGGCAAAAATTTCTAGTTGTAATGAGATCATCGGGCTCTAAAATATATTGTAAATAAGCCTAACCCATCGGGGAGGATAGCAAGATGGATAATTTTGCTACAAGAATTTGAATTTGATATTATAGATAGGCGGGAAAGAAGCATGTCAATGCGGATGCACTCTCTCGAGCCTATGATGGTTTAGGATCATCTTGTGATGATGATGATTTCCCGATGCGACCTTGTTTATCCTTGACACAATCCCTAGTGAATACATAGATATTTGGAATTATCGAATGAATTCAAGTTTCTGATGGTGCCAATGCAAAGACTAAGAGAAAGATTACTCAAGCCGAGTCGTCCATATTCTATACTGCATGGAGTATTATTTGAATAGGACACGATGGAGCAGTCTGAGAGGCGAGTTGGGCGTGATCAAGGAAGGAGCTATTGCTAGAAGAATTCCACAATGGTACATGTGGAGGGCACTTCTACGGACAACTTACGGCAAGAAGGATCTTGGATGCGAGTTATCAGCCCACTCTTTTTAAAGATTGTTATAATTATTGTAAGACATGTGATATTTGTCAAACACATGGTAAGTAAGACTTCATCAGCTCCATTATGTCCTATTCTTCCCCTTGGTCCCTTTGAAAAGTGGGAATAGACATTGTAGGTCCACTTCAACTACATCACGCCAAAATAAGTATATTGTAGTTGCCACAGTTATTTAACCAAGTGGGTTGAAGCTAGGCCATTGAAAACTTGACTTCCATGGATGAAGTGGCAAGGTTCATGTATGAACGCATTGTCACGATTTGGTTGCCCATTAGAAATTGTACAGATCAAGGAAGCCACTTCATTAATGAGGTGGTAGAAGCCCTAGTCAATAAGTTTTCTATTAAGCACGGGAAGGCAACAACATACAAGCCAAGCACAAATGGACAGGTGGAGCGAACAAATTTTGTGTTGTGTCAAATTCTAGCAAAGATGCGGCCTTGCGGTACATAAATGGGATAAAAGGATTCATGCGGCATTGTGGGCATATAGGGCAACATCAAAGTCAGCATGACAGGATACTCCCCATTTCGGTTGGCCTATGGCATTGATCCGATTCTTCTATTGAGTTTGATATTCCCCTTTGTGAGAGTTATGAAAAATGAAAGGATGGATGAAAGTGATTCGAGTAAAAGAAAGGTTGGTACATCTTCATTTCTTTGGAGGAAATGAGAGAAATAGCAAAGGATATAAGCCATAAGAAGAAAATGAAGCGAAGGAATACTTTGATCAAAAGATCCGGTGGTCTCCATTTCATGTGAATGACTTGGTTCTAGTATATGATTCTAGATACAAAAAAAGAAGGCAGAGAAAATTTCTTCCAAAATGGATGGGGCCCTACAAAATAGCAGCTGTGCATGAAAATGGTACGTCTGGATTGGAGGAATTGGATGGCACTCCCATTACGAAATGGGTCAACCACGACAAGTTGAAGATTTTCCAAGCACCAGAATAGTCTACTCAGGGACGGAGTAGAAGCTAGAAGAAGGAAGATGTCGACACTAAAATTTTCCTCCATAATTTCTATTTCATTAATGTATGATGTTGTTAAGTATAATTAGTAGTAGCGTCGATAGAAGATAAGCGGCGCCGTCGATGCGGTGCCGCCAATAATGTGAGTACGGTGCAGTCAAAGTACTGATAGGAATGTTGTAAAAGTAAATATTTGTCGTAAGTGGTCGGTAATGTTAAAATGTCAAAGTTTGGGTAATTAGAGAAGTAGGGTCTACGTGATTAGGAATTAGAAATATTATATTGGTAATAAGGACAAGGAGTGAGGTCATAAATATTTTGTGTATTTTATTTGTAAAAAGTCTAAAAATGTGGAACCCATGTAAAATGATAAGGTTTATCTTATCTTAGAAGATAAGCTTACATGTACAGATAAGAGTTAAGGTATGGAATATGATTCGTCGGAGTGGATTTCTTATCCTATCTTAGAGATAAGATGGATAAGCCTGGAAGTTCTATAAATAGAGAGGCTACCCCCCTCATTTAGCATAGAAAGAAGTAGTGAGAAATATTGTAGGAAGTGTGCGAAGGAAGCCATCAGTTAAAGGTGTGTTGAAGAAGCCATCAAGAGGCGTAATTGTAAAGTTTCTCCCATAGTCTTGTTGAAGTACCTCATGGGTGAGATTGTAACAATTTCATGTTAATATTATTATTTCCTTTGATATTTCTGATTTGTCATCATTCCGTCTTATCATAGTTGATGGTATTCTTGTATTATAGCATCCAGTTAAATTAATGGCATGCTATAAATGTGTGCCACTATTGAAAATTATTTTTATAATTTAGATTGTTAACGCTCCAAATAATCGGGAGTTAGTGAACAACCAATTCTAGTTTAGTTCTGTCAAATAGTTCTTTAAAATAATATTGTGAATGCTCTAAGAAAAACTAGGTCCAAATCGGTCAAATGTAGATATACGGACCATGAATTTCCTAAAATGTTTAACAATTCAAGAGATGATGATCAAATGGTTAACGAAGGTTTTGACATATGGTTAGAAATGATTTTTTTGATAACATTCACTTTGTAAAGTACTGATTTGAGATTTAATTATTCTGCACATTTTGTACATCACGACTCTTACTTAAATGCCAAGGGATCTTATTAATGTGCGTTGATATCGAAAGATGTGTCTTATTCAAATATATAGACATAAAAATGCTTTAGATACTTATTATTCGATTAATGTATTTACGTGTTTATGAAAAATTAATTTTAGTTAGTATTCTTATTCATATATTTTGTATAGTATCGTCATCTTTCTTTCTTTCTTATTTATTTTGTTAAGCTTTTGTGTGCTCTTTTTCACGGTTTTTAAAAAACATTTAACACATTTTTTATTATATTTGTTGTAGATTCATTATATTATATCTTTATTAACTTTTACACCGTAAGGTATTCTTGTAGTGGAGTTGAACCTATTGATTGACACTAAGTCGGATATCGAAATAACCACAATATTCCTTGGAGTTTTGTTGAAATCTAACGGAGGCAAGGGTCAAGCAATGGCTAGATGACACATTCACTCATGCATTTCGACACGTCCTCTCATCTAATTTAGGAATGTAGCATATGCCTGGCAATTTATGTTCCCGTACGAATAAGCATGCAAGCTTACTAAGAATAATAGGTTCTAGTAAAACTCGCTAAAAATAGTAATTTTTGCCGCCTAGAGTAGATTTAGTCAAAGTTAGTTAGATTTTACTTAGCAAATTGAGTTGGGAGTTTTTTTCCTATTTAGGAAACATTTTAATTCATTAGTCAATAACAAATAAGGAGGTCTATTTTATTTTGGAGTTCATATTATTTGTAGTATATCAAGTTTGTTTAGAATTTGTTTAAATTAGGAACATAGAGTTAATTAGAAAGGAATTAACACATCTCCCCATGTATCCCTAGTTGGCTTAGGATTAACCTTTCCCTCTTGTGGTTTTCTTTGTGAGATTGTTTGTTTCTTTTCTTTAGTAGTTTGCACATCCCACATGACCATTCAAGGTCCTAGACAACCAAGAGATTATGTTTGTGTTCCTACAAGATCGTAACCAAACCTAGCACGACTAGTAGAATATGTTGACTAAGGCCTTAGATATCTTATTTTCCAGACCACCCCTCTTCCACCCATAATCATCACACACAATTGAAAACCATGGACATAAAATAAGACAATACTTATGAGTTCTAGCAAAGTCAACTTGGCTCTGCAACTAGTTTCCACAATTCACACATTTGTCTTATTCACACATTTCCTCTTGTGACTCCATGAAATTTTCTAGAAATATTCTATGAGGCAAACACACAAAAATTCAAACACATTCTCGAAACCCATTGTGAGAATTATTTAAGAGCCATATATTGACCGACATTTACATGTTATCATTCTTTTAGATTGTTCCATCTCACCTAAGCGAAAGTTAGACATCCTTGACTTCCTTAGATGAGAACCTTTCATTAGTGCCCGTGCAAGACATTAGATTTCCTTGATATCTCCTTTATTCATTTTGACATATTTCATCGACCCACCTTATTTATCCCATTCCATAGCCATGCATCCATTCCATTGCGGCTTTCCGGCACAACCTCTAGAGGTCGCATGCCCTTAAGATCACATGTTTATTTTAAGGCATACAAAACGTACTCTAATTATGTTTTTGGTAAAACTCATCTCATTTACATACCTTATATCATTTTGTTCTTCACAATCTACTTGTTCCATAAATATTAATATCTTGTAAGATTCATTGGTATATTGTTCAATCTTTGAGATCCTTTTGTCTTGGGTTTTAAAACCAGGGAAAACCTTTTCGGGCATAATCTACTGAGAACAAACTTATCTTTAATTTTTTAGCATTTTATTCCAATTCGGATCTTTCCCTTTCCTTTCCTTTTTCTTTCATTTTGCAGTGATCCCACGAGATCAATGCATGTCCAGCCAACTTAGTACATGTAATCTTAACCTTCTTCTCCTTTCAAAGGGTTTTCCACTCAAAGAAATTTTCCATGCAATTCAACGATTCAATAAGCCCCTCTAATCGTAACCCTCCACCATAATTAGGAACATTAGTATTAATACCGCAATTATTTAACTCCAAATATTTGATAAGTCTCCCATCGAATGGTTGGTCATTTAATGATTCTTCATATCTATCATTTTATTCTTCATTTCTTCTTTCATTTCATAACGGAGGTAATTACGCATTATCACTATATTTTTCGACATCCCCATTTGCATATCTCCACCGAGGTGGGTAACTTCTCCCGTGACCTAAAAAAACTTATCTTTGTAGCTCATTCATATGGCAATTATTTTGGGCATAACCTCCTCTCCCACGTCTATCCATGGTTATATCAAATAGAGGTAATAAATCACACTAACAAATGTAATTTATATTACCTTCACCGTTCTCGTAAGATCAAAATCCCGTTTTGATACCAATTAGTGAGGATCCACTGGAAGAGGCGAAATTCCTCCAAAACACACACGCACACACACACACAAAGTTTGAAAATAGTTTTCTTCTCATTCTTCAATACACACTAATAATTTACAACATTACAATCTTCATTTTATTACCCATTACCCTAAGAAAACCATAAAATACGAAAAACCTTAAAACATAAAAAAAGCATATAAATTAAAACATCTCCGATGGACCCCAATTTTGCGTACAAAATATGAATTCATAAATTAAGGAGTACAAAAATCTTGGCTTATTACATAAAAAAGAGAAACATATATTAAAACTTTTAAGTTCTAGACAAAAAAAACATTCGGAGCTAATTTAGACCACTAGATGAAGGAATTAGACCCTCAAAATATGCCAAAGATGACCAACCTTTGGGAAGAAGGTTTTAATGGATTTTTGCTATTGAAAATATACCACCGTAGAAAATTTTAAAACAATCCAAGGATCAGATCAAAATTATAATCCCCTGAAGTTATGCTCTCACATCAGTTTTATTTCAAAGAATTATTATAGCATCCAGTTAAATTCTGTGGCATGCTATAAATGTGTGCCACTATTGAAATTATTTTTTATAATTTAGATTGTTAACGCTCCAAATAATCAGGAGTTAGTGAACGACCAATTC
This sequence comes from Taxus wallichiana var. yunnanensis, assembly GCA_018340775.1. Taxonomy (NCBI): domain Eukaryota; kingdom Viridiplantae; phylum Streptophyta; class Pinopsida; order Cupressales; family Taxaceae; genus Taxus; species Taxus wallichiana. The sequence continues at coordinate 397,694,691 of CM031243.1, forward strand.
TAGTTTAGTTCCTGTCAAATAGTTCTTTAAAATAATATTTGTGAATGCTCTAAGAAAAACTAGGTCCAAATCAGTCAAATGTAGATATACAGACCATGAATTTCCTAAAATGTTTAACAATTCAAGAGATGATGATCAAATGGTTAACGAAGGTTTTGACATATGGTTAGAAATGATTTTTTTGATAACATTCACTTTGTAAAGTACAGTTTGAGATGTAATTATTCTGCACATTTTGTACATCACGACTCTTACTTAAATGCCAAGGGATCTTATTAATGTGCGTTGATATTGAAAAATGTGTCTTATTCAAATATATAGACAGAAAAATGCTTTAGATACTTATTATTCGATTAATGTATTTACGTGTTTATGAAAAATTAATTTTAGTTAGTATTCTTATTCATATATTTTGTATAGTATCGTCATCTTTCTTTATTTCTTATTTATTTTGTTAAGCTTTTGTGTGCTCTTTTTCACGGTTTTTTAAAAACATTTAACACATTTTTTATTATATTTGTTGTAGATTCATTATATTATATCTTTATTAACTTTTTACGCCGTAAGGCATTTTTGTAGTGGAGTTGAACCTATTGATTTCGACACAAGTCGGATATCGAATCGAGCAGGTCACGCTCTAGCATGTCATTTACCCACCACCTATGATATACATTCTTGATTTCATATCTCTCGGCATTCTAAGATGTGGATAGCTATAAAACCAGAATTCACTTGCATCAAATGTTGGAAATTTAGTTCTATCCTTATAGGGCAAAACCTTTTGATTTTGGTGGTGGAACACTATCATGGAAATGGAAGAACAAAGAAAATGACCTTAGAATGAGAATGCGGGCAATTCATGTTGGAAAGGAAAAGGATGAAGAAGTGGATTTTGATTGGGACATTGAACTTGATGTTGAGAAGGAAAGGGAAGGGGAATTCCTCCTCTGTACTCAAGTTGTTGCCCAAGAAGAATAAGAAGAAGAAAACAAATCAAAAGAATAGGAGAAAAAGGCAGATGATAAAATGAAATTTGAATTTGAATCGGATGATGATGACGATGATTTTGATACCCAATTTGAAAGTGTTGATGTAGGAAAGATAAGAGAAAGTTTCGCCTGAGAGAAAGGTATGAAAAATGTAGCACTGATTTCGAGAGAAACTTACGGGAATTTGGGACCAACCAATAGGAAAAGAGAGGTTGCTTTGAATAATGCTTTGGTAGGGGCAATGACTGCATGAGATGTTCTTATAGAAGTGATAGATGTGATTGAAGCTGTTAGTAAAGGTTTGAGCCCTTCACCTTTGAATCCCTTGAATATGGCAACTGATCTTCATAGGATTGCCAAAAATATGGAAAAAGTTTATATGTTCATGAGCAATAGGTTGGGGTTTTCCAGGCAGCGGGATATGGCTGTGCTCGTGAGTCTTGCCATGGGCTCTTTGCCTCATTGCTCTGCACAAGGCATATCCAATATTGCTTGGGATTGTCCAAAATTGGTGGAGAAACTATTTGTATTGGTCCGAGATGGATAGAATTGCAAAATTTTCCATGACAAGAATGTCAGAGTTCAATACTCAAAACATTGCCAATCTAGCAAGTGCATTTGCTTCTACGGCATGCCACTCTAGGCCTATTCACCGAATTGGCAATGAGGGACATCTTGCATGGCAAGTTCTTTTAGGCCACATGAACTTGCACAATTATTGTGGTCATTTTTGTTTTGTACCATTATGTAGATCCCTTGTTAGATTCGCTTGACTCTATCTATAATAACTGGATAAACAAAAACGCTAAACACATGGACTCCAAAGTGAATGCTATGGACTGTACTACTGAAGGTGAGGAATTTGGTCAAAATCAATTTGAGCTAAATAGTGAGGCCAAGATCCAACAGATGGAGTTGAATGATCCATTTGAAAATCAATATGAAAATGATATTGTGGAGACTTTTGAAGATTTGGAGTTTGATGACTATTATGAAACAAGCTGAAAGTAATTTAGCTCTGCAGTTTCTATAGGGCCCCTGTTCAATGACTTCACAAGGGACCAACTAGTAGATTGTGGCATGGTCTTACACGGTTCTCAATCAAATGAGCCGCTCATTCTTTTCTTATATTTGGAGATCAATGATTGAATTTGAATTCCCAAAGAATTTCACCACAATACCGTGAGGATGTTATGTTTGCATAGCAGATTACACGAGAGAAACCAATGTTTGAAACTAGAATATCCTCATCTTGGGCTATAGTGGGAACTGAGTTTGAGAACAGAGTCACGAAGCTTGTAAAACAAAAATATTTAATAAGAAAACAACTTCATTGTTATAGAAGGAAGTAGGATGCCTCCTTGTGAGCACAGGTTTTGATTGGGAGCAAGAATACTCTGTATAGATGGATATACTCTAGATGTGGTAATACGTCACAAAAAGGTTGGGTTGGAGATTGATGGTCCATCCCACTTTTCATGAAATACAGGTGCGTCCCTTATACAAGACAAGACTATTTACTAATAGCACAACAAGGCATTTTTTTAATATCAATTATAGCATGTCAAGATAACTTCTTTTGAAGCATTGATGGCACCTTTGGATGTTCACGATTGACATATATGTAACATATTTGTAACATTTTCATCAAGAAGCCCTCTTGGTCCTACTATGCTCAAGTGTCGTTACTTGGCTTCTCTCGGTTGGCATGTTGTATCCTTGTCTGGCAAGAAGTGAGTTTTTGACTAGCTCTTCCTCTTGTGACAAAATTGCATGCATGAAGCACATCTATAGGGAATTTCTTTAATTTTTGGCATGTGTTTCTATGTCAACATAGACACTGGGATAAATTCACATTGTAAAATGCTTTAGGTAATCATATCTGTCACAATTATATCAATATGGATCATGTTTTTCCATGTATAGTAAGCGAGGCCTTAGGATATATTGTCATAAGGCCTTTCACTAGACCTTATAGTTGCTTCTCTTTTCGTATACAAGTCACCTCAAATGCACATTTTTATTTATTTTGATAAGCATCATTATATTGTGAATGGAAAATTTACACGATCAGCTATTAAAGCTAAATTCACTATTCGAGAACAACAGTGTTATAGAAACATATCATAGCATACCATAGCTATCAAACTTCTAAGTGAGCTCATAAAACATTATGTATCCTTGAACCAAATTGTTTAGCTGAAGTATGTACAATCCAAAACCCATAGTCATAAGAAAATACATTGTGAAAGGAAAATTTACACAATCGGCTATTAAAGCTTAATTCACTATTATGAGAACAACAAGTGTTAGAAACATAGCATATCATAGCATACCATAGCTATCAAACTTCTAAGTAAGCTCATAAAAAATTATGTATCCTTGAACTCAACTTCATCTCAGGAAGTATGTACAATCTAAAAACCCATAGTCATAAGAAATTAGTGCAGTTCAAAGGGAAGTGCGGATGTGGTATTATGTGCTCAAGTGTGCTGCACATGCATGATCCACCATCTTCTCATTGTTAGGAGGGGAGTCTGCAAGTTCTTTTTGGATATCTGCAGGTGCAACAAGAAGGCTATTGGATGAAATGCATGTCATTGATATATAGGGTTGTGGTTTTTTTGTGCACGGTTGAGTGATATCTATATAAACTTCATTTGATTTCACTAATTGCATGCTTTTTTCCTATTGTTCTACAGGCAATGAAACCTCATCCTTGCCACTCTAAGCTTGTTGTTGTAGGAGCTCAATCATTTGTGCATTTTGAGTGTTGATCTGTTATTGGTTCTTGATAATTTGAGCTTCTTGAGAGGTTAATGTTTTAAATAAAATTGTCATAATATGAGAAATCACTTCATGAAAACCCTCAATTCTACAACAACTGGAGATGGGGAAGATGAAGGTGAAGGATTCTATTGTTTTTGAATAAGGATGGTTGAGGTTGGATAGACGGATGAGTTTTATTTAGGAACTTGTCTAAATGCAGAGCTTTTGTGGGAGTTATAAGTTTCTTTCACTTGCTAATTGTTACTCCGGTATTTGTCATGCTTTTTCAACCTCGCAAGGCTCTAGAAATGGATTCCAGATTAGGGTGAGAACTGTCAGTAGCATAATTTGGGGAGATGCCACTGGATAACCTGCCTGTCACATGAATGAAGAGTGTTGAGGAGCATGTGAAATAGTTGTAGGACTAAGCATGATATCATGGCAAAGTGTTTGTTATTTAGGAAGGTTAGTGAAGGTTTAAGTGGAGGGACCTCGAGGACTACATTTTGAAGTTGTTTTTCCACTGTGAGAGGTCATTTCAACATCAAAGGAAACAACATAAGGTTTCGATAGGAGTGAAGTTGTGAGATATATGCACCATTGACATTGAATTGCTCTCTCTTATGGAATTTGTTATTTACAGAGGTCTGAATATAACAAGAGCTTTGTAAAATACCTACCATTGACATCTACTGAGGTTGGACATGGCCAAAAATCTATGATGTCTTGGGCATTTTTTCTTCATGATTCATTATATCAGGAATATCAATGGTCCTGATTCCTTGCCTAGAATTTCATTACCCATCCTACAAGGGTGTTTTTGTAGTTTTTCCATAATCCTGACCAAAAATATTTTTGAGTTCTTAGAGATGCTTTGGCAAGAATTTTTTGAGCACATTTCTTATGGGACTATGACCCATCCAGAGATATCAATTTTTGGTTTTTCTATGGAGGAGAAGTGTTTTTGTGGTCACAGGAATGACGAACTCTTTCTCTGGATCTTTCTCTACAGCAACCGCTCATGGAAAAAGCATATACAAATATGCCATGTATATTTTCATGGATATAAGAGCTCACTTTAGTCATGCAAGCCTACTCATGGCCTTTGTGTTTCAGTTGCCGCTACTATACATTTTCCTCCTATAAATTTCCTATAAGATACTTTGCCATACATTTTTTTTAGGGTGTTTCGGGAAGATAATTTCATAGGGTTTTTGTAGGTGATCAACATAACAATAGAAGACACAGAGGAAGTACAAGTTGTTGTGTGTGAAAATAGATCTGGCACTTTCAAGGAATTTTGATCTAAACAACAAATATTTAAGAATGATAGGAAAGATTCAGATTGGATGCGGGTGTAAGGATGATTTTGGTATTGCTCATTAGCATTCAGTAGAGACCTAGTTTAAAAGTGGAGGTAATATTTTTTAGTTACAAAAAGCTTCCCATAAATCAATAGATCGAGGCTTCTTGATTGACCATCTACAGTAAATTTTCTATGTCATCAATGGTGAAAGAGACCTTGGTAGGCATTACCATCTAGGGATAACAACCATTTCCTTTTTTTAAGGAAATTGGGGACAAGAGAGGGATCTCTTTGCGCATGGTGTTATAGAAATTGTTACAACTTGTCTTTACAAACTAGATCAGATTCATCAGAGAGAAGTCACCTGAAATATGGGTTTATTAAGGAGGCCATGGCTAAAGGGGAGGTTTCATGGTGTTGAATATTTTGGTGGACAATCATAAATGCTAGAATTTACCAATATTTCTAATGCATCCTGAGCTCCATTCTCAGCTTAGCTCCCATAAATAATGGGGACTAGCTAGAAATGTCATGATTTTTTTATTCTTCATGAATTTCATTTCACGAATAAGGAAAGATATACCAAAATTAAATTATATAAATGGATAATAGTATCATGTTGAAGGTCATTTTTCAATAAATTTGGTTTTTGCAGTAATGTCATCTTCGCAGAGCAATTTATTTTCAACGACTTTCCTCTAGAGCATTGTCTACATGCAATTCACAATTTAAAATCAATGATTGACATTAAATAAAATTAAAAAAAAATTCACGTCTCCTCCATCTTTGTTCTGCCGTGATGCTTTGAACATGATTTCATGATCATATTCTGACATATATAACCCTAAGAATGATATAGTTGCTTCCTTAACATAACCGTAAATTGGTAAGTAGATACTGAATTTCAAACTCTTAATGAAGAAGCATTTAGTAGACAGATATATAATTTATTTGATACATATTTCACAACCATTGTCAATTGGTTTTATTATTTTTCATTTGCAGTGTTTTGGTGAAATATTGGCATATATTTGCGGGACATGGACAATATAAAAATGCTTCATTTGTTGTGTTTATATTTGGTGATTAAAATGTTCTAACTAATGGCCGAAATATTCAAGTATTGTCGGGTCAAGTTGAGTAACATAACTGGTAGTGGAGCGTATGTGATAGGGACACTGATTTGTTCGCTACACCAAGAACTATTATGTACATTCTATCTTGCACTTGATTGAGTGTTGTAATTATTGTATATACTATTTCAACTACATATACTCTGAAACTTCAAAATGAAGAAATGATAATCTACAAGTTTAAGCAAGGACTCAAATTGCTTGAAGAATTCATCATGATTGGGTGTGACCGGTGCTGCCATATGGAATTCCAAACTAGACTAAGAATTTCATGATCTATTTCTTTTTTCTTATCTATAATTTTGATTTGAAAAACAAAGATTTAAGAATGATAGGAAAGCATGATCTGTAAAAAAATCTCAAAGTAGGTAATGGAATTATGTGGGTGGACTGAATTCTTGTTCAAGTTGTCATCTCTTGATAGTTTTAACACTTTGAGGTTTTATGAGTTTATCATGAAAAGTGGTGACCATTGCGAATAATTTAACAAGTCCTATCAAGCACACCAAAAACATGCCTGACCAACTTCCTGCATTCCTCATTCATTTTTTATTTGACAAACATATTTTATTAGTATCTATCGACAACGTACAAATATGTTGGTGCTTTTAAAGATAATGGTTTGTTCAGAATGTGAAGTGTCCTTCAAGTAAATGGTTCAAGTAAACATGTGACCTTAAGAATGGTATCAACTATGTTGTTAAGGTTTTCATTGATCTGTTTGAGCTTGAAAGCACATGAAATGTCTTAAAAGCTTGAAAGCAGTGTATTCTATAGTGATCTACTGTAGAAGTTCAAGTCTTGGAAGCTTTAAAGATGAGAAGATAATATTCATGTATTATGATGTGTAATCTAAGGTCTATGCAACTGTGAGAATGTATAAAAAACTGATGTTCAAACTTGAATCAAGAAAATTCTCAATCAGTTGTGAAGATATGTGGAGAAATAAAAGTGCGAAGTAGATGACCTTAAAGTACCTTTGGAATTTTGAACCTTGTGTGAGCATCTCTTACACCATAGTTTTGACCTTTCGACATTGTACAATACCCCCTTTTCCTTTTCAAACATGAATGCATAAGCATGGATGAACAAGAACAATATTTGTTGTTAGACTAAAGGCACTACCTCTCCAATTCCACTAGCATGGTTGTAGACATGTTGTAGTTTAATTTCCTTGGCCATTAATTTAAAAGATTAACTAATATTTGTGTATTCTCAAATTTTTGAAATGAACAAAACCTGCAATACTCCCACCGTGACGATAAAAAATAGGATGCATCTCGAGTACCATTACATGTGAGTAGTGCTCCAATAATGGCCATGAAAGAAAATAACAAGAAATAGTGAGGACTGGCCACATTCAAAAACTACGTATCATAACAGTCTCTCATCTAACACTACCTTGTCAAAATAAAAAAGAAACAATATTTCATTCATTAATATCTAAATTTGTTTTATGCAATTGATTGATTTCCTCAAGCTTACCTACAACTTCCTTCATGTCTGGCCTAACATCCCTATCTCTTACAAGCTTGTAGCCCAGAGAAAGCAAAACTAAGCACTTTGCAACTGCACTAACCATGGCTTTAACCTCAGGGTTTTTCTGTATCGCTAAATGTGGATATACCAGTTCATCCAAATCTCTAATTTTTATCTTGTTTACTACCATAATAGAAAGGTTGATTTTGTTGCTTTTCCTGGTTGTATCCACTGCTAATTTGCCAGAGAGAAGCTCCACCAAAATAACCCCAAAGTTGTAAACATTAGATTTTTCTATCGGCTGAAACCATGGATGGTACTCTGGATCAACATATCCAGGCATGCCTTGCATAGCAATGGTAACATGGAACATCCAAGAAATGTATGCTTTCAACCTATTGCACAATATCATTCATATTATTTGAGGAGAGATGTATTCTTATTTGCAGTGTAAGTTCATAATGAAAAAATGTATTCAAGAAATTCATGGAAATAGGAGGTCAACATATGGATAATTCAGACAGAAAACTGGAGGTCAAGAAGGCAATCCTTCTACACACAAATGTAGACCAATGGCTAATCTTCACTCAATATGCACCTGTCAATGCCGGTCAACGCATCATGACCATCCATTTCACAATAGACAACCACGATGTGTTGACCAAAATTGACCAGGTGCATATTGAGTGAAGGGTAGCCTCTTGGAGGGAGAATTTCTTTAATAGCCAATTGTTCAAGGTCTTCAACTTGTGTTGATTGATATTCACTATTCAGAATTTTTATGTTTCATTTGATTTGGCCCTTATTCAAAGTTGATTCTACCTACTATTATTAGAGTTATGGTCAATTTCTATCCTAGATATTAGCAAATAAGTTTGGTTGAGAGCGCAACATGGTGATCTGCATTGTATCACCTATTTCAATCATGGTAGACTAATTCATTGTAAATTAAACAAGAGCAATGCCGCTCTAGATCATGTTGGGTGCATTGCATTTTAAGACTTTAAGTTGTAATACTTAAATAAGTCTGTAATATTCATAACTATTTATGTATTTCAAGTATTTAGTTGACTTGCTCCAAGTAGCTACTTTTTCTATTCAAAATGATAGGAATAGATAAATGGTTACTTGTTTAATATGAGTTTTGAATTCGTATGCACAAATAAAACATGTAATTTTACTAACATTATTATGGAGCATTTATCTGGAGACCCTTTAAAGATTGATCATGATAAATTACATCATGCTTTAATCACTTTTTTGCAATCATGACTGCAAGTTTTGGTTGGGTTGTGGAGATGTTAAAGGTAATGGAGAGGTGACTTACAAAATCTTGTAACATATACATTTGTCTCTGCTTTTGAATTTTCTCTTTGAATTTTTTTTTTATGCAATGTATCTTTATTAACTTTTATTAGTCATGTTTTCTCTTTGTTTCTCTATGTTTAATATAGTATACAATTTTATTAAGTTTCATAAGATTCATTAAAAATGTATTTATATTCTTTGTCACATAATGATGATAGTTGTCTTCTATTTTTGGCCCCTTTTTAGCTAAACTTCATCCAACTTAGTTGTGATCTGTTTGGGTCAATTTTCTCATCCATTTTGTTTCATTTTATGCACTTAATCAACTCAAGAAGTCAATAAGCACATATGTAATTTAGTGTATTTAAAGGACAAAAAAACAATTATAGAATCATCCATTATTTTGAAAATGACTTATATTGAAGTTCAAATAGAAAAAACCATTATATTTCAAAGAATCTTTATAGAGAAATCTAAATTCAAATTCAAGCATTGAGGTAGTCATTCTAGCATATGTTAGTGTGACCCAATTTTTGCCCTCAGGAAAAATTGGACGAATATGACCTTGCACAACAAAAATAGGAGGATTGATTCAACCATGAGAGCTCACACATTTTTCTTGAGTTGAGTAAGTTGAAGTGGTTCGAGTGCATTGTAAAAGATCTCGGGAGTTCAAGCTAGTTTAGGGAATGAAGGAGTTATGAATTCCAAACTTAAGACTTCAAAGGTGGGATCGTTTAGAGGTAGGTGGTGTGAAATTTGGGGACTCCACAGAGAGAAGCGTGAAAAAGAAGCTTGAAGCCTAAAACTCAAAGTCTAAATTTTAGACTTCAAGGTTTTTACATTTCGTAGGTTTCTAGCTCTTTATATGAATAGTGCCACGTGAGGAGGAAAAAGGCCCAAACCGTGAAGTCTGAAATTTTGACTTTAGCCTTTCGGGATTTAAGAGATGTGCTATGACTAGATGGATTAAAAACTCTAAAACCCAAAACCCAAATCCTAAACCCCAAAATCCTAAAACTCGAGACCCCCAAAATCTCGAAACCCAAACCCTTGAAAGCCCTAAAACAAGAAAGCCCTAAAACAAGAAAGGTCCAAAACCCAAAGTCTGAATTTCAAACTTTGGGGTTTTAGCATTTTGGAACATTGAAGCCCCAGTGCACACAAATCATAACTTGAAGCCCGAAACTTAAAGTCTAAATTTCAGACTTCGGGGTTTCGACATTTCAGAGGTTTCATGAGCTTATAAAGGTGAATAGTCAATGATCTTTGAATAAAAATGCCCGAAGCTCTCAATCCCAAAATTTTAAAATTTTAGATTTTAGAGGGTGTGATGCATGGTCGAGTCCGAAAAAGAAGATAAACCATCGACATTTATTGCAAAATGGAACCCTCATCTTGGATGGTGATAACTTTTGACCTGGGAGCTCTTACTTGCACAAGATAGAGTTTTTGGAATTCTCTCAATGTCCTCTAAACAAAAGAGATTGGTTTTTATTTTTAGTGAGACTAAGTATTCAAAAATAGAGAAAATTAGTCCGCCATTTTAGAGGAATGTTTCAATATTTCTCACGTACCAAAATGATGAAGATATGGGCTTCCTTTCTTGTCTATCGGGGAAAATTATATGGAGGTAAGGGTTTTGCAGTGGCACCCATCATTGTTGTAAGTGATATTAATGCATTTTTAGGTGGTTGAAGAAAGATTTTGAATTCCTTCTCTCTCCCTTTCTCTCATTCTTCCTATATATTGTAAGGAGGGGCTCATTTCAAAAGGTTAGACACCTTGTATATGCCCCTCCCTTCTTCTTCTTGTCTATAAGAGATTTTGTGGAGATTCCAAACCTCCCTACTGGACATTGTAATGCAAAATATGTGCCTTTGAGCTTGAGTGTGGTGTATTGTATCAATTTTGGGAGCAATATAAATAGATTCGTGGATGTTCTAAACACCCTTTTGTGTTTTGTTGTAGCTCTTCTAGTCTTTCATCACATGCAAATTATTGTGCACGATGTGTTTTCATTGCAAGATTCTAGTTGTGTTGTGTTTATTGTGTAGGTTTTCTAACAATCCTTCTTGGTGCATCACCTTCCCTTAGAGTAGGTTTTAATTTTCATGCATTTTCTCTATCTTTGTCTCCTTGGAAATATTATATTAGCGCTATATCTGCAACTCTTTGCACTTCGAAGTAGTTGGCACTAGGATAGGATAAGAAGTCACCTTCTCCCGAGGGTTGTCCCGATTGCAAAGTCCCACACTTTGGGATAACTCCATGTTTGACAAATCACACTGAATGTCTCAACCATTAACTTGCGAGCAATTGGGGTGCTATGATTTGAACATAACACTTAGTTTTGCATGTATTTTAAAATACAAGTTGTGAAACTTACATACACAACAATTACTATTGAATTGCATTGAGTGTTGCATATAATTTAATCAAATCATTAGGTTCCTAATATTAATCTAGGTACACTATATGGTCCTATTTACATCCCCTATTTTTTATGGCCTTGTAATTAAATAGTTGAAAAAAATAGTTTTTGACTAAATAACACATATTCGAAGTGGTTCATGATAAAATTTAAGAACATTATGAATTTATTTTATAGATTAGGATATGAAGAATCTATTCACATAATAAGATTCACCGTTGCTCAAACATAACAAATTTCATAGTATTCATCCCATTCCTTGTGTTTTTGAGATCTTTATGAATTCAATTAGATCTACACGAAATTAATGACTCAAGTGTTTTCATGTTGTTTCTTAGGAAATTTTTTTCCTCCATCAAGCCCATTTTTAAACAAATTGAGAAATACCACTACCTTCACTTTCATGAATAAAACATTCAATTATTGCATTAATATACTTTTACACTATTATGTGAATTATATTTCATCTTTTGTCACATAGGAACCCATTTCATTTATTGATAATCTGTAATGACATAATGTTTGGTTAATATAGTGAAAATTTGAGTTAAATATGTTTTCTAAACCTACATTTGTAAGAGTTATTACTCCAAAGAACTCGCATCCCTTGAGGTTTCATCTTTTAGTCAACCCATATTAATTGAGCACCCAACCTCAAATTTTATCATGGGTAAAGTGTTCTAAGCTTTCTTCAACATAAGTTTTTTCACTTTGCTTAAATTTGCATTTACTTGTTACATTCCACATATTGCTCCCACATAAACTATAGATTGTTCTCGAATTGTTTTTGTTTCTAATATTTTATCTTCTCTAGATTGTGAGTGTAATTTTTGTTATAGATTGTTTCTTCAGATCACCTTCTATTTCATGCGTGATGATTATATCTAAGACTAGCCCAAAAAAGTGTTAGATTATTTTACTCTTACTTGATTTGTAAAAATATCATTGCTTTCTCCTAGCATTTTTGGAAAATATTAAATGACTTCCTTAAATGATATTCATGCTTAGCCTACAATCATACTTATTTAATCCATCTATAAATAACAATGCTTTGAAGGAATGTCATAATTTGGTGAAATTTAAAGTAATATTATAAAGTGGTGCTAATAGAAGATTGTACTTACATCTATCCATAATTGATATCAGATAACATATCTTGACACATTCAAAGGAAATTAGCACCATATGAAATGTTATAATGGTGTAGACACCTATTTTTTTATTAAATTAATTTATTTCTGGAATATTGTTGGTAGAATATTTTGTGTAGAGATAAATTATGGAACTTTGCAAAAATAGCAGCAAAACAACTTATTGTAAGAGGATATACCTTTCATTAAACAAAAGAAATATGCATCCAAGAAGTGTATATAAATGCAAATTTAAAACAATTTAGATGAATGAACAAAAATAATAGTGGAAGAAACAAGTGTATTACTTTAATCAACACAATTTTTATTTACTATGTGTATTACATTGGAAGAAACACTTCTACCACTTGATTTGCCTCTATACAACACTTTGATGTTGGGGCATCTTTTAATTTCTATAAGTGTTCTCATTTATTTAGAATAAATTCAAAGCTTAAAATTTGTTAATTATATTTCTTCTAAAATATTCGATTACAATAGTTGTTATTGTATTTTGCATCCACAAAGCTTTCATTGAGGATTACCTCTCAACTTAGTCCCGTGGATTTTCTAAGAGTGATTAAGAGAAATTTTTTTCTACAATGTTGTCTTAATATTTATTCTTATTAGATTGTTTCGGGAAGTTCATAGTATTCAAAAATATTTTTATTTTCGAGGAAGTTTAAGGGGAAGGGTTTCTTCCGAGAATCTTTCTTCCCATGAATATAAGGTAGTGCAAGAATAAGCTTTTGTATCCACAATTACAAATACTAAAGAGCATTTGTTTTATTAGATTTGTTAAATCCTTTGCATAGGGAAGTAGCCAAATCCATGTATTTGGGTAAGTACACCAAGTTAGGGGCAAAAGTGAGTGAGTCTTAAACATAAAAACTTCAACTTGTATGATTTTTTTGAAATAGTTACACTCAAAATTGGAAGATGTTGTATAAACATGAATTGTAGAATTCTGAGTTTAGTTTTAAAGCTACTAAATTTTATTGAAAATGAATAAGTTTAAGTGGGTCAAATAACTAAAATACTAACAGTGCTCATGTTTTTGTTAAAAACCATAATATAGTGAGTTTTGTGCCCCCGCCATTGTTTTAACACCATTTAGTATTTTTGAAAACCCTTTTGTATAAGGATAGCTAAGAGCATCTAGTTTGTGTTAGAGTTTTTTAATATATTTTTAGCGAGTATTTATTTTTTTATGATTTTTCTAGTACATAAATTTAAAGTTTTGAAAAATAAGGGAGCTCCGACTATGTCCGCTAACTATGTAAAAAAATATCAAAAATTAGATTTCTTTATTTTTAATATGTATAGAATTAGGCCTAGTTTGTGTTAGTATTTTTTTTCAATTTTGATAAGCCAAAAAAAAGATACAAGTTGAAAGATATACATAGTTAAACTTTAAAAAAGCTATAAAAAGGCATCGTTAGAAAATAAATAATATGGAAACCTTATATTAGTCGTTTAAAATTTGAAAAATTATATTTTTAGAAAGAAGAACCTTTCCTCTACATCGTGGTATAAGTTTTTTTAAACGAATCGATCGTTTTATGTTGATTTATCATGTTGGAAATGGAATTTTTTAATTTTCCTTCAAAAACATGTTGTTTTTTATGTTTTTATAGGTCCATGCCTCAAGCTTGGGGATCCAAACTAGATCAAGCCTTGAGGCATGGCTTAGAAAAAGTTAAAATACAAAACATGTATGCATTATAATGTGTGCACGCTATAATGCGTACGTTCTATAATGTGTACATGTTTTGTATAGTATGAACATTATATGTGCCTTTAACATGTTGTTTACAAAAATAAATGGACAACTATAAGCTTTTCATTTATTATTATTTATATTTTATTATTTCTTATACTTTAAATTTATTTTAGTAAATATAAGAAATTAGGGCCACTTTACACCTTATGGAACTAGTCTCATAGCTCCATTAGTCATGATTTAGGAGATAGTTTTTTATAGTATAATATGGTTAGTACATAGGTAATTTTTAGGATTTCAACATTCATCCTAAAGATTTTAGCATTTAAATTCTACAATCAAAACCCTAAACCTTAAACCCTAAACTTGAGGCCCTAAACCTAAACCCTAAACCCTAAACCATCATCCCTAAACCCTAAAACCTAAACCCTAAACCCTAATCCCTAAACCCTAAACATTAAACATTCAACCCTTACCCATGAGCCCTAAACCCTAAACCCTGAGCCTTAAGCCCTAAAAACCCTAAACCATAAATGATGAGCCCTAAATGCTAAACCTTAAACCCTAAAAACTAAATCCTAAAACCTAAACCATGAACCCTAAATAGTTAATCCTAAACCCTAAAGCCTAACCCTAAACCCTAAACCCTAAAATCTATGACCTAAACCCTTAATGCTCAACCATTCACCACAAGATCTAAACCTTAAAATATAAAACCTAAACCCTAAAACTAAAATAGTAAAACCTCAACCTTGAACACTAAATCCAAGCCCTAAACCCTAAACCCTAAACCCTAAGCCTTATGCCCTAAACCCTAAAAATAAATCCAAAGCCTTGAGTTATAACCTCTAAACCTTAAACACGTAACTCCAAACCCCAAACCTTGAGCCAAAAACCTAAACGATGAACCCTAAACCATAATCACTAAAGCCTAAAACCTAAACCCTAAGCCTTGAACCCTACACCCCGATCCTTAAGCCCTAAACCATAAAATCCCTAAAGCCCCGAGTTGTAACCGATAAACCTTAAACCCGTAACACCGAACCCTTAACCCGAGTCATAAACATTAAACCATCCACCCCAAACCATAAGCTCTAAACCATAAAACCTAAACCTTAAGCATTGAACCCTACACGTTGATCCCTAATCCCTAAACCCTAAACCATGTACCATAAGACCTAAACCCTGAGCCCTAAACCATAAACACTAAACCTTATTCCCTAAATGCTAAATCCTTAACCATAAACCCTAAACCATGAACTATGAGCCCTAAATGCTAAACCCTAAACCCTAATAACTAAATCCTAAACCCTAGACCCGAGCCCTAAACCCTAAACCCTTAATCCTAAACCCTTCACCCTTTACCCTTAACCTTAAACCCTTAATCTTGAGCCCTAAACACTAAAGCTCAGTAAACTTTGAACTATGTGATTGTAACACATGCTAAAAACCTTCACAAGACCAAAGAACAACATAAGGTTAGCTAGAAACATAACGGAATAATTTTTTTGAAAAGCGTGCCCACAAAAGTTTTGAAAATGATAGTTGTTACATTAATGTTTCTAAGTCAGTTATATTTACTAATAAAAATTTTCCATTATAACAAAACATTGAAACCCACATTATACTATAATGGACTCAATTAGACCAACATGATTAAATATTCCTTAGGTATTATTTTAATAAACAATTTAATTCCTACTATAGTTAAAATATTTCACAATTAAGTCTTAAGGGTGAAGGGGCTAATATAAATGAATGCTTTAATTAATTAATCCCACAAGGTTTAGTAACAATCAACAAGGTCCTCATTTGACATGGGATTAGAATTAATAGACATATTCCTACCCCATAAAGTAACCCCTTAAAAAGTCAACCCATGTATTTGAAATTTAAACATTTAAATTAAAAGAGAATTTCTACTCACCCACTCTCTACCTACCTTTGTAGGGATGAATCTCATCCCTGGATGGATTCAATAAGGACCTTTATAAGAGGGAAAAGAAAACTAACCTAAAGTATGCTTAAGAAAAGTACTTTCCCATTTTCTTTTGGCTCATTATTTCCGTTTGGTTTTGCGGGTTGTTAGAGGAGGAGGAGGAAGCCATTATAGGGACTTCAATATTTTGGTGAGGCTCACATGCTCCATTATTTTCTTGTTTGTTTATACCCTCATTAGGGTTTTAAATGTATTTATATATTTTATTTAGTTCATTTTTATTGGATTTGCCCAAATGGGCTTGTGGGTTTTGCCCCATTTTATTGATGTAGCTAAGTTTGATAAGTGTCTCCATTTGGGTATGCAAAAATATACATATATATACATGTTTGTGTATTTGTATACCTATTAATATGTGTGTGTGTGTGTGTGTGTGTGTGTGTGTGTGTGTGTGTGTGTGTGTGTGTATAAATATATAACAAATTGAGACAATATATTCGGCCGTAGAATTTTACGCATTCCACCATAAAATAAGGAATGCGCAAGGGGGTATTACCTATGAAAAGGGCTAACTTATTTAGATTTAGTAATGTTTGGGCATGGGAGTGTATTATGTTAAAAGAATTTAGTTTTGGGTTGGGGGGAGGGTTCCCCCAAACCCTTACTTTATTAACTAATATGCCACAACCTTATATGGCTTAAAACTTCGGTCCCTTTCTTTTTATTATTTGGTTACGTATTACTTTTTTGTTTAAAAATATAGTTATAACTTTTACACACACACACACACACAGATATATATCATTGTTATGAATTTATTTAATATTAATAATAGTATAATATTAGTAATGTATATAATATTATTAATATTATTATTGTTATAATAATAATATTTAAATAATGGTAATCTTATCAATAGTAGTAATAGCTATATTATTGATGGCATTACCTAGACTAAAATTTACACTTAAAATTCCTTTTTTTTTTATAGAATTTTAATAAGGGTTTAGAGGGCAAGACAAAATTCACTTGTTATAATATTGGCTTACATGGTTTTATAAGTAATTTTGCAATAACTTAATAATAATTTTACACATTCCAAGAAGCTAAAGCCTAATTGCAAATGGGTAATTTCTTTCCTCTACTAGATTTAAAAATTTAATTATTTTGTTGAACATGTAAAAGACAATTAAAATTTAATTTCTTTCCATCTTAAATATACATAATTTTTATTCTCTTTCAACAATGTAAATAAATGAACAACTAGGCTAACTTTTCCTTTACATGCCTTTCAAGCAACACAATGAAATTTAATATTTCTTCATGTAAATTTCTTAACATTCCACAAGAGGCTTTCAACAATATTTCTAATAATTTATTTAGAGCAAGAACAACACACTTAATGAAGGTTGCCATTCCACTAAAAGAGTAACAAGCTATTTTCCAAATCACCCTTTTATTACATCAACTAGCTTCACTAAAAGATCCCTTTCATTTCCACATACATTACAACAAAACTAACTTTACAAAGAAAAATCTTTCCTTCCCCTTTTCACATACAAGAATCAACACAACTTTTCATCACAATTACTAATACAATGTCCTCCACTTAAAGTGGGAAATAATACAAGAATGAAGGCAAAAATGAAATACAAGTTGTCTTCAATTATGGATCCAAAATCAACTCTTCAATAAAGCTCCATCTTCTCATCTCTTGACCACAACAACCAAAAATAGGGAGAAGAAACACTCTACCCAACCAATTTCCAATGAGAAGAGGAAGCAATTCTTCTCATTGGCCCCCGAGCCCCAACCACAAGGAAATAAGGGATGTTTCAACTCATGGAAACTTAAAACAATGCTTCAACATTCACTATCAAACAACCAAACACATACAAGATAAAATCACATAATACTTACTTTTAAACACAAAGAATTCCCAAACAAAGGCTTCCAAAAATAGCCTAAAAAGAGATAGGAAAAATGGGGGTGCCCTTGTGCCTCCCAAGGGTTTGGATGCCCACCTCTAAATCCCTCCAACACACATTCAATCTCAAGTCTCTTATGCCTCCCTCACAACAAAACCAAGTCTCTTATGCCTCCCTCACTCTTATGGCTCCCACAATACATAATATAATAGTATAAAATAAGGTGGGGCATCCAAAACCCACTCCCTCCTAAACCCAACAAGAATATCTTATGCCTCCCTACATTATTTCATCCCCATATCCAAATCTCAACACAACCTAAGGTCAACATTCTACCCAATACATCACAAGAATACCATTTCACACAAACACATTGCATGCAAGAATTTAGGAAGCAAGATAAAAGAATAAGATCCTACCTTTCCATGGTAAGATCCTCTTTGAAAACTAGATCCAAAATATTCAACACAAGAAAAATTCCAAGCAATCTTCTAACTCCCACAAGCAAGCATCCAAGAGAAAGAGCTCCAAAATTAAGTGAGTAACCCCAAATTCCCTTCAAAAATTTGAATAAATAGAAAGAAGGAGGAGGAGGATGATGTGGCTCCAAGTAGGATGCCACATCATTTCCTCTCCACTCCACATCACCCTAGTCAACCCCATACTCCAAAGCATAATTAATAAGTGGTTGAATAAATGACATTTTACTTACACACACAATCTAAGCCCACACCCCTAAGGACTAAAAATAAATACATGTAAGAAAGTGAAATAAAATGTACAATTTGTCTTCCCAAAACACATAATGGGGTCTAATTTTTACCCCCAACCCATAGGTAGGGTTGGTATAGTAATTTAGAGGTGTGGGACAAGTTTAACTTGTCCCACAAGCCTCCAAAATTTTCCCTTAAGGACAAATCCGAATTTCTAAGGAGAGATGGAGTGTACAACACTCAAGATCTTAAGCACTCAACTTAAACACATAAACCAAAGAGCTATCAAATCCAATAAATGAATTCTTTTGTCCCATCCATGATTATTTTAGCACCATGATTAATTTATTAACTAAACACAATTTAATTAATTAATACAAGGGAAAATACATCACTAAATAATCACATACTAAAATTAAATTAAAGGAAACAAAATAAAAGAACACACACACCCCTTGGTCACATTTGGAGGTTATCCCCCCCATGGGGACCCCCTAACAACAAACAAGACACACACCACAAAACACTAGTTTCCATGGTGACCCTTGTTGAATTCATCTAGTATTCGATGTGGTTGGTCTCCAATCCCCCATTGGTTGTTGTGTTATATTTTACCTGCAAAACATACAATACCTCCTTCGGCCTTGTGGCCACATAAAACATCCAAGATAAAATATACAATATAAATCAACAAGCATCCACATATAATTTAAATTAAATTATCATCTAGATAAGTAACGTTACCAATTTCAATTTCTACACATCTCAATTTTACATTTCATCAATATTCATAGGATCACAAGATTAGTTTAACTACTAAGGTCTACTCAATATAATGAAACATGAATGTCAGAATATATAACCATGTCGACAGTCCATCATCATCAATATAACATACCCCTAATAATCCACACACACATAATACTATAAATCAAAGTCCAACCATAATCCATGTATCTCAATCATCTAACATCAAGATAAGTCTAAAATGATGCTACAATGTCCATACATATAGCCAAAAATATCAAAATAAAAATAATAGGTGTCGAAGGGAAGTGGGCACTATAGCCACCTAAACCCTTAACTCTTAGACCTGAACCCTAAACCCTAAAACAAAAATAATAAACCCTAAAACCTAAACCTTGAAACATGAACCCTAAACCCTAAACCCTAAACACTAAATCCAAATCCCTAATCTCTAACCTCTAAACTTCATATATTTCTAATAGGTATTATGAGTGAGTTCATCTTTTTAAATATCAATATTACGACCTTATTTCCTAGTCTTATGCCTAGAACCATCATTGAGTCTTCTTGTACAACTACCTTGTTTATGAGAGGTGGAACAAGAAACTAAATGGATATGACATCTACCTTGTGCCTTGCAATGCATATTACACATCTTTGCCAAACCTGTTTCTCCCCACATATACTTGCATTCTTGAATGTCAACTTCTTTACACTCTCAAACAAATTTCTCATTTCTCATATTTCAATGTATGGTATTATGCAAGCCGGATAACCCGTTAGAAGATGGAAAAATAACCATAAACCCTAAACTATGAACCCTAAACCTTGAGCTCTAAGCCATAAACACTAAAATATGAACCATGAGACCTAAACACTAAACCCTAAATCCTAAACCTTGAGTCATAAACCCTAAACCCTGAGCCCTAAACCCTAAACCCTAAATAATAAACCCGATCCCAAAGGAAAGTCCTAATAAGATCATTCAGTTTGTTTCACTGTGTAGGAAATGTGTCTAAGATGATTTATCAACTCATTTAGATTTGATGAGATATTACTTCCTTTGAAGGTGTAATTAGGCCATTTTTGGTCATTTTGTAGATAATTGAACACTCTTTAGAACAAGCTAAAATGAGTTAGTAATGTCATTGATGTATTAAGGACCATCATGTGTGATGTATTAATTCATTGTTTGTTTTAATGAGAGACATATGAGAAAAAGATGTATGAGAATTGTGAATTTGATTCGATGAAAGGATAATTTTAGAGCTAGGAAAGGTGAGGGAACAATCCTCTTTATATGGAGCACTAGGTTTCTAAGAATGAGAAATCATCTTAGTTTACTTTGATGCGATTCACTTAGAACTATTCATAAAAACTCATTCAACTCCTAGTAGTGTGATGAAACATTAAGGAGGAGGCACATTACAATCACCTCATTCGGCCATATGACACACGAATCCCATTCAAGCAAAGAATCTGTATCTACAAAGTGAGGATCTCATTTTAGTAAGAAGTAGAAAAGCATCATAGAGTTGATTCATGGTCACTAAAGTGAATTATGGACCAAATTTAAAAATTGGTACCAATTCAAGCAGTGGTAGGGCCAAAATCCAATTTAGAAGGTCAAAAACCTACAAAACAAGTATATGCTTTCCCAAAACAAAGACCAACTACAATATATATGCCTTGAAAGTTTTAGGTCCTTTGCTGAAATCCTAAAAATGAGTTAAGTATTGACTAGATTAGATTTTGAAAAACTATCTTCTAGATTATAACTATTGGAGCTACGGGACCACTTCCATTAGGTGCAGAGTGACCCTAATTTCTTATATTTACTAAAATAAATTTAAATTATAAGATTTCTTTTATTATTTCTTTTTGTAAGTATAAGCCCCCAAATACAAGATATATAGTCCATACTATACATAATGCGTATGTATTTTCCTTAAATAAAATGCATACGCGTTATAACGCATATGCATTTTAGGCTCAGTAATTACCAACCCAAGAAAAATAAAACACGATCACATTATGGCAAAATGCGTATGCATTTCAACACATTTTTGGGTTTTTGTTCACTTTTGTCCCCCTAACTTTATGCACTTACCTATTTCTCTGTTTATCTTAATTTGCATTAGAATATTAGTTTCTTTTAATTGGAAGAAATTAGTTTGTCTATGCATATTTCATTATTTTTCTAGAAAGCATCAAAAACACAAACACATATATTAAAGTAATTAGTTTCCTTTATTGTTTATTTCTTTCATTTAAATTGTTGAAAATCACAAAAATAGTAGATTAGCCTTGCTTTTCTTGTTCGATTAGTTAGCTTTCATTTATTAATTAGTTGTTGGAAACACATAGATTTAATTAATTTCGAGGAAAGTAATTGAATCATTTTAATTTAAATTTGTTTGTTTCCATTTGTTAAATTAGGAACATAGAGTTAATTAGAAAGGAATTAACACATCTCCTCATGTATCCCTAGTTGGCTTAGGATTAACCTTTCCCTCTTGTGTTTTTATTTTAGATTGTTTATTTATTTTCTTTAATAGTTTTCACATCTTGCATGACCATTAAAGGTCATAAACAACCAAGATATTATGTGATGCACCAAAATTAGCAAGAAATTAACAAGGTCACAACTTGAGCTCTAGTTGTCCGTTTGAGCCTTTTTTTTTTAAACCACATGTTTTGATGAGAAGAATGCATTTCTTGACCTATAAAAATGGTTGGAGCAAGTTTAAACACATTTTTGGTCCTAAATCCGCCATCTTGAGGCCGAAAATTAGGTTTTAAGTTGTAGTTTGGTTTTTTCCTCTTTTTGGGCATTAGTTAATTTTAGTCTATTAGTTGGATTATGAGTTAGAAAGTTGGAAATTTATGTGCCCATAGGAATAAGCATATGAATAAGCATGCAACCGAGTAAGAATAATGTGGTCTAGTAAACTACTAAAAATAATAGTTTCCGCCACCTAGAGTAGATTTAGTCAAAGTTAGTTAGATTTTGCTTAGCAACTTGAGTTGGGAGTTTTTTTCTTGTTTAGGAAACATTTTAATTCATTATTCAATAACAAATACGGAGAATTTTTTTCTTTTGGATTTCATATTATTTGTAGTATATCAAGTTTGTATAAAATTTGGCTACATTATCTTGTATCAAAGAAAGGTTTGAGTCTTTAAAAAAATGGCAAGAAGAGGAAAGGAAGAGGAGGAGGTGTTGCTCGGATGAATAAAAATATATAGATCTGTAGAGGCAAGTTGTTGCACTTACTACAATGATAACCCATAGAGGAAATCAAGGTGAAGATGACACAGATGAAGAAGAAGTTTGTGAAGAGGAGGAAATGCAAGCGCCACCATTAGCTTTTGAAGAAAGGATGCTTCAAGCATTAGAAGGAAATAATGATGGGGTAAGAGTTATTGTTTTAGAGTATGGTGGTAGTATAAAAAAAGGAGTTGATAGACTGGTTGAATATCATGGGGAATTTTTTTGAGTGGAAGGCTATGTTAGAAAAAAAGATGGTAAACATTACATGCACGATATTGAAATGTCATGCTATGTTATGGTGGGATCACCTACAGAAAGAGAGGTCAAGAAAGGGGAAAGAAAGAATTAGGATGTGGAGTAAGATGGAGAAGAAGATGAAAGAAACATTTCTCCCTGTGGATTATGCACAAAGCCTTTACAAGAGGTTTCAGAATCTCAGAAAGAACTTAGGAACAATGCAAGAATACAAAGATGATTTCTAAAAGTTTTCCATTTGTGTAGAGCATGAAAAAACTAAGGAAAAAATTGTTGTAAGGTATGTAAATGGATTAAACATCAAGAGGAATCGAGACAATATTTCCTTAATCAACAAAGAGGAAAATGATTATCTAGGGGAAGAGGATATGCTGGGGATAGAGGATGGGAGGCTCCACAAAGACTATTTTTTTGTTACAAATGTGGTGAAGATGGGCATTGGGATTTTAATGCCTACATTCTTATAAAAATTAAAATATGCAAGGAGATACTCCAAGAGTAAATCTTGTTGAAGATGAACAAGTAGAAGATGAACATGACCTAGGAATTCCAACTAGAGGTTTGAGAAAATATGATGATCAAGAGGATGATGATTTCTCCAAGAAAGGATATCAAGTGGGATGCCTAGATGCGTAAAAATAATTTAAGAACAAGATGCAATTAAAGAGGAAAGGTATGTAATTTTATTATTGATGGTGGTAGTTTTGAGAACATGTTTTCAAATGAGATGGTGGAGAAATTGGGTCTGCATTGTGAGAATAATCCTAACCCTTACCATATTGCATAGTTTAAAAAGGGTAATGAAGTTACAAGGATAATATATATAAGAGATGTTTAATAATTTGATAGAAAATTTTTCTATAGGAAAAATACTTGTAATTTAGGATGGCACAAAAAAGGATAAGATTTGGTGTGATTTTATTCCTATGTGAGGAGGAAAATGTCATATCTAGTCACACAAATAAGGTAGGAAGACCATGGCAATTTGATAGAAAATTTATTCATGATATTGATTTGGGAAAGAATACTTGTACTTTACTGGAAGCATGGAAAAAAAAATAGTTTTCTACCTCTTAAGGAAGAAGGGGAAGGCTGAAAATATGCTTTCAATCAAGTATAGGTGAAAGGAATTTGTGAAGGAGGAAAAGGTAAGTTTGTTGTGGTTATGTTATCCAAAATTTTGTTGAGGCACATGTATAGTCTTAAGTAAATAAGGATGAACTAGGGTCCCCTGCAAGAGAGAGAGCAAGTTTCGAGAAAATGTGAAAAATACCAATAGAAATGAAAACATAATTTTATGATGTTATTGACGATGAGCTACTAGACGGATTATCACCCAAAAAGAGATATTCAACACCATATTGATTTGATTCCAGGTATTCACTCCCAAATCAAATGTCTTATAGGATGAGTCTAACATTACATGTAAAGTTGAATAGGCAAGTGGTAGATCTCATTAGAAAAGATGTCATAATTTGGGATATCACGAGTCCGTGTGTAACCCTAGATTTATTAACAATTGAAAAGAAGGATGGAACATGGATAATGTGCACAAATAGTAGAGCAATCAATAAAATTACAATCAAGTATGAAGGAAATGTGGTGCCTATGCTCTTTCCCGTCCAAAGATAGTACTGCACTCGGAAGGCCATAACTTTTATGAAATCGCACAAAATTGGTACCATGAACACCATGTTAGTGGGAGTTTAATGGTAAGTTTGTTGTGGTTATTTTGATGATATATTGATATTTAGTCAAAAGTAAGGAAGAAAATTTGATGCATCTAAGGGTGATATTTGAAGCTCTACCAAAATTGTTAAGGAAAGATGAACTCTATGTGAATATGAAGAAGTGCACATTTATGCAAGAGAGTTTGGTATTCTGGGATTTATTATTTTAGCAGATGGGGTACAAATGGACATAAGATAAAGATAGGAGCAAGAACCAGATTTCTCCGGAGGTCTAGCAAGCAATTATTGAATGGCCTACTCCATGGAATATAACAAAGGTAAGAAGATTTCATGGATATTCTTATGTGTTAAGGAATAGATGAAATTTTATTAAAAATTTCAAGAGAGTTTGTGCTTTATTATTTTACCTGGGGCAGGATGGACATAAAAAAGATAAAGGCAATTATTGCTACTCCATGGAATATAAAAAGGAAGGGTCTTTTTTGTGGACAAAGGCAACTATACAGTATCGCACAAGATAGTTTTTATTTTTGACAAAAAGGTGATAGAGGAACCCATTTTGGCACTACAAGATTTTATAAAGTGTTTGAGGTGTTAGAGAATAAGGGATAAAATATGAGGAATAATCCCTCATAGAATCACAACAGTAGAAACTAATATGCATAAAATATTACATGTCTCAAATAAAAGTGTAGATTAAAATAACACAACATAAAGAGATAGTATTTAATGTGGCTCACCCAATTTGGGTTATATCCACCAAGAATCACTTGCTCATATTTTATTACAAGCCACCATTCTCTCAATATAATACCCAGATCTATTTGGAGCTATGCTCAACAAACTCTATAGAATTCACACCCGAATTAAAAACACATTTGCAATGTTACATTATATCTACCATATGCACAAAAAACACCTTTGGTAGACAAATTATTAAGTAGTATTACAAAACCATGGGTATCAAAACCATGGGCAAAAACCATCCCATAAACCTATGGGTCAAAAATCCTGCCCATATGAGAAAATTTTTTTCCCGCTATATCGGGCACGTTTTAAGGTCAATTTTTTTTATAGTTTTCTTATTCAACTGGACGATACAACTATGGAAAGTGTATAGTACTCTTAGTGTACATTATTCAACACTTTCTCACATGAAAAGAGGGTCCACAACCTAATATAAGGTTGATTATGATGCCTCACATGTGGTTATTGGTGTTGTTCTAAGTTAAGGTGGACAACCACTATCTTTCTTTAGTGAGATACTGAATGAGGTAAGAAAGAACTACTCTACTTATGATGTGGAATTTTATGCGGTTGTACAAGTATTAACGTATTGAGGCATTGCTTGGTGCCTAAGGATTTTGTGTTATTTAGACCACATTGCCTTGAAGTATTTGAATACACAAAACAAGTTGAATAATAGCCATGCAAAGTGGTTATCATTTTTGTAGGGTTATACTTTTCTCTAAAACATAAATTAAGAAAATAGAATCAAGTTGTAGATGCATTGAGTAGGTGTGTGACTTTTTTTACCACTATGGAAAATGAGGTGGTGGGTTTTGAAGTAATAAAGGGTTTTTATTCTTTTGATTTTGATTTCGAGGATATTGTTGAAATATTAATTCGCCCATTGTCCAAAAATGCATGAGATTTCCAGGATGAGTACATTTTACAGGATGGCTACCTATTCAA
The DNA here is from genome assembly GCA_018340775.1 of Taxus wallichiana var. yunnanensis. Lineage (NCBI taxonomy): Eukaryota > Viridiplantae > Streptophyta > Pinopsida > Cupressales > Taxaceae > Taxus > Taxus wallichiana. The sequence goes on from CM031243.1 coordinate 397,721,204, forward strand.
GGGACGCCAACTATGTATTCTAGTTGGGTCTATGAGAGAGAATATAGTGAAAGAGTTGCATAGTGGAGGATCGGTGAGCAATTTGGTAAAGATAAGATGATAGTCTTGCTAGAAGAGAAATAATATTGGAAAAAGATGAAAAAGTGATGTGGTAAGATATATGGAGAGGTGTCAATTTTTTCAAGTCTTGAAAGGCCATGCAAAAATAAAGGGTTGTATATGTTGTTGCCTATTCCTAAAGGGTCTTGGACATATCTGAGTACATTTAAATTTAAATTTTAAAAATATTAAGAATTAAATTTTATATTAAAATTATTTTATTTTTGTTGAAGATTCCTAGGAGAAGGCCCTAGTCTTAAAAACACTCTTATTATAGTCCATAATTGCTCTACAAATCACTTTGGACTTAATAGGGAAAGTTGAATTGCACATTATCTTTCTACAAAAACAAAAACCAGTTCCTATACAAAAGTATATATATTCTAAACTATAAAGTCCTAGACTATAAAAAAGTGTGATAACCACTCCAACTAAAAAAGCCAAATTAGAGAACTCCAAATTCAATCTTCGATGTCATGACATAAGAGGATCTTCTTCCAAAATTTTCACCTTTGAGTATCTTGAAGATGAATAAGAGCTTGCACAACAATTTGACATTTCAACTTTGGCTTTCTTTGGGAGGCATAGTTCTTAGTTTACTACCACGACCACCAAGTCACAAAAGAGAAATTTCACTCCATGAGTCAGAGCATGAATATGAAATTGTAAACTAACCACCCTACTTCAGGTTCATTTATTTCCTTGTGGAGGAAAAATTGCTGAGTTGAATTAAAAAAATGTTGGCCATGCTCAACCCCGCACCTCATCAAACACATTCCTTCGACCCATAGATTTCCCAGGTCTAACATTAACGTCCTTAAATTATCCTAGAAAACCACTTCTTCTTCTCCATCTTCTATGCTTTCGACCACCGACCAAACTACTCCAAGAAAGCCCCTTGGCCATATTTTTAATTCTCCCATTGAGCCACACTAAAATGAATCATGTAAATTAGGACCGTATGAGATCATCATCACTTCCTCCAAAATCCACCCACAGAGTCACCACCTTTGATTGACATAATGAGAGAAGAAGCAAAAACACTTAGATGAGCTTCAACCCACTAAACACACCCTAAAGGCAAACCTACAAAATATGGAAGGAGATGACAAAAAAATGACCCAAAGAATACCAAAACTCATCTTAAAAGCCAAACTCCTTCCCTAAATCCAATGAATGTTTGGTACGTGCCACGTTTTAAATCCAAAACAAAATCCTTCCGTTAAAAAACCATCGATGTTGGGAGTGGGGAAAACAAGGGGTACAAACTTAGAGATTAAAATTCCCCTCTACACGAGCCAAACGTGCATCATTAACCAAAGGGTTTGAATGTCATTGGGGAAAATCATTTCCCATGATTGAGCCATCACCGACCCTTATTCCAAAGCATGACACCAATATTAGCTAAACCATCCACCACCTTATTGCCTTCTCGAAAAATGTGAGAAAATTTCACCTCCTCAAAATCAGGAAAAATTTCCTAAATGTTATCACAAATGGATTGTAATTGCCATGCATGAGAAGAGTTTCCTTGCACTATCATAATGATAGCCATAGATTTTCCTTCAACCCAAATTCTAGACCATTTACTATGCTTAGCTTTAACCAGACCCCACCACAAGGCCATGCCTTCTGCAAAATTATTGGAAGCTACACCACAATCAAAATCCATAGCAAGGACACGCTGACAATCATCATTATGAAACACACGCATGCAACCAAATGACTCTAGGGTTGACTTTAGAGGCACCGTAAAAATGAGTTTTATCTAACCTATCAAGGAGGACACCATTGTGTCAACCTCTTATCCTTACACACCTTATCAGGAGCCTTCATATCAAACATGTAATTGATTGCGAAATTTTTGTAAATCAATTTGTCTTCAATTTTTCTTCAAACAAGTCTAAGCATCACGAATCCAATAACTCCGATAACCAAAATTCAATCTTATTCAAAACTTGCCTCACTGATTTCCTTATGCCATGAAATTTTTTGTTATTTCTCTTTGGTCACAAAAACCAAATTGCCACCACAAGGGTGAAAGACCATAGTAGAGAATGAACTTTATGTTAAATATTGTGTTGCCACCTAAATAACAAGATTCTAAACTCGAAGATGGAGAGACCCAAGTGATATTCCAATCAATCCATACTCAAGACAAAACATGGGAAGCAAAGGGGCAATGGATGAAGATATGATCACCTGATTCCTCATCCTCTTCACATAAAAAACACAAGCTTTGGCCGTTAAATCCCCTTTTAATCAAATTATCAAAGGACAAGCACTTACCAAGAGTAGCCAACCACAAAAAATGATTAGCTTTTGGGAGACCTTCTTTAAGCCAAATGACAGACGAAGGAAAATATTTTGAGACTTCCACAACTCCTTTCTGAATGTAGATGCATGAGTACATATCCTTCACAGTAACCTTCTCGGAGCTTGAGCTAACCCAAATAATCGAGTCCTTTGAGACACCCACCGTGAATGAAAATTATTGATCTCTCGGAAGAAATTTTCAGCCCTAAAATTATTTACGAGAACTTATATGCGAGGATAAATCCACTTCCTGAAACCCCCATAATCACACAAGTAATCCCTTATTTTTGAGCCCCAATTACAAATTGCTTCCTCTTTTAACCTAGAAATACCATCCACCTTTTCCAAGGGACCAATAGACAATCAGTTACCTCTCCATATATCAACCCTGCTACCATAATGAGGAACCCACTTTAAGTCTTGAACAACACAATTCCAAATCCCAGAACCACTTGTAATATTGGGCTAGAAGAAAATATCAAAAGGATCTTGAGAAGAAAAATATTTAGCAATTAAAAATATGCTCCAAAGATGCTCTTTATCTCATTAAATTTTCACAAAATTTATCACCAAGGCCCACATACCACTCTCCTTCATAGGAGACATACATCTTTCCAAGCCACCAAATTGAATTTCTACTTCTCATCAGATCCACTCCATAACAACCTCCTTTGAAGACTTACAATACACTTCATTAATTTTCTCGGGATCTTGAATAGTAACATAAAGTAAGTAGGAATCACTTGTAGGGATGTCTTGATAAGAATGACTCTTCCTGCTAAAGAAATCACATGCCTTTCAAAGAAGCCAACTTTCTTTATTTTCTATCAACCACAAGTTTTGACAGTCCCACCCCAACTTTCCCTCTAATAAGATGCATACCCAAATACGAGCTAGGTAGGCTGCCTATTGAGAAACCAAAAATATTTGCAATCCTCCTTTGAAGCCTTGGATCTACATTTATGAAGAAAATAACTAATTTCTTAGAGCTTACCTTTTGACATGTTTCATTTTCATATCTAATGAGAATCTCCCGTAGCTTATGAGCTTATAACACTGAAGACTCACCCAAGATAGTACTATATCCATGAAATTTGCATTTGAAATTGGCTCTAAAGAGGAAGAAATTGTAAGACCTTTCAATTCCTTTGAGTCAAAATATTTTTGAATGGATCTTGAGAGACATTCTGCCATTATAATAAATAGAAAAGGAGAAATTGGGTCTCCTTGTCGATGACCTCTTGAAGCTAAGAAGTGTTGAACAAGGACATCATTTATTTAGATTGAGAATCTTGGAGAAGAGAAACAATTCCTAATGAACTAAATCCAATCACAGGGGAAACCGAACTTAGCAAGAACTACTTCTAGGAACTTCCAATTGACCTTGTCATAATATTTCATCATATCCAGTTTTATGATCATTCTAGGGTTTCTTTTGTGAGAGAGAGAATGGATCACTTCATGGGCAATTACAATGCCGTTAAGAATTTTCTTCCCTTCCACAAAACCATTTTGGCTATCGAAATTATCAAACATAAGAAAATTTGAGCCTAGTCACCATAACCTTGGTCACAATTTTATAGATACCATTACACAAAGCAATAGGCCGAAAGGCATCAAAATACTTGACATCATCAATCTTTGGGATAAGGGCTAAAAAGGTCGAATTCCATTCTTTCAGAATTGATTTCTTTTTCTTCTTTCTTCGACCACCGCCCACACATCCTCTCCCACAATATGCCAATATTTTTGAAAAAAACAAATCTGAAACCCATCAGGACCAGGAGCTTTGTTTTCCCCCAAATGAAATACCGCCTCTCGAACTTATTCCTTTGAGATGGGATTCATTAACCTTGAAGCATCCCTTTCATTAAGAACTTTGGGGATATTCCTCAACAATTCATTTTGTTCTAAATCTGTTGTCTTCCTCCTCTTGGGATAAAAGGTTCTTGAAATATGAAACCCCTTCCTCTCTTATCCTATCTATATATGAGATATTCTCCCCAGAGGGAAGAGTCAACTGTTTAATCTTGTTTGAGTTCCTTCTAATTGTAGTGGACAGATGGAAAATTTTTGTATTTCTGTCCCCTTCTTTGAGCCATTTGACTCTAGATTTTTGCCTCTAGAAGATTTCTTCCATCTTGAGGATATGGTCAAGTTTAGCCAATCCTTCCTTTTCCTTTTCAAGTAAGGGTTCAAACACTCCTTCCTTCATTATTTCTTCATGGAAAATTCTAACTCTATAGAAATGACTTCTTTTTTATGACACAGTTTCAAAGGTCTACTTGTACCATTTTTGTATTCTTCCTTGACAATCTTCATTTTTCTCATTAACTGAAATCTCTTTCTACCATTCACTTTTGAATTCCACTAGATTTTTAATTCTCTTCAAAATATGGGTCTAAGAACCACATGAATTCCATCTTAAAAGGAATCCCTTTAGGCTTATCATCTTAATTCACATTCATCCCGATGGGGAGTGATCTCGACCTAGGGTTCAAAATGGAAAAGATAATTTTCCAACCCTTGGTTAGAATAAATGAAGAATCTATCCAATCTTTCCAAAATCACTTCCTGCCCAACCCTTCTGATATTCCAAGTGAAACCCCCATACTTTGGTTCCACATCAATCAGACCAAGATCCCCACAAAAGGATCTAAAATCTCTCACACTGGGAGGGAGGAATTTTTCCCACCCTTTTTCTCCTTAAGACTCATAATTGCATTGAAATCTCCTCCTAAAACCAACTTTCTCTCCTCATTTTTTAAAATATTATTCAAGGCATTCCAACATTTCTTTTTTCCTCAAACAAATTTGGACCATAAACATTGACAAGAACAAAGATTTGATTGGTAATAGAATCACAACAATCAAGAACAATGAACCACTTACATTTGAAGATCGGGAAGCACTGGAATCTATTTGGAGCCCATGCAATTACCAGACCTCCCACACTTCCATCAGCCTCCATAGCTACCGCCTCACATCTATACCAGATCTTTTTCATGATTTGAATGCCCTCATCTCTAGACAGTTTGGATTCTTGAATCAGAAGGAAATATGGGTTCTCTAAATCTCTTAGGTGTCCGACTGACGCCCTTTATAAGGGGCATTTATGACCCTAACATTCCAGTCACAACCTTCATTGATTACCTGTGGAAGGAGAAATCCTTCCGCCAGCTAAAAATCCTCTAAGGTGCTTTGACTACCTATGTCAATATTCAACTTGGCTTCAAGTTGAGTTTTGAGAGCATTGGATTTTCTCCCAATTGATTTGGCTAACCCCATGTCTAGGACCAGTTTTGAGTTAGCAAAAGCCAATCTTTGATTTTCTAACCGGAGTAACCATGATATTCTTATTGACTTCTATCTCCTTCAATAGGCCACTCAACATCAAACATACCCCCCGGGGACTTATTTTCTTGTTTTCCATTGGAAGCCTTCCTTGCATCAGTTCTATGTGTATCCTGAGGAGAAGCCTTGGGAGATTCTTTGTTAGAGCATTTGAAAGCTTCCATAAGAATTTCCAAATCTTCCTTATCCATAGGGTAATCCTGAAGCGCCTCTTTCTCTTGTTCGATGCAGAACTCTTCATCATCAAAAAACCTAGTATAACCCCCAAGGTCCATATTTGTTTCTTACTTTGGGTGTGCTTTGATTTCTTTCTTATGAGAAGATTTATTCGGGGAACAAAATTATGAGGCAATCCAATTATCTTGAAGGACTTCCACTTCCTTATCCTCTACTTCTCCAAACTTAGGCAAGGCCACAACCTCCTTATCCTCCTTATTTCGACCTTCCTCTGGCTGAGTGATCTTCTTTGTATTATTCAATTTCTTCTTACCCAGAGATGAGCATGAACTATTTTATGACCAATTTCTCTACAATTGAAACATCTGAAGGGCAGACACTCATAATCCATTGGATGAAACCATACCCCCATCGGAGTATTGATCCTAATTTCTTGGATCAGTGGTTTAGAAATGTCAATTTTAATACAAATTCTAGCATAGGAGGAGAAGGTCGCAATTTTCATTTCTTTACCCATACCAATGGTTTCTCTGAGATCCTTCACAATTTCTCTGAGTGATTCCTTCCCCAAAATTCAAGGGGAGTTTGTATAACCTTACCCAAAGAGGGATCTTATTAACCAATTCTTCCTCAAGATTAAAGAGGGGCAACCATGGTCTGAGATACAGTCATACTTTTTAAAAAAACCATGGGCCACTAAATAAAATATTGTCTATCTCCTCAATTGTTCCAAATCAAACCTAAAAAATCCATTATATAGGAATCTTATCCTAGGCTTATCTTGGAATTTCCAATTCCTATCAACCCAACTCCAAAGTTCATCCTTTGAGGGCCAAACACCAATGAATTTACATATAAGCGCTTTATTGCCCAGGTAATCACAAATTTCCTCAAGAGCAGAGGATCCTACTTCAATATTTTTCACAAAATTAGAGACCTTACCTTCCATTCCCCAAGGAGAACGAAACCAAAGACTTGGTCTCCTCCCCCAAAAATTATCTTTTATCTTTTTCATTATTGTCATCACGAGGCACCTCAATTCTATTATCTTGGCGGAATTAGGAAATAACCAGCATTCATTATCAAGCTATGGTTTTTGAAATCCCGAATCCACTTTTCCATTTTCAAGGACCTTACTCTTGGATTCATAGATAGGATTTCACTCACACAATATAATCACATTCGCCCCCATCCTAGGGTCTCTATCCCCTATGGATCCCTCCCCCATAGGGCCTTTCCTCCACCACCTCCTTTGGTTGAAACCCTTGAATCTAGGTTCAACATAGTCTTGGCCTTCGAGTCCACTAATTTCACCAGAATTTCCTTTCTTTGAATCCCTTCCTTCACACTTGTCCTAAATTTTCATATTTTCTCTTTGTGAACCTCTTTTTTTGCATAATTGGGATACCCTCTCGCCACCCTATTTTAATAATATTTTATATTAAAATTATAATTTATAATAAATAATAATATTTAATGGTGACATTAGACCCTAAACACCAAACATAAATTGTAAAACAAGTAAGTGCAACAAGTTGGAGGACAAAAAGGGGTCATGAGTGGACATCAAATTACAAATAACAACATAATATTAACTTGTAGGGATTATTAGCAATGCATACACTCAAAATTAGAAAAACTTATGTAGGGATTAGTAGTTTCTAAACTACTAATTTTGTTTAAAAATGGACAATTTTAGGTATATTAAACACTCAAAATTCAATGACATGGTATTTTTCTTTAAAAGTGCCTATAAGATTTCAAAGTCCGCTTGCCCGCGATTTGGATGACCAAAAATTGATATATATTATTTTCCTTTGGCAAGAAGTTAGATGTTGCTATCTAACTTGGGATAGATTTTGTTTTGTATTTTTTTGAGGAAAATTTTATTTTTTATGATTTTTTCCGTGAAAGTGGTCTGAAAACATAAAGAAAACAAAGTACTTTTTGTTTGCCCGCCATAACTTCATCAAAAATATTGAAATAAAATAATTATTTTTTTGAACATGTATATAATTTCACCATGGTTGGGATGGTATAAGTTTTATCAGATTGTGACAAGTGAAACAAAATTTGTAGTCTTAAATGTAGACATAAACATTCATGGGAAAAAGTGTCTTAAAGACCTACTATTAGTAAACAATTAGAAAATGATATTTATCCTATTATATTCACTTTAAAATCAATATTTCTACAAAGTTAATCGTCTCTTCCGTACATGATGGTACCATTTTTATGACATATTTTTGACTTTTCGGCATGGTTTAAGTTCACGGAAGACTAAATTTGATGTTTTGTTGTTTTTGATGTAAAATTCAGGATTTGATGTCCACTTAATTTTCCCCAACTTGCTGCACTTACCCAAACATTCATGCCCGAATCCTAAATGGTGTCTTTATTGTGTTAAATATAAGGTGATAAAAAGACTATAAAACATAATTCGATTAGTAAACTTTGTATGCTCTATCCTACAAACTAAATACAAATCATAAACCATAAATGTAAAGCATAAAATTGATAGCAAAGATGAGAGAATGAATGATTTCTTGAATTCCTTGAGCAACATACATTTATACAAGCTTCTCAAAGGAGGTTATTCTTGGACAACTAGGTAGGTGGAGAAACTACCATCCGTATTCATTATATTCAATAATGTAATAATAAATTAGTCTAACATTCACCCCTTTATTACATTTTAATAAAAATGTACTTGTTATCTCTCGAAGTGCACCTGTAATTGAGGGATAATAGGTGTTCTAATTTTTTCTCTCCTCACTTCTACGAGATACAATGGAAACACCTCAAGGTTTTGGGTATCCCTATGTTTAGGTGAGTCTCCAGATTAAAGGCTAATTACTTTTTGTGGTATCCTAAAATTGATTAATTGTGGGGTTTTAAGGGTAAAAGATGGCTAAAACTGAAATTTAAATGAGGTGATACACCAAAATTAATGAGGGCTTTGACTAATAAACATGCACAATATACTGAGAACAAATCAATGAAGCATGATCAATGGGTTTTATCTTAATCCTAAGGAAACCACTTTACTACTGAGGGATAAATCACAACAAAGACAACATATTATTACACACTAAGACTATGGAGAAACACCAATTTGTAGTAAGTTAAGAAGAAGAATTTAGGGAATACAATTCATAAGAGTTAATAAAATAATACACACCATTGCAAATAATTGGAAAGACAATAACTAGTTCTCATTCAAGGTAAAATATTGCTAATGGCTCTAGCTCTTAGTACAAAATTCCTCCTGTCGAATTATCCCTTTGTTCTATGCCAATGTACACAAAAAGTAGCAAAAATATTCACCCAACCCCTAAAAATAGACTAAAGTCTAAACTCCCACTTGCATTATATTAATAGCCGTTAACATGATTAAATAATGAAAAGGGACTAAAAATAATATTGCAAGATTAATACAATGTAAAAATATCCTTTTTTATCCAAAAATAATCCACGCCAAACTTATTTGACTCCTGCATAAATAATACACTCTTAGTTTGGAGAAATTAAGCTATTTGGATGAATAAAAATTGTTATTGTTAGCCTTTGTCTTGATGTCGCAAGCCTTCCTTCACATGCAAGTAAATTTGTCCTCTAGTGAATGATTTAAATAATCATATCTTTTTCTTCTTCTTCCACTTGTGCACATACTAGAAATAATACTCCTTCCTTCATGCAAAAGGTGGAAGTAATAATCGGGTCAATAATGTTGACCATGCTTTCTACTATACTTCGGTGATTGGCATAGTTTATTGAAAGTGCCACCTTGGTCTTATAAATTTTGAATCCCCTTGCAAATTATTGGGGCTTCCTTTGATTTATATGGCATATAATAATCATCATTTAATAATAGTTAAGCCCCTTTGTATAAAACATGGTAAAATAACCATGCTCATAGCAAACACAATTATTTGAAATGGGACTCCATCCCTCTACAATGATGACTCATCCCTTTATTATGTTAGTGGTTTCAAACTAAATCTAATAGAGTTAAGGTTTATTATCATGGTGCCATGTATGTACTTCGTTAACCCTAGTTGGGTTATGTAACTCACTTGGTTGAGTTTGGAAAAAAATCATTTTGAACCCTAATCAATTTATATTTGCACTTGAGCTGGGAGAGGGCAAAGCCTAAGAATTTTTTTATTGACCACCATTATTTATGTTTGAGCTTGATTTATGGTTGTAATGAAGTTCTATGCATGCATATTTGATTGTTTTCCATGAACAAGGTTTTGAGGTCTAATCTAGAGCTTTCTCGAAGAGTTAACATGACCTATTTATCTTGGTAAGGTGATTCTCCTTTTTCGCAAACTCGTGAACTAGGAAAAATTTGTCAAATAATTTTAGGAACCAAAATTAATGGAATTTTAAAAATCCTCTGAGATTTCGAGAATTTTTGGTTCTTATCGACTCTGTTAGGACTTGAAGACATCTTTAAAATGGTGAGTTTTCTCCATTTTTTCAATTTTATGGATCTAATGGGGATTTGAATATTTTAGTTATGGGTATTTCATTATTTTTATTCTTCATTTTTCCTTGGCTCCTTCGAGGGTTTTTATTTTAATTGGTGTTCAAAATGGTACTCTGCTCTGATCTTAAATGTATTGTCAATATTTGGATTTTTGCTCCACTTGAGATTTTCTGTGACTCATGGTCTCAAGGTTCTAATTCAACCTGCTAGCTAATTTCTCTTCTCCATTGTCATGAAGTGGAGCTATAAGTGACTTTTGCTCTGCTTTTACTAGCTAGGCTTGCATTTTGCTTGTATTAGAACTTTGCCTATTGAAAATGATGCTTATTTTAGCCTTTTCTAGGAGTGTTATCTTTGAAGTGCACCCTTGTTGAGAGATGACATTAAGGGTTATAAGCTTGCTTTATCTCTCACTTTTGTAGATACAATGGAAACACCTCAGGTCTATGGGTATACCTATTGTTGAGGTGAGTCTCGGTATCAAGGTTGGTTCCTTATTGATGTATCCTAAACTAATTTTTTGGGGGTTTTGAGGGTAAAAATATTGTTGTAACTAAATTGAAATGGGGTGATACACAAAATTATTGATGGCTTTGACTGAGTACATGCACAATAAAATTGAGAACAAATTATAGATACATGAACCAATGGTTTTGAAAAAAATCTTAAGGAAAAACACTTATGTATTGAGGGATAAATCACAACAACACAAAAAGTTAAACATGCACACTAAGACTATGTAGAAAATACCATATTTGCAGTAAGGTAAGATGATTAATCAAGGAATTAACATTCACAAGAATTAATGAAAAGATACACACCACTGCAAATAATTGGAAAGACTTTAACTTGTTCTTATTCAAAGGTAAAATTGGAAAAAATATGCTTCAACACTCTAGTATAAAAAAGTCCTTTTGTTCCTTGCTAGTGCACACAATATATAGCAAAATAATTCACCCAACCCCTCCTAAAAATAGAATACAGTCTGTACTCTCTCATGCATGCTAATTTTACGCTTTTATCATGAATAAATAAAGGAATAAAAATAGACACGATGCTTACAATGAGGCATTAATATCTTTGGTTACAAAAATACACTCTAGTCAAAGTGCAGTTGACTGTTTTATTTTTAATGTAATTAATATAACTGGGTGAATTTTTTTCCTAATATTAGTAATTTGCTTTTTTCAAGTCTCCTCCAATGCAAGTGCATATACTTTTATTCTTGTGCATGATGTGAAACTTGTAAAAAATGGTAACTCATGTTGATAATGACATCTCTATCCCTTTGTGATTACATGCATAATAATATTCCTACAAGAAAAATAATGTATTTATCTACAACTCAAAATATTTAACTCCTCCTCTGTGGGGATCACTATGTCCATGTGCACAAGGAGAGATAACTCCTTTGAATTCAATTTGAAGGATTAAAATAATAAATACCTTCGTTTGTGTTCTTACATTGATGTGAAATCTAAACTTTTTCTTATTCCCCTCATTATGTCCTTGATCCTCATGGAAAGGGTGCATGGGCCTCATTATATATGTTGTTTGATTCACCAAGAATTTTCTCCACCAATTCGTTTTGATTATTATGCATCACTAAGTAACATAAGGTCATGGACATTTATCATTTGATTGACCCCTTTGATCACTATGTGGAAAATACACAATTGATGGGGTTATCCTTTTGTTTTTTTACCATGGCGTAAAATATTAATTCAATCAAATATTACTCATTTGATTTCTTGGCATATACATTGTCTCATTGACCAACTTTTGATTTTTTGGCATATATGATTAAAACCAACCACCTTTTTTATTCGACATGGCTTATACAATAGACCTTAGTCTAAGGTAAAGGCATAACATCATTGTTAAATAATTTGGCCATCGTTATACCTTTGTATATATTTGCACTGGTAATATTTCGGTCCCTTTTTCGATATGACCTATAACATGTGGCTTGGAATTTGATCAACTTGTGGCATCATGTATTATTTATACCTTAGGAAGGTAAAAACAATGAAAAAATAAATAATGGGCTGAACCCCTCCACGATGATCTGACCCTTAGCATGAAGATGTTGGTGACGAGACGTGCACTATTTTTGTACCATGGTTGAGTTTTGTAACCCCTGGGGTTTGGATTGAAAGTTGGTAGTGGAACCTTGTCCATTGATATTTTTATTGTTCATATTTCCATCATTGATCTTTGGATCTATGATCGAGCTCTGATAACTTGATGGTTGTGCTTAACAACTCATGGGGAGTTAGTGGAATTACTAACCCTAGGTTAATTTAGGCTTTTATTATCACTTTGCCATATCTCGTACCTTTCTGATCATTGTAAAAACTTGATTTTTAATGTTCACCATTTGATCTGGGTACTATTTTAATCTTAACCATCAAATTGAGTACTTTTAATATGGTCAAGATTTGGTTACAAGCGGAGTTTGCATTGAAGATAGAAATCGTATCTTGATTGTTGATGATTGTACTCACTTGATTAGAACCTTTAATCTTGTACTTTCTCTTACTAGGTAGTTGAATTGTGGTTTGCAATGCTATCCATTTGATATTGTAATATTCATCTAGATCCTCGCTTTCAACTCATTAGGTGAGTTAGGTAAGTCGACACTATGGTTAATGAAACAAAATAAAATTTTACCTATCATTTGGTCATTTTGCATTTTGAAGCCTTTAGCTTGGTGAAGCACTTTAAATATTATTCTAGGCTACCATTATTTATTCTTCAAGCTTGAATATGTGTAATTTTTAGCTTCTATGAAGCCCTATGAGTGTGAATACTTGGTTTATTCCCAAATTTTTACTCCTTTTCAAGCTATCTATGAGATTTTAATGGAGGATTTGGAGCTTATTTTCTGCCTTTTTGGCCCTATAATTTTTATTTTGTATCTATTTTGTAACTGATGAGGCCCCTCTCAAATAATTTTCATTTATTTCTCCATTTCGAGCCTTTGTGAAGTTTTGGAGAATTCTAAACTCGGTTTCTTTACTATTTGGCTGCAATATTTACCACTGAAACTTTGGTTCAACATGGGTATTTATATTTCAAGTGGGCTCGTAGTTCATCATTTTTTTTGCCATGGAGATTCACATTTTATTCTCCCGGTATGTTGAATCATGGTGCATTATTTCTCTTTTCCTTAAAAGGGGTAGTTTTTCTTTTTTCCTTAAATTTTTCACACCTACGTGAGTGCTATATGATTTCCCAAGTTTATTGTTATTTGAAGATTAGCATTTTGATAATATTTCTCATATTCTTATCATATTTGAGCTATGCTCTATTTTCAAATGTCTCGACTCTGTGATGAATCCTACGAGACAACTAGTCATTTTTGTGTAGTCATTGTTGGGGTTTTAAATAGGTAAGTCCTCCAACCCTTTCTTTGCCACGGTGTTAGGTTTCCCAATTTCATTCTTGTTGGGTTTGTTTCCCTTGCAATTTTTTTCTCAAACTCGTATGCTCTCATTTGTGAGTTGATTGCACTCTTCGCGTGCATCCTCATTGTGCTCTATTTTTGGTATGCTTGATATGATTTATACTTTTTGTGCTTAGTACAATCTGAAACTTGACCTTTCCTCATGATGTTCCAACTCTGTTTGGTTCATGTTTCATTTCATGAGTTCTCTGTTTCACTTTTTGTGTGATGTGACTTGTTAAAACTCGGTTAAATATTTATTCCAAACATTTTTTCCACCCATTTTCCTTTACATATGGGTTGTTGGTATTGGTGCATGATCTAGAGCAAGCCATTTGTATTTGTTAAAGTTCCTATATCTCAAGTTCATCGCCATTATTGCACTTCTCTATTCACAAGGAAATTGAAGCAAATTTCTATGCTATTTTTATGGTTTGGTCTTGCTAATTGAGTATTGATGTATGAATGAGCTTGGAATAATGACCCAACTTGTCTTTTGAAGAGCTCTATTTACCTTAATTGGAACTTGTAATATTTTATAATTATCTCAGCAAGCTTGTGTTTGAATTTCTTTTATGATTACGAGGCTCATAATTTACGATGAAACATGGTTAGGCAACATATGTCCAAGAATCGATATCTGTAGAAATATGAATTATTCCTAAATTATTTGAAACAATGTACTCAAACCTACATCTTGTATGGCTTGGATGGTTGCATAATTGATTTCTATAGCCTCTTTAATATATTGTATGATTTTCTTCTAGTTGTTACTAATAGTGCACTTTTGCTTCTAGTTGTAATTTTCCCATTGTGTAAGCTATATTTTGGTAGAATCTTTGTTTACATTTTTATGTTAACAACACTCCACCACACTCGATTTGGGTTTGTGCTCACTATAATATAGTATCATTTCTTGATGAATGTATCCACTTGTACCTTTTTGAGATATCATGAGCTATTTTTTAAGCTTGAATATTCACCTACATGTGATGGAAAACTACACCTAAACTTTGACTATGCCATGATTTATCCTTTTGACACTCTAATTAGGAATTATTTTGTGTACATGCTTCATTTGTATGGATGTTGAACCCAAAAATTTAGATGATTTACTTTTTTATTTCCTTCTCAAATCCATAGTTGTGTACTTGGAGCATAATTCAATTTTGTACTTTTATGTGAACTTTTCTTACCTTGAAGCTTTGAACTCTGCACTGTGCTTGAATTTTATGGCTTCATGAAAATGAGATCTACTGGAATTTTTATTCTAATATTTAGAACTTCAAATGATAAATGTTATCTTTATAGCTTGCATATTTCCTTTTCATACTATGATCATGTAATGAAACAAGAAAAATACATATTCACTTTGCAAAGCATATGCAAGTTAATAGTGGATTCATTTTGAATTGAAAAATATGTATTCCTTTTCTTATTTTCGTAGTATAGAAATTTATTCTGCAATGAATCCGAGCTTCGATTGATATGTTAAGCCTTGATGCTCCTTGAGTTCACTTCAAATCTGTAAAGTATGACTTTTATAGATCAAAATTTTAACAATGGCTTTATACAAATTGTTTTCCATCTTCTTGATTTCAAAAGGTAAAATGTGTTTTCACTCCTTTTCTATTTGATTAGACTTGTTAACTGTCATATATGGTAACTTCTATTATCACCTTATCATAGATTGTAATTGTTTGATAATTTGGTTCACTACTATGTAAATTTAATCATGATTTTGATTATTCAATATGTGTGATTGAAACCATACTCCACCATTGATCTATGCATTTTATTTGATGAAAATTTCTGGTGTCCTAATTCCATTTCTATTATCATTCATTGATGAAACTGAGTCAGCTAGTGGCCATCTTGATCTGACAACTTTGAATTTGTATTTCCCTTATGAATTACAAATATCTATCTTCATTTATTCACTTATTCTTCTGATCTAAATATTTAAAAGCATGCAATGGTTTCCTTTTGTATTCATAAATATTTAACTTCTTGGAAGGTAGTTTTAAAACACAACAATTAGTGTTTCTTTCTTTCTTCTTACATGTACCTACACATTTAGACAAACTAGTTAGAAAACATTAGGCTTTTTTGCCTCTCTTGTGTTCCATAGTGATTTTATTTTCTCTCCTTTCTGTCTGTCATGATTACTATGAATTCCATGAGCTTCTAAAATATAGTACTTTCTCAATTCCATATCTATTACTTTGATGTACCTTATGCCTCTTTGATGTTAGGAGATACATTTATCTGAAGCTATATAGCACATGAGTACAGATTAAACCCTTATATCTTTGAATGAGGTCTTTTTTTTTTTCCTTTCAGATACATTAATGGGCTAGATGATGTAAAAATTAAAGATGAAGTTGGAACTAAAGCAATGAAGACCAGGAGAAAACCCAAGGTAATGATGGGTTTATTCTATACACTTTTTCTTTTAGCTTTATACACATATATCTTTTATTCAATATTCATAGGTTACATATCACAGCTTGTGTGGGAAACATTAACTTTCTTCATGAATAAATAAAATTAGTTTCGTCAGAACTCGGTTGTATGCTTCTTTTCGCATTCAAATTTTTAATTATAAATTAAATATTCATAATCAAGTTCTAAAATTCAGTTTAATTATCATCACTAGATAAGTGTTCAATAATTTCTTTCACTAGGTTAAATAGTTTCCCTATAGGAATTAACATTCAACTCACATTTAATCAACTCTTATCCATAGTTATCTTAGTTCTCTTAAATAATTTTCCTTAAAGTCCATTTAAATAATTACTAAGACATACTAGGAACTAAATAATTAACTTAACATACAAGGGTATTAAATGGCCCCATTCACCCATTTACACATACCTTTAAATTATCTAAAAACCCATAATATTTATTCTTACCTAACAATTGTAGGGTTGATTCTCAACCCTTAGATCAAATCAATTGTGGCCACTAGATCTTATGGTTCCATACTAACCCTAACTATCCTTCTAAAATTTTATTAATTTTTTTCTTTCCCTAGCCTCCTCATTTGTTTCTCTTTGGTTTACAAGTTCAAGGAGTGGATTCCAGGTGATTAAGGGAACCATGGAGGAGTCTTCTTGGACCTAATGCGCAAGAAGAAGGGGATTCCATCCAAATGGCTCCTCCTTAAGAATAGTTGGAACATATATTTAATCATGCATTCCTAGTTATTTAGTTTCAATTCTAACATATATTCTAGATCTTATTTTAGATCTATTGTTTATTAGTTCTCTATTTTTATTTTTTTATTTTTCATTGATGGGGAAGAAATCCATTTTTAGATCAAGAGGTTAAGGTTTGTAAATCCCTTTATACATGTTGGAGTGTGGGTCTAAACAAGCATACATGGTCTACAAAGGATGAATCTACATTTAGGTGAATTTTAGATCCATAAGAGCAAATTGTTTTGCTTGAAACATGTTTTAAAAAACAAATAGTCCATGCATAAGTGATCGACACTAGTCTCTTGACCGACCATGGTAACCACTATGCTATTGACTTCCATTCCATTATTAGCGCCGGTTTCCTGTGGCATAAGTATATTTTAGATTATTATTTTAAATGCAAAGGATATTGGATTTGTACTAGGAGTAACTTATTATTCAATTTCATGACAACATAACAATCTCAAAGGTATCTCATTCAACAAAAGCACCACGAATGTCTTTCAAGTTTGAAAAATTACAATTTATATAGTATATAGTGACTCGATGTCGGTCATAGGAATACTAACGACGGGTTCAATCATCGACGCCTACTTATCAATTGAGTCTATTCTTATAAATTTTAGCATATCTTTTACATTTTGAGATTTACACTTTTCTAAATGAAATTTCCAAAATTATGCATTAAATTTTTTTTACTTACCAATTCATAATATTATTTAAGTTGAAAACTAAGCTAGAAGTTAAAATTTCAAAACTATAACCATGAAAAAGTGACCGATGTAAGTAATCTTGAGTAAAGGCGACGCCTGGTTGAGACCGATCGGTGCTAGTCACTTTGTGTAGGTTAGAAAGCTCTAAAAATTAATTTTTGAAGGAAAATAAATATCAAGAGATAACTTTAACTTTACATATATAAAAACCAGAGAGTATTTAACTATTTCAAACCAAAATAAAGCTATGACAACATTTCCAATTCATTTTGTGATCAAATATTAAAATTTTCAACTCTATTTTCTTCAATCTAAGGTAAAATTTAAACATGATATCGATTCTAATTCATTCCATTACATACAAAATTTCAAGAGAAAGTAAAATACATAGTATTTAATGATTTTTCTTCCAATATGATATATAACTAATAACAAAATATATAATACAATATTTCTTTCAATATAATCTACTAGTTTTCCACCTTAAGTGGGAATTACAAGATTCTTTCTATATGAAGGATTTCCTTTGATTTCAAAAATACTCCAAGTCTCAAGTCTTCCACAAGAGCTTCACCTTTCTTCACTTTAATCACAACCCCAAAAATGGGGGAGAGGCAACACTCTCCACCCAACCAATAATCTAATGAGGAGAAGAAGCTATCCTCCTCATTGGCCCCCAAGCCCCAACAAAAATTCAATAAAGGATGGATCCAACTCATGACAACTAGACAATGCTTCAACACCACATTGTAAATCTTCACAGACATATAACACACATTCAACAAAAGAAAACAATCACAAGAATATAACTTTCAACATACCCAAGGCTTGAAATACAAAGCCAATAGAGCAAGGATCTATGGGGAGATAACTTATGAATCCTAATGGGATTATATACCCACCTTAAATCCCTCCAAAACAAAACTCAAAACCCCTACAAAACTCTAATGTCTCCCTATAATATTTTATTTCTCCCTTAAAATAACCAAGTAAGAAATGCAAGCATTTTCTTATCCAAGGTGGGCCACCCAACCCAATTCCCTCCCAAAATATGAAATAAAATATTTTTCCTCCCAACATATAGAATCCCCATAGCCTTCTCCTACACCATACTTAGGCATTCTACCCAAGAACCCAACAAGCATACAACCATTCACTAACATACAAATATACACATATAAAAGAAAAAAATAAAACAAGGGTGTAGTTCCTACCTTTCCATGGTATAAATTGACCAAAGAATCACCCTCCAAGATCCTACAAGCTCAAACCAACTCCAACAAGCTCCAAACTTCAACAAGCACTCCAAAATCCTCCAACTCCAAAAATACAAGAGCAAAAATGAAATGAAGTAACCCCCAAACAAACAAATAAACTAGCATATATAGAAAAAGGAAAGAGGAGGGTGAGGTGGCTCCATGTAGGATGCCACATAACTCATTCTCAACTCCACATCACAATTCAAACCTCAACCCCAATGCACAATAAATTTTTGTTAAATGGAATGACAAGCCTCTTACACACACAATCCCAACCCACACCCCCTAAGGACAAAATTTAAAACCCATGTAAGAAAAGTACAATTAATATCAGTTTTTCTCTTACAAAACACATAATGGGGTCTTTTTTTGACCCCCCAATCCATAGGTAGGGTTGGTATAATTAATTAAGAGGTGTGAGACAAGCTAAGTATTTCCCACGAACCTCAAAAAATGGCCCTAAAGCCCAAATCCGAAACTCCAAGGTAAGGTAGAATGTACAATACTCAAAGTTAGTTACACTCAAACAAAATAACATGGTCCAAAAAACCAACAAATCTAATAAATGAATCCATTTATCACATCCCCAAATAACAAAAATAACATTATTTATTTACTTAATAAAAGAACATTAATCAATAATGATAAAATAAATTACATCAAAAATAAACCACATACTCTATAATAAATAAAATAAAAAGGGAAAGAATTGCACACATAACCCATGGTCATAATTGGAGATCATCCCTCCAATAGGGACCCTTAAAAATAAATAACAAAACAATAACATTACTCAAGTTTTCATGGCGACCTTCATTTATCCATCTAGTATTCTATTTTGATTGGTCTCAATCCCCCTTTTGATTGTTGTGATATAATTACCTCAAAAATCACACAATACCTCCTTTAGCCTCGTGGGTGCATCAAAAACATCAAATATAAAATATACACACATAAAAAAATAATCATACACATATAGCTAAATCATCATCTCGACTAACAATGTTATCATTTGTCTAAAATTTCAACAATATCTCAATTCCATATTTTTATCAATATCAACAAGATCACGAGATTAGTTCAAAAGCTAAATCCTAGTCAACACGATGAGAATTCTGAAAGTCAGTAATATACATGCCAACAATACATCATCATCATCAATTTAAATATCTCTTTATGTATCTAATAATCCACAGAAACATACTATGAATCACAATCCATCAATAATCATAATATATGTATTATCTAACATCATGCTAAAGCAAAATGATACAATAACATCCATGTCTATAGTCAACAAAGTGATTCAAATCAAAATATAATAAGTGCCAAAGAGGAGTGGGCACTACATCCTCTTCTCCTGGACTTGACTTCCTCGTGGGATTCAATGAAATAGGTGTGGAAACTAAACTTATAGCAACGTAACATCCTCCCATGTAGCACCACTCTCATCATACCTATCCCATTGGTTTCACACCTGATCAATCTCTTGGCCTCGAAGGCCCAAGGTCCTATGTGGTCTAAAATATGCACGTGCTACACCATCATTTGCTCTCGATGCGGTCCAATCAAATACATGATATGGATTTGGGATAAATCTTCTAAGAATAGATACGTGAATCACATCTTTCATGCGAGACAAGATGGGTGGCAAAGCTATATGATAAGTTATGGGACCGATCCACGAATCTAGGATACAACTTAGAGGAATTTTTGTAACAAATAGGACTCTTATGAGGTCTGACATGAAGAAACACCTTCATGCCCACCTCATAAATACTGCCAACTCTCCTCTAATATGTATACTTCATTTGCCTATCATGTACTCCCAAACCTCTGGATAATCAAAACAACCTACTGGTCCATGTCCTACAAAAAGATGGGCCAATAGATACTTTGTCCTCTAATCTATCCCAACTCAATGAGTGTCATGCACTCATTTCCATAAAGTTCTTGAAAATGTGCCATCCCAATAGAAACGGAAGTTGTATGAAAAGTCAACTAAATACAAGTAATCCTCCCACTTTGATAGATGATCGATGATGTACATCTGAAGCATGTCCTCTAAAATTTGATTAACCCACTCTTTCTTTCCATTTGTCTCTAGATGATAGGTTGTGATGAAGTTGATACTTATCCGAAGGGCCTATTGTATGGTAGTCTAGAAGTGTGAGGTGTATAAGGGATTATAGTCATAAATGATCTTCCATGGAATCCTGTGCAATGGCACAATCTCATCCAAGTACACTCTCGCCACTCGAACTAGATGTATAGTTATTTTCACTAGAGAACAATGAGACACTTTCGTCAATCTATCCATTGTGACCATGATAACATCATGGTGGTATCTCAACATCGGTATCCCTACTATGAAATCCATGGAAATGGTGTCCCATTTCCAATCTAGTATAGCATGTGGGTAAATAAGGTCAGCTAGATGTTGATGCTCGACTTCACCCTTTGATACTCTAAATAATGTGACACAAAATGAGCTACATCTCTCTAAAGACCTCTCTAATGGTATAACTGTCTCAATGTGGCATGCATCTTCTTCACCCCTAGATGGACTGAATAAGGTGCATGATAATCCTCTTCCAAGATATCCTATCTCAAACTTCCATCCCTAGGTACATAGATCTAGCCTTTATGTCATAGAATTCCATCTGAATCTAATGTAAAACCATCAAAATTACCCTCAAGACATATCTGAGACTCAATCTCTGATCTAGCTGCATGGTAGAAATTGTCATGAGGAAGTTGCTACAAAATCATGCTCCACAAATCTATACCCACTGAAGTAGCCATAGACAAATGTCTCCGTTTACTTATAGCATTGGAAAGAACATTATTTTCCCCTTTACATGCTCTATCTCCATGTTGTACTGCGTGAAGAAACTCCATCCAAATCCATTGGCGAGCGTTGAGATTGGGTTGCGTGAAGAGGTGACGTAAGCTCAAATGGTCTATCCTGAGAATAAATATCCTGCCAAGAAGGAAATGTCTCCATCAAACTAAAGCATACAAAATTGCTACTAGCTCAACATCATGATTTAGATAATTTATCTCATGATCTTTGAGTTTTCAAGACTCAAAGGTAACCACATGGCCCTCCTACATTAGTACCCCACCTAATCACCGCCAAACAAGCATCCAGTACAAATGAAGAACTCTCCATGCAAATCTCACACCGCAAGAATCGGTGGTGATGTAAGGTATTCATTCAAATGTATTGAAGGCTTTCTCACATCCATCGGACTAAACAAACTTCTTCCGTTTTCTGAAGATAAGTGATGGGGTGTGTAATATGAGAAAATCCTGAATGAATCTCCTATAGTAACACCCAACCCCATGAAACTACACACCTCGGTCACACTAGTTGGTGTGGGAAAATCCATAATAACTCGAATCTTGGAAGGATCGATGGTGATACCTTCCCAGAAATGATGTGACTAATGTACTACACCTCCCAAAAGAATGCACACTTCTCAGGTTCTCGTAAAGCTACTACTTACAAAAACATTGCAGAACCTTTCGAACATTCTCCTAGTGCTCCTCATGCGTGCATGAGTAGATAAAAATTTCATCAATAAATATGAGCACAAAGTGATCTAAAAATGTTTAGAATACCCCATTCATCAAGCTCATGAGTGCAGCAGGGCATTCACCTATCAAAAGGCACTAATGTGAACTCGTAAAAGCCATATCTGTATGAAATTGTCTTATAACTATCCGCCTCCGTGATCTGTCGACACTAAAATTTTCCTCCGTAATTTCTATTTCATTAATGTATGATGTTGTTAAGTATAATTAGTAGTAGCGTCTGATAGAAGATAACGGCGCCGCAGTACGGTGCCGCCAATAATGTGGAGTACGGTAATAGTCAAAGTACAATAGGAATGTTGTAAAAAGTAAATATTTGTCATAAGTGGTCCGGTAATGTTAAAATGTCAAAGTTTGGGTAATTAGAGAAGTAGGGTCTACGTGATTAGGAATTAGAAATATTATATTGGTAATAAGGACAAGGAGTGAGGTCATAAATATTTTGTGTATTTTATTTGTAAAAAGTCTAAAAATGTGGAACCCATGTAAAATGATAAGGTTTATCTTATCTTAGAAGATAAGCTTACATGTACAGATAAGAGTTAAGGTATGGAATATGATTCGTCAGAGTGGATTTCTTATCCTATCTTAGAGATAAGATGGATAAGCCTGGAAGTTCTATAAATAGAGAGGCTAACCCCCTCATTTAGCATAGAAAGAAGTAGTGAGAAATATTGTAGGAAGTGTGCGAAGGAAGCCATCAGTTAAAGGTGTGTTGAAGAAGCCATCAAGAGGCGTAATTGTAAAGTTTCTCCCATAGTCTTGTTGAAGTACCTCATGGGTGAGATTGTAACAATTTCATGTTAATATTATTATTTCCTTTGATATTTCTGATTTGTCATCATTCCGTCTTATCATAGTCGATGGTATTCTTGTGTTATGTTGTTGTTCTGTTTCCAGATTACATCCACCAAACTAAAGGCTGTGCATTAGTAAATAATCATAGCACGAGGAGTTCCCGGTGAAGAATTATCATAGTGCCGGATTGGTGATGACATTTTGGTTCCGTTGCCGGGACCATTCCTCGTTGGTGGATTTTCTGGAGAGATATTCCCACTTAGTCAAAAATCAATTAGAGGGTAACCTTGTTTTTACTGTGCATAGTAGTTACCATGGTAAAGTCATTTTTGCCATGAATAGTAGTTACCATGGTAAAGTCATTTTTGCTGGAATAGTATTTACTGCAGTAAAGTCACTTTTGCTGGAATAGTATTTACCGCAGTAAAGTCACTTTTTACCGTGAATAGTATTTACCGCAGTAACTTCACTTTTTACCGTGAATAGTGTTTACCACAGTAAATTCAGTTTTTACCACAGTAAGTCAAGTTTTACCATAGTTTACCGTGGTCATTTCTATTTTACTGTAGAAAGGCGTAAAGTCACTTTCTAGTATAGTGATTCCAATTATTTGTGCACATAAGTCTTGTTGATTGTACTTGTGAGTTGGTATTTCATGGTGGTTACTTTTGAAAATGGGAAAGATTCCTATTTTTTCAGCTCAATCTAATGAAGATGCTTCTTCTTTCATTCAAGAGTTTAAGCGATCTTGTATTTGTAATGGCCTTATAAGAAGGGAACAATGGACTGAATTTTTTCCTACCTTTTTGGATGGTTTAGCACTTAGGTGGTTTGAAACACTAGGTGATAATGTGAAAAATTCATGGGATTTATTAACTGAAAGTTTTCTTGAAGAATTTGGTGAACAATAGAAATATGCAGATCTCATGATCGAGATCACAAAGCTATCCCAAGGAGAGAAGGAGAAGATAAGGGATTATCATGCTCATGTTCTAGAGCTAAGGAGGAAGCTCGATGCCCAGATCCGGAAGGAAGGACTAGCGGATGGGTTGATGAATGGCATGGATAATCTCCTCTGTAAGCACTTCATTCTTGGGATGAAGCCAGAGATCAGACAACGAGTGAAGTATGACCGCCTAAACTACCATTGAACAAGCAAAGGAGATTGCAAGAAGGCAAGAAGAAAGCATGGAAGAGGAGCCCAAAGAAATTGTTGCTAAAGTAGAGCCTACACCAGCACCTTTGGTCCAGAATCCACAACCACTCCCGGTGAGCACAAATATTTCTCCTAGTACATCTACTGAGTATGAAGATCTGCTTAAAAAGATGGGTCAGTTAACTATTAATCTTCTTCAAGGAAAGGAATTTAGTTCTCAGGGAGGAGATAGAGGTCCAAAAAGAAATATTTTCAAGTTGTTTGTTATGGTTGTATAAAAGGGTCATTATAAGTATAATTGTCAGATAGAGCTTCTACATCGTAGTAAAGGAGATAATGATAAAGGAAAAGCACTGTGAATTCTTTTGATGTAGTAGATAAGAGTAGAAATAATGAAGTAGATGTGTTTATAACAAAAAGAAAGAAAGAAAAAGATAATCAAGATGGAAATGATCCTAAGAAGATGAAAGAAGAAACTAGTAAGAAACATAGGAGAAGAAAGTTGGGTGTGCAGGATTTTCGATTTCACTTGGGCAAGGACCATACTCCATCTTGGAAGATCTATCCAAAAGGCCTGCAAATATTACATATGGTCAACTCTTGGCTATGTCTTCTGAGAAGAGGCGGGAGTTGCGAGGTGGACTCAATGCTCGAAGAAGGAAGGAGGTTGAGGTCCCTGTTTTGGAGGCAGAGGCAGATCCCTATGCTCCACAAGCTGAGGTATTATGTAATGGTATTTCAATTCATGATGTCTTAGTTGATGGAGGTGCTGCAGTTAATGTAATGACCGAGTCTGTAATGAATATGTTGGGTTTAAAAATTGATCGCCCTTCAACACTTATGTTAAGGTCATTAAATAAAGGAAAAACTAAACCAGAAGGTGTAGTTTCAAATGTGGCAATATCTGTTATGGGTGTGGTATGTGTGGTAGACTTTCAGGTGATGAAAAATGGTACTGTTGCATACCCAATGCTGCTGGGAAGACCATGGCTAAGGAGAGTTCATGCAAGAAACTACTGGAATGAAGGTTTCATGACACTTGGACGTGGTAGAGAGAGGGTGAAGATAAATGTGATCCTCGACATCATAAGGCATAACCTGTGGATTCAAGTGATGAAACTAATGATTGGACATCCTCTGATTACTCTAGTACCAGTGAAGTGGACACTGAAGATGAAGAAAGTGAGGTTGATGTTTCAGTCATGGATATCCTTCCAGTCACACCAACTCATGACCCCATAAAATTATCTGAAGAAGAAGTTGATGATCGTCTCCAACAAATAAAGATTGGTGATGTTGTGATGGAGAGTGAGAAGGAATCCTACCTCCAGCTCTTTCGAAGGTACATACACCTATTCACTTTTGATTACAAGGAACTCCATCAAGTAAGTTGGGTAGAACATTCTATTGAGCTGGTAGATGGTGCTAAGCCCATAAAGCAAATGCCATATAGAATGAATCCTAATTTTTCCAAGACTGTAAAAGAAGAAATAGATAAGTTGCTTGATGCAGATTCATATTTGTTATGGAGAATTCAGAATGGGTTTCTCCCATTGTGATCTCAATAAAAAAGAATGGGAAGCTACGCATTTGTGTTGATTACAGGAAGCTCAATAAGGCAACAAAGAAGGATCATTACCCTCTTCCATTTTCAGATCAGATCTTGGACGAAGTAGCTGGCCAGGAGTGCTATAGTTTTGCTGATGGATATAGCGGCTACAACCAAGTTCGTATAGCAGAGAAAGATCAGTTGAAGACCACATTCACCACTCCTTGGGGAACGTTTGCTTATAGAGTTATGCCTTTTGGGTTGTGTAATGCTCCAACAACATTCCAGCGTTTGATGAATAGGGTGTTCGAACCCTACATTGGGACCTTCATCAGAGTATTTTTGGATGATTTTTACATCTATGGGAGCAAGTTGGACCACCTGCACCAAATGGAGACAACATTTCAAAGGTTAGATGAAGCACAAGCCTCACTAAACCCTACAAAGTGTGTCTTTGGATGTTCTAAAGGCG
Organism: Taxus wallichiana var. yunnanensis; assembly: GCA_018340775.1. Taxonomy (NCBI): domain Eukaryota; kingdom Viridiplantae; phylum Streptophyta; class Pinopsida; order Cupressales; family Taxaceae; genus Taxus; species Taxus wallichiana. The sequence goes on from CM031243.1 coordinate 397,747,843, forward strand.
TTTTGTTAGGGCATGTTATATCCAGAGATGGTATTGGTACCGATCCTGATAAAGTTTCAAAAATCAAAGATTTACCATTTCCTCTTAATAGAAGTAAGTTGAGATCATTTTTAGGCCATGTGGGTTACTATAGAAGGTTCATCAAGAATTTCTCAAAGATTGCACAACCACTAACCCAGTTCTTGAAGAAGGATGTTACTTATGAACCAGGAAATAAGGCGCATGAAGCTTTTGGACAATCAAGGAAGCCCCGTGTCTTCACCTGCTTTGAAGAATCCAGATTGGAGCAAGCCATTCATTGTACACTCGATGCCTCGATACAAAGCACTAGGAAGTACTTTGAGCCAAAAGGATGAAAATGGGAATGAACATCCAATTTATTTTGGGAGAGACAAATGAGCAAAGCTTTGAGGTAAATTATATCAGAATCGAAAAAGAGGCTCGCTATCATTTTTGCTATAAAGAAGTTTAGAAATTACTTGCTAGGGAAAAAAATTTCTAGTTGTAACAGATCATCGTGCTCTAAAATATATTGTAAATAAGCCTAACCCATCGTGGAGGATAGCAAGATGGATAATTTTGCTACAAGAATTTGAATTTGATATTATAGATAGACCAGGAAAGAAGCATGTCAATGCAAATGCACTCTCTAGAGCCTATGATGGTTTAGGATCATCTTGTGATGATGATGATTTCCCGATGCAAACATTGTTATCCCTCGACACAATCCCTAGTGAATACATAGATATTTGGAATTATCTCGAATGAATTCAAGTTTCCGATGGTGCCAATGCAAAGACTAAGAGAAAGATTACTCAAGCTAGTCGTCCATATTCTATTCTACATGGAGTATTATTTCGAATAGGACTCGATGGACAAGACAAGAGAGGGTTGGACGTGATCAAGGGAAGGAACTCTAGAAGAATTCCACAATGGTACATGTGGAGGGCACTTCTCTGGACAACTTACAGCAAGAAGGATCTTGGATGCAGGTTATCACTCGCCCACTCTTTTTAAAGATTGTTATAATTATTGTAAGACATGTGATATTTGAAACACATGGTAACTGTAAGACTTCATCAGCTCCATTATGTCCTATTCTTCCCCTTGGTCCCTTTGAAAAGTGGGGAATAGACATTGTAGGTCCACTTCCAACTACATCACGCCAAAATAAGTATATTGTAGTTGCACACGATTATTTAACCAAGTGGGTCAAGCTAGGCCATTATCAAAACAACTTCCATGGATGAAGTGGCAAGGTTCATGTATGAACGCATTGTCACCAGATTTGGTTGCCCATTAGAAATTGTAACAGATCAAGGAAGCCACTTCATTAATGAGGTGGTAGAAGCCCTAGTCAATAAGTTTTCTATTAAGCACAGGAAGGCAACAACATACAAGCCAAGCACAAATGGACAGGTGGAACGAACAAATTTTGTGTTGTGTCAAATTCTAGCAAAAGATGCAGCCTTGCAGGTACATAAATGGGATAAAAGGATTCATGCAGCATTGTGGGCATATAGGGCAACATCAAAGTCAGCAACAGGATACTCCCCATTTTAGTTGGCCTATGGCATTGATCCAGTTCTTCCTATTGAGTTTGATATTCCCACTGTGAGAGTTATGAAAAATGAAAGGATGGATGAAAGTGATTCAGTAAAAGAAAGGTTGGTACATCTTCATTTGCTGGAGGAAATGAGAGAAATAGCAAAGGATACAAGCCATAAGAAGAAAATGAAGCAGAAGGAATACTTTGATCAAAAGATCCGTGGTCTCCATTTCATGTGAATGACTTGGTTCTAGTATATGATTCCAGATACAAAAAAAGAAGACAGAGAAAATTTCTTCCAAAATGGATGGGGCCCTACAAAATAAAGCAATGTGCATGAAAATGGTAATGCACTGATGGAGGAATTGGATGGCACTCCCATTACGAAATGGGTCAACCACGACAAGTTGAAGATTTTCCAAGCACCAGAATAGTCTACTCCGAGGACGGAGTAGAAGCTAGGAAGGGGGAAGATGTCGACACTAAAATTTTCCTCCGTAATTTCTATTTCATTAATGTATGATGTTGTTAAGTATAATGTTGTTAAGTATAATTAGTAGTAGCGTCTGATAGAAGATAACGGCGCGTCAGTATGGTGCCGCCAATAATGTGGAGTATGGTAATAGTCAAAGTACAATAGGAATGTTGTAAAAAGTAAATATTTGTCGTAAGTGGTCCGGTAATGTTAAAATGTCAAAGTTTGGGTAATTAGAGAAGTAGGGTCTACGTGATTAGGAATTAGAAATATTATATTGGTAATAAGGACAAGGAGTGAGGTCATAAATATTTTGTGTATTTTATTTGTAAAAAGTCTAAAAATGTGGAACCCATGTAAAATGATAAGGTTTATCTTATCTTAGAAGATAAGCTTACATGTACAGATAAGAGTTAAGGTATGGAATATGATTCGTCAGAGTGGATTTCTTATCCTATCTTAGAGATAAGATGGATAATCCGGAAGTTCTATAAATAGAGAGGCTACCCCCCTCATTTAGCATAGAAAGAAGTAGTGAGAAATATTGTAGGAAGTGTGTGAAGGAAGCCATCAGTTAAAGGTGTGTTGAAGAAGCCATCAAGAGGCGTAATTGTAAAGTTTCTCCCATAGTCTTGTTGAAGTACCTCATGGGTGAGATTGTAACAATTTCATGTTAATATTATTATTTCCTTTGATATTTCTGATTTGTCATCATTCCGTCTTATCATAATCGATGGTATTCTTGTGTTATGTTGTTGTTTTGTTTCCAGATTACATCCACCAAACTAAAGGCTTTGCATTAGTAAATAATCATAAAGACGAGGAGTTCCTGGTGAAGAATTATCATAGTGCCGGATTGGTGATGACAGATCCTTAGTTGATGGTATCTAGACTTGAGATCTATCTTAGAAAATACTATGGCACCTTTCATCCGATAAAACAAATCATCAATACGTGGAAGGGGGTAACTATTCTTGATCATTAATTTGTTCAGCTAATGATAGTCAATGCACAATCATAGAGATCCATCCTTGATCTTCACAAAAATCGGTGGTGCACCCCAAGGGGAATACACTAGGAAAAGTTATGCCTTTCTCAAGAAGGCCTTCTAGCTGAAACTTAAGCTAATAGAGCTCAGGGGTAGTCATCTTATAAAGTGCTCATGAGATAGGCTCTACTTCTAGAACCAAATCAATGTGAAAATTTATCTCACGTGGGGGAGGTAACCCCGGTAGCTCCCCTAGAAATACATCTAAAATCTCCTCAAGATATGATGGTCATGATTCGACGGCCCACTAGACTTTTCCTCGAGGATCTATCGCTAACAACCGTGTTAGAATACAACTAGAAACCTTGTCATGCGCATCGCTTAAGATATATAGCAAATATGGTGTGAATAGAGGTGGGTCTCATGACTCCAACTATAACTAACTCCACTCCTAAATCATCTGTTCATGATATTACCTTATTGTAACAATAGAATTTAGCCCATTTTTACAGATAACCAATCCATGCCCAAAATCATTCCATAGAACCCAATGGAAGGATACAAATATCCAATGTCATGGAATCTCCTTTTCAAGCCGAGTAGTATCACTGATTTGACATGAGCTTATAAAAAGATAGATCATTATGTATGTCATTTTGTAGCTAGAGATGAGATCTAATCGGCCCTTTGTCACTCAGATTATGGAGAGATGGATAACACCTTCAAGAGGATTTTACCTATCCTCACTACTTTAGGTTGTGCCTCTTCAACCAGGGTGAGAGGACCCTTAGTGTAACCTCTATTTGATGAAGGAGATGGAGATATCCTTATTTTTCAAAAAAATTATGAAGAAGAAAACCTTGGGAAATTATGATCAATACTCCATAATTTAACTCTCAAGAGTTATCACTTCTAAAAGATGGAGATACTTTCAAAACAAGGCTAAGGTTCTGAAGAGACATTATGAATCTTGATTGTTCTTCATATTTTAGTAAATAGAATTTTGTTCCTTTGTGGATATACAAGGGGTAAAACAAGGGTATTTAGATAGGATTAGTTTTTGAATGAATATTTGGTGGGATATTAAGCAAGATAAATTGGAATTTTGCCAGATCTTTGAGAAACTTCACAACAATGGACAACTCAACAACATAAAGCTTCATAATAGTTAAGATATTCCTTCAACTAAGGTGTGCATCAATGGAGGCCCAATTTCACATGTTTTCACACAATCTTTGAGAATATAACACAAAGGATTGAGTTAAAAGACTCAATTAAACACAAAAATCTCTGATTAGTCACGCCTAATGTACACCAAAAGACTTACAAATAATATCTGTCAACAAATGAAGGTAAAGTGATTTTAAATTGTTTATTTCATTACCAGGTGAAAGCTCTTCTGATAAATGAAATTGCAAATGCCACTAAACCATCACAAGGATGAGATATGTGTGATTTCACAAAGATTTAAATGTAAGATTGCAATAGGAACAAGAGAAACCATTTGTAGACATTCTGAAATAAAAAGACACAAATTTTTCTAGAGATTGAACACAAATTAATTTCAAAATTGCTTAGATTCATTAGCGAGGGGAAGCTTAGAGATAAATCTTAGAGAGCTTTTCAATGGCTATACATTTGCAACCAACTTGACATGATAGAAAATATAACATAGAAGAAATTAACCAGGTATCTCAGATGGGTTTCTCAGAAGATGGGCTCTCTAAATTTTCTCTTAAGAAATTTAACCCCCGACCTTTTGCAAGAGTATTCTCATTGCATTTATACATTTCACTCACTCACTCATCCCAAATTTTCCCCCCAAAAAAGAAGAATATTTGAGGGACCTTTCTTGTTACCAATTTTTCCTCAGAAAAAGTGACGTTTAACAAATTCACATCCAAAAGCTGCTAGGTGGACCAATTATGAACTGATCACATTTCTCAGACCCTCGACTAATGACTAGGATGCCATGCCACAAATTTTTTGACAGTCCTTTTAATCATTCTGATTTTTTCATGTGAGAAATCCCCATTTTAATCATTTTCTGGAGGCTCTGCACAAGCTGGATCTGACAGGTAATCCTTTTCACTCTCGAGGAAACACCTTTTTCATCTTTTACACCTACAACCTCCATCATTTCATCCTTTTCCTCTCTTTCCTCTGTGCAACTCTTCCCCACATCCATCTTCTTTGGTAATTCATTTTTGCAAGTGCCCGAGCAATTCCAATTTCAAAATATCAACCTTAACAATCCTTGGACTCACAAATTAAGTTCTAAATCCATTCAATGGCACTTTTGTGAGACAAAAATGACAAGGAATTTCATCAAAAAATGATGAAAAAAATAGTGTGTATTCGCATCTCTCCAAGAGTCTTGGAGAAAAATGGTGGAAAAATAGGTGAAATGCACAACAACCATTGATTCTTCCCCTTCTCAACTTTAGATTAGAGCCATCCACATGTTTTCTTAGTGCAACTACAAAGGTGAGGTACAATGGAAAGTTTCCAAACAAGCGCGGGCCTTCCACATGCCCTAGGCCCAAGAAAATGCCTTTGGCCTTTGAAAAGTCTCAAATAAAAAGGAGGAGCCAGAGGAAGCCTCCACGTGTCTCAATGGCAGCACACTTTGAGATGGTGGTCCCAAAAGTGGAGACCCCAAACAAACAAGCGGAGCTCACCATGTGTCTCGAGTCCCGAGAGAGTTTTTAAAAAATTTGAAGGATCAGTGGAAGGTGCCATGTGTCTAGGGTCCGAGATAGTTTTCCTTAGCCATTGAAAAGTCCAAGCAAGGGTGAGTGAGGAAGCCTCCAAGTGTCCTCCAAGCCTTTAGAAAGTTTCTTCAAAATAAAATTTATAGAGAGGAGGAGTCCCCAAACAGGGAAGTCCTCCCATGTGTCTCCTAGCTTAGAAAATTTTTTTGAAAAAAAGATGGTCCCCAAAAGACCCCAAAAAGCCTGGGCTCACCATGTGTCCCCTTGGCACAACTGCTAAGGTGGGACCTTAAGGTAGATCCTCAAATGAGCATGGACCCTCCACATGTCCATGGTCCACCAAATCCATACCGGCTGCATGAAAAAAATTTAAGTCTGGGAAAGGTAGTGGAAACCTCCACGTGTCTCCCGAGCAACTCCAAGGTCAAACCAAAAGGTGAAAATTTTCAGATGAGTGCCGACCCTCCACGTGGACAAGTTTTGAGTTGAAGTGGGCCTTAGAGTTTCAAAGTGCCCTCCGAGATACATCCAACTAGAAAGGGCCATGTTTCCACAGATGCTGAGATGTAAATTTGATGGGGAAAAACACACCGTCAAACCGTAAAATGTAGGAAAATCACCATTTGTGCCTGGAAATGAATCTTTCTTTCAAGGAAAGAGATTTTGGAAATGATATAAGGCCCAAATGTGATCCATCAAGCCACATCCAATCATGTTTCCATAGATTTGGGAAAAAATTGACAGGGAAAACAAAATGTGACTATGGAAAATGGAAGGAAGGGAAAAAACCAAGTTTTCATGCCCAAGTTACAAATTCTTTCACATGGACAAGAGGAATGGAAAAAAAAAAACTTGGATTTAAAGTGATCCTCGACCAAAGGAAGGGACTGATCATGGAAACTAAATGGAGGACAAAGTTTTCATGCATCAATATGGGAGATAGAAAAGATGACAGAGCCCGCAAATTGAAGAATTTCAAGGACAAACAAGGTGAGATCAAATTGAGCACCAACATCGGCTCCGACTCGAGGATGGGCACTCCTGTGAGTGCCACAAGAACAAATAGTAGACCAAGTGCAAAAATAAACCATTGGGAAATGGAGTCAAAGAATAAGCTTGCAGAGTAGAACAATAATAACCAACTCCCCCAAGGACAAACTAAGAAACCAACAAAATAAGCCGCCAAGGACCAAGAAAAAAAAAAAAAACATGAAAGTAGAAAGAAACCAAAAGACTATACACTATAATGGAGTATACCTTGATTCTGAGAAATCAATCAAGGAAATGTTTCAAATGCCTTCCATTAATAGGAAATTCAAGCAATTCCCCATCTAAGTCTTTTAAGAAGAAAGTATTTTCACCAATTCGAATGTCAATTGAATAAGGGCCCATCCACAATGCATCAAATTTACCATGTTTTCCCTTATCTTCATGCCTTTTATCCCATAATAACACAAGATCCCCAACACTGAAAGCTCTTGGAGTCACTTTTTATCAAATAAATTCTTCAACTTTTCTCTGAACTTCACATGCCGCTGATGGGATGCCCTTCTTTCTTCATCTAACTCAATAATCTGATTGATTCGAGCATCATATGGACTAACTTCTTGATCTTCAATTTGTTGAACAAACTGAAATGAAGACAATTGCAAATGAAGGGGCAAAAAAAGCTTGAGTTCCATATACCAACTCAAATGGGATTTTACCAGTAGCTCTTTTGATAGTGATTCTATCAGCCCAAACAACAAACTTCAGTTGCTCACCCCACTTCTTTTTGTTCAGCTCCAAGGTTCTTCTAATGATCTTCAACAAGTTTTTATTATTGGACTCAGCTTGTCCATTTCCTTGGGGATTGTAGTTAGAAGCATATGTCAAATTGATTCCATACCCTTTGCACATTGCCACCAAAGGTTTGGCTCTAAAACTCATGGCATTATCAGCAACAATCTTAGTTGGCACTCCAAATCTGCATATGATTTGATTCAACATGAAGTCCATGATGACTTGGTGTGTTCTTTCTTGGTGGGGATTGCTTCCACCCACTTAGTGAAATAATCAGTGGCTACAAGAATCCATTTATGACCAACACTAGAAGGATCTGAAATCTTGCCAATGAAATCCATTCCCCATTGCTTAAATGGGGCTTCAATTGACACAGGATGCAAAGGAAGGGAACCTGAAGCTTTCATTCTTCCAAAAAAATGCTGGCAACTTTCACATTTCCTAACCAATAGAGTTGTATCCTTGAAAAGAGTTGGCCACCAATAACCATAGCCCTCAAGATTTTATGTGTTGTAACTCTTCAGCAAAATGTCCCCACAAAACTCCTCCATGGAGATCAGCAATTATTTTGGGGGCCTCATCTTCAGTGATGCATCTCAAGAGCACTCCCTCGGGGTTCTTCCAAGCTAACCCAAAATCAGTAATGACATATTTTTGGGAGGCTAACTTAAGAGCTCTTTTTTTATTTTTAGTCAAATGTTTAGGGCAAGCATAGATGTCTGAGATAAAATATTATATCTTTGTACCATTCAGAGCTTACCAAATTTTCAAGGACATCCACCCTTTCTCCTTCTACTTCATTCACCTCAATAGTTCACAAGTTTCTCTCAGCCATAAGCTTAGCTAGGCCCAAACCTCTTATCAATTTCATGGTTTGGATATCCATGTCATATTCCTACAACTTGTTTACCCATCTGCATATTTTTCTTGAGACCTCCATCTCTGATAAGATATCTTTCACCATGGTGTGGGGAACATAAGCAACAACTTTAGAGCTCAAGATGTAAGGTCTGAAAACCTTTGTTGCTTTCACCAAGGAAAATGCTTGCTTCTCCATGATGGTGTACTTCAACTCACTCCTTGCAATGCCTTACTGAAAAAAGGCAATTGGTCTCTCAGCCCCTTCATCATCCTTCTACAACAAGACAGATGCAATGGTGTTTTCTGAAGAAAAAGAAAACATTTGAAAAGGATTCTTGTAATTTGGAGCTGCCAAAATAGGGGCATGCTTTAATGCTTCTTTGATCCCATTGAAATCTTGAATGGAAGCTTCTTCCCATTTGATAACTTGGTCCTTCTTTCAGCATGCTAGTAATGGGGATGGTCAGCTCAGCAAAGTTAGACACAAATCTTTTGATAAAGTTTATTTTTCCAAAGAAGGATTGAACTCCCTTCTTAGTTCTTGGAATTGGAACCTTGTTGATGGCTTCCACTCTCTCGGGATCAATCATGACCCCTTCCTTTGATACAATGTGACCAAGCATAGCTTTTCCTTTTGCACTCCAAAATGGCACTTCTTGGGATTCAATGATATGCCATACTCTCTACACCTTAACAACATTCTCTCCAAGTGTTGTAAGTGATCATTTATTTTTTTGGAAAACATAGTTACATCATCTTGATAAACAACAATGAAATCATTAATATAACTAGAAAATGCTACATCCATTGCTCTTTGGAAAGTTTCTCCAGCATTCATTAAGCCAAAAGGCATCCTGACATAGACATAAGTTCCCAAGGAGTGGTAAAGGTAGTCTTTATTCTTTCTGACTCCTTCACAACAACTTGATTATAGCTAGAGAAACCATCCAAAGTGGATAACAATTCAGAACTAGTTACCAATTGTAGCATATTCTCCATGTTTGGAAGAGGGTAATTATCTTTCAATGATGCTTTATTCAAGTTCCTAAAGTCTATGCACAACCTTATATCACCATTCATTTTTTTGACAGGTACTAAATTTGCAACCCAAGATGAGTACCTTGTGGGCTGAATGATCCCTCCATCCCTCAACTTCTTCAATTCTTCTTGCATCTTCAAAGAAAGGAGTGGATTGATCGGCCTCTATTTTTTTCTTGAAAGGCTTGGCATTAGATTCAAGAGGAATTTCATGTTGGAAAAAATCTTCCTGTATGCCTTCAACTCAGAGTAAGACCAAGCTAGGAAGTCTTGATATTTCTTCAACAATTGAACATAGGACTGCTTCTCTTCCTTGCTCAGATTGCTTCCTAACCATATTTTATGTGGTTTTTCCTTTGTGCCCAAGTCATGCTCTTCCACATCTCTTGAAACTGACATACTTCTGTTAATAATGCAATCAACATTATCAAAGTTTGATTCAAGTGCCACCAAACCTCTGGGAATCATGTTTGTCTTCAATTGGATGATGTCTTTGCCAAATAAAGTTTCCTTTCCTTCAAAGAACACACACCATTGGTTCCCAATCTATATTTTGGTTAGAAAACTCACCTTGGTTCTATAAACCATTTCACTGGGCATCATCATCGAACACTTGCCAATTTTTAACATTGTCAGGGACAGATGGCCTTGTTAGTATTTCAACATCATACTCACAAAATGGAGATATTGTACAATTTCCAAATCTAGATCCTAGCACTACTAACTTTTCTGCAACAACATTAAACTTTCTATCATGGTGCACAATATTAAATGAGTCAAACATTTCAATCAAATCCTAGACTGCATGCTTGTATTGTTTCATTCTCTGATTTTTAGTAGCATACAATTTTCTAATTTCTTGACAATCAGTTCTGAATCTCCTTTGACAATGATATCCTTTACACCATATTTCCATGCAATTCTCAAACCCAATAATAGTGCTTCATATTCAGCAATGTTGTTAGTGCATTCAAAGTTGAGTTTGAAAGAAAAAACAAACTCTTCCTAGCTGGAGAAATCAGAACAATACCAACACCATTTCCAAACTTGGAACAAGCTCCATCGAATAACAAGGTCCAAGGAAAACCTACTTGTTCAAGACATTTACATTGATCAATCTTGTGCTCTTTTCCATCAGAAAATCCAACAAAGTTATCAGCATCTACATCAACATACAACACTTCATAAGAAGCATTATTGGGATCTTCAATGAGGTGTAACATCTTCTTCTCTCCATACAACTTTACAAGGTTGCCTTCAATTGGAATGGTGGAAAAAGACATATCCATCTGAACACTTCCACCAACACTTGCAGCCCACTTTCTTGATAACAACATGCCCCATTTGGTAGGGCAATCAACAATAACAACATCAAGTTTCAAGTTCTTACCCGGATAAGCTTGCAAGTTGTACCACCAAACCTTTTACACATCCTACAACTGGCACCTCTCTAGAATCCATTGCAGTACACTTGCCATAAGTTGTTGTCACTTTAATGTTCAATTCATTCATGACCTCTAGAGGCATAACATTGCATGATGCTCTGAATCAAACATACAATTGTGCAAAGATTATGTCCTTAATAATCAATGTTGTAAAAAATGGATCAACATTTAATTGAGACTCAACCAAAGATGTTCCCAAGTAAACTTCAGGTGGTTCACCTATCTCCTCCAATGTTGGTGGTTTTTCTAGGTCTGCAATGGTTGGAGGAGGAGTGTCTACATTATTTATATTTCTGCCTTGGGTACTCCTATCTTCTTCCAATCCCAAATACTCAAAGGCCCTCTTCTTGTGCTCAGGAATCCTAAGTAGTTCAACAATTGGAACAAAATCTTGATCTGACTCAAGACTTGGGCAATGTCATAAGGAATGTATTTGGGAAAAGCAACATTTGGAGAAAGATTGACAAAACTCATCGGATGGCACAAGATTTTTCACATTTTGGGCATGGGTGGGAACACTAGTTCTACTTGAGACAACAAGGCCTTTTTCAAGATGCATCTTTCTTTGGAGTTTCTTTTGGGATATTGGTGAGAACTAGGGTTTTGGTTTGGCTTGAGGCCCGCCCCTTTGATGACAACTTTACTTCTTGTGTTATACTCTTTTTCTTGGGAAACAACAACATTCATTAACAATTTCTATCCTCTTTTGATGGGATTCCTCCATCATACTTCTTAATCATTAGAGCTCTTAGGTACTCAAAATCATTATTAGGAAGTTCAAAAATCTTGTACCATATCTATTTCTAAAGTATGAGAGGGAGGAAGAAGAGGTACCCGGTGAATGCAATCCCAAAAACTTGCAGCAGTTCTTGCACTTATTACTTTAATTGAATTTTCTCCTTGCTGTGAGCTTGTAGAGAAATCCACCATGCATGCATCATCATCAGTGTTATCATCATCATCATCAACTTCTTCAACTTGCTGATCTACTTCACATGGCGGGTGGGGTAAGAAACATTTTTCACACCAATCAATTTCATTTGTCTCTTCAAAAACAACAACTGGCATTTAGAGGATCAGGAACTACTCTATTTTCCCTAGCTTGGGGTTGTCTAGCTCCCATGGGTCCTTTACCTCTGTCATCAGATCTCTGATCATTTCTAGGATGATTTACAAATTTGTCTTGTCCTTTTTTCCTATGTTGACCTTGAGAACCTTGTCCAATTCCTTTCTCTTCCCTGGCTAGCTTGTAAGAGATTTCTTTGATAGCTCTCGGCCAAAGTCTTTACAACTTCCTCAAGATCCACAACCTTACTTGATTGAGGCTTCTCTGGGTTGATCAATTTAACACCCTCCCTCTTAGGAGGTTTTCCAACTACTTTAATGTTGTTCTCAATTTGTAGAGCCATGGTAAAGGCCTACCTCAAAGTTCAGGGTTCTTATCCCTCAAATAGTAAGCAACTTTCTTATCAAATGCATCTGAATACTTTATCAAACATGATTCATCACATGGCCTCAAATTAACAAGAAGTCTTCTCAATGTTTTGTTAAATCTTGTATTGAAATCATGCACTGATTCATTAGGATTCTTTTTATATTTTCAAACTTTGATAAAAGAAACCTAGGGTCTATTTTATCACCATACTGTAATCTAAAAGCATTATTCATTTCTATCCAAGAATCAATGGAATTATCTGGAAAATATTTATACCAGTCCCTTGCATCTTCTTCTAGAGTATGGATAAACAATTTAATGTACACATCCTCAAATTCTATTTCAAATTCCTCCATCATATTGAAAAGAGATTCAAGTGTTGATCACCAGTGATTGCATTATTTCCTTGAAACTTAGGCAATCTATTTCTTACATCTTGTGGCACAACATTTGGATAGCAGCCATACCTCTAAAATTGATGGGACCAAAAGTATTAACAACAAATGGAGGTCTAGGTGGAGGCTGAGCCATATTATTTTGAGGAGGTGACCTTGGAGGAGATGCAAAATGATGAGGAGTGAGAAGTCTATGTGTGGTACAGGATGCAATTCTCAAAATGACTGCCCTCTAAAGGCTCTATTTCTTGGAAAACTCTATCAGATTTGGAAAATACAGGGGCAGATTGAGAAGAAAATTTTCAAATACAAATGAAGGCCCCTCTCCAGATGGAGAATTCAATTCAACAAAGAGACTACCTGATTCAGATTCACTTGAGGAAGTATTGCAATCTTCAATCATAGGATGATCAGTTTCACCAATGGAGATCTCTTTTCTTGATGCTTGATCTCCAACAACCTTCCAAATTCTTCTTCCTTTTGAATTAGACTTTCCCAACTCTGGAAACAACCTTCTACTAGGGTCCTTGGTGAAGAAATATCTTCTTCCTTCCATCTTTGCAGAGATTAATGACAAATCTTACTTGATATATGTTAAGACACTGGTATTTATTAAGAATTTAAAACAACATAGAGTCGCCACTAAGGATTTTCACCTTAGTTTGTGCAAATGCACTATGAAAGACCTATCAAATGTCTATCAATACAGATTCATGCAAAGCTTACAAGATCTACTCTTCTTCTTCTACCCAAATTTTTCAATGATGATAAACTTTAGTGCAATAATATGTATAAGCTAGAAATATTGCACTTAGAACTTACAACTTTGAACAATTCTTATAGATCTAAACAGATAATGATGTTTCAACAATGTATTAGCACACTTAGACATGTATGTCTGTTGCATTTGTAAAAAACTTATTAAATGATGTTCTGAGTGTTTTGTATGTGTAAACTTTGTTCAAATAGTCCTCAAAGCAAAACAAGCATGCCAAAAGTGTTGGTATCCAAATTTGTTCTCCTTTTCAAGATGAGCAGCATCACAGATTTGACATGGAGCTTAGAGACAGATAGATCATAATGTATGTCATTTTGTAGCCGGGGATGAGATCTAACTGGCCCTTTGTCACTCAGATTGTGGAGAGATGGATAACACCTTCAAGAGGATTTGACCTATCCTCACTACTTTAGGTTGTGCCTCTTCAACCAGGGTGAGAGGACCCTTAGTGTAACCTCTTTTTGATGAAGGAGATGGAGATATCCTTCTTTTGCACAAATTTTATGAAGAAAACCTTGGGAAAGTATGATCAATACTCCATAATTTAACTCTCAAGAGTTGTCACTTCTAAAAGATGGAGATACTTTCAAAACAAGGCTAAGGTTACTAAAGACATTATGAAATCTTGATTGTTCTACATATTTTAGTAAATAGATTTTGTTCCTTTGTGGATATACAGGGAAAACAAGGGGTAGTTCAAGATGGATTCATTGTTTTTGAATAATTTTGGTGGGAGATTAAGCAAGATAAATTGATTATACTAGATCTTTGAGAAACTTCACAACAATGGAAAACTCAACAACAAAAGCTTCAGAATAGTTAAGATATTCCTTCAACTAGAAGGTGTGCATCAATGGAGGCCCAGATTTGCATGTTTTCACACAATATTTGAGAATTTAACATGAAGGCTCGAGTTAAAAGACTCAATTAAACATCAAAATCTCTGTTCCTCATGCCTAAGATACACCAAAGACTTATAGAAAAAATATTTATCAACAAATGAAGGTGAAGTGATTTTAAATTTTTTATCTCATCACAGGATGAAAGCTCTTCTTGAAATGAAATTGCAAATGCCACTAAACCATCACAAGGATGAGATCATGTGTGATTTCAGGAGGGATTTAAACAAGATTGCAATAGGAATAAGAGAAACCATTTGTAGACATTTTGAAACAAAGAAGACACAAATTTCTCCAGAGATTGAACACAAATTAATTTCAAAATTGATTAGATTCATCAGCAGGGGAAAGCTTCTAGAGAAATCTCAGAGCTTTTCAATGGCTATACATCTAACCAACTTGACATGATAGAAAATCTAACACAGAAGAAATTAACTAGGTATCTCGGATTGGTCTCTCAAGAAGATGGCTTTCTCAAATTTTCTCTTAAAATTAACCCCTAACATTTTGCAAGAGTATTCTCATTGCATTTATACATTTCACTCTCACTCATCCCAAATTTTCCCCCAAAAAGAAGAATATTCAAGGGACCTTTTCTTGTTACCAATTTGCCTCAGAAAGTGACGTTTAACAAATTCACATCCGAAAGCTGCCAGGTGGACCAATTATGAACTGATCACATTTCTCAGACCCTCGACTAATGACTAGGATGCCATGCCACAACCTTTTTGATAGTCCTTTTAATCATTCTGATTCTGTCATGTGAGAAATCCCCATTTTAATCATTCTCAGAGGCTCTGTACAACTGGATCTGATAGGTAATCCTTTTCACTCTCGAGGAAACACCTTTTTCATCTTTTGCACCTACAACCTCCATCATTTCATCCTTTTCCCTCTCTTTCCTCTGTAACTCCCCCGCATCCATCTTCTCTGGTAATTCACATTTTTGCAAGTGCTCGAGCAATTCCAATTTCAAAATATCAACCTTAACAATCCTTGGACTCACAAATTAAGTTCTAAATCCATTCAATGGCACTTTGCAGACAAAAACGACAAGGAATTTCATCAAAAATGATGAAAAATAGTGTGTATTCACATCTCCAGGAGTCTTGGAGAAAAATGGTAGAAAATAGGTGAAATGCACAAACCATTGATTATTCCCCTTCTCAACTTTAGATTAGAGTCATCCACATGTTTCCTTGGTGTAACAATACAAAGGTGAGGTATAAGTGGCAAGTTTCCAAACAAGCGTGGGCCTTCCACGTGCCCTGGGCCCAAGAAAAATGCCTTTTGGCCTTTGAAAAGTCTCAGTATAAAAGGAGCATGGCAAGGAAGCCTCCCGTGTGGCCTTGGTGCACCTTTGAGTATGGTCCTAAAAAAATTGAAGATCGGAGAAAGCAAGTGTGGGCTCACCACGAGTGTTTTCCTGCAAGAGAGTTGTTAAAAGTTGAAGGACCAAGTGGAAGGGCATGTGTCTAGTGGAGCGAGAAGCAGTTTTCCTTGGCTAGTTTCAAGAAGGGCCGAGACTTCTTACAAAATAAAATTTGGGTTCGGTCCCCAAATCAAGACGTCCTCCACGTGTCCCGTGCCTTCTTAGAAAGTTGCTTAAAACCTTATTTATAGAGTAGGTCCCCAGTGAAAGCCTCCAAATGTGTCTCCATGTGTCCATTTTTGAAATGGTCCCCAAAAAGTTTAAACCCTAAACAAGTGGGCTGGAAGCCTCCACGTGTCCCCTTGGCACAACTGTTAAGGTGGGACCCTAAGGTGGATCCTCAAATGAGCATCAGCCCTCCACATGTCCATGGTCTACCAAGTTTACATTGAATACATGAAAAAAATGTCTAAGTCTGGGCAAGGCAAAGTGGAAACCTCCACGTGTCTCCCAGCGCAACTCCAAGGTCAAACCAAAAGGTGAATTTTTAGATGAGCGTCGGCCCTCCACATGGACAATTTTTGAGTTGAATGGGCCTTAGAGTTTCAAAGTGCCCTCCGAGCCACATCCAACTAGAAAGGGCACATTTCCATAGATCTTTGAGATGTAAATTTGGGGAAAACACACCCGTCAAACCGTAAAATGTAGGAAAATCACCATTTTTGCCCGGAAATGAATCTTTCTTTAAGGACAGAGATTTTGGAAATGATATAAGGCCCAAATATGATCCTCCAAGCCACATCCAATCACATTTCCATATATCTTGGGACAAAAATTGACGGGAAAACAAAACGTGGCATGGAAGAAACGGAAGGAAGGGAAAGAACCCGATTTTACACCCAAGTTATATTTTCACATGGATAGAGGAATGGAAAACGAATCATAGATTTTAAGTGATTCTTTGACATGGCATCCAAATGGAGGACAACGTTTTCATGCATCAATATGGGGAGATAGAAAAGACGACAAAGCCCACAAATTGAAGGTTTCAAGGACAGAGGGGGTGAGATAAAATTGAGGACCAACAGTCTCAATCATTGTGATGCATTTCAACCTAGTGGTTCTTGACCACCATATATATCCTATGGATCGTAGCCATGTCTCCTATAATAGGATCTGAAATGGAGCCTTACCCTTGTTATTAGGGTTCGAGGGAACTCTTTCAATGATGCCCCTATACACCACACCCATAGAAGCTACCAGGTCCCCTTCAATGAGAAGTGGCTCATGCACATACTCTAGTGGTCTATGTCATGGATCCTGATGACCCTACTATGGATTGTTGTGGTCACCGCGATGAGATAAGCTACTACCGACTAAGGGTAGTTCTTGAGTCCGAATTATTTGCTAGGAAGAGGCCCCGTACTACGTCCCTTCCGATCATCAAATCTCTATGGAAGCCTAAATAGAGGGAAAGTATGTTACTTATAAGGTGGCTATTGTGGTGATCTGAATGAATATTGTGTAGAACCATGTCTACCACAAGGAGGAGTTGGTCCCCTCCACCTGTTATCCTACATTTGTTGGATATGGCTCTGCACTCAATCTCGGCCTACGACATCTTTCCTGGTCTCTTCCATGATGTAGGCCTTCTCAATATCCTCTACTAATGGTTGTGGGAAATGAATGTGCATTTCCCCTCAATGTCTAGGTCCATGCCCATGATGAGCTTGTCGATCCTCATTTGCTCATCCCGCATATAGTCCACGTACTTAGATCAAGTCCAAAAAGTGACTCTCATATTCTACCACTATCATGGATGCCTGACAAAGGTCATAGAACTCATCTATCCTTTATTGAATGAACCTCTTGGACATGTATTTACTACTTAATCACTCCTCAAAGATATCCCAAGTGATAGTCTTAGAATCCACATGGAGTTTTTAATCCTCGGTCCTCCACCAAACCCTGGCTCTCGTCTCTCGAAGGTCAAATGAAACACGATCCTTCATGTTGCTAGTACACAAACATAGCTTGAAGCATCCACTCAAGCTGACCAACCATGCCTCTTCCTAAAATCCCCTAGTGTCCCCAGTGATATGAGATGGATAGAGTTTCGAGGATCTCATCACGACTGACTTAGGAATCTTAGATCCGCGCCATCACACGTAGGAATCTTGTAGCCCTATCTCCATGAGCCCTATCTCCTCTCTATGTTGAATCTCACCTGCCTAATTCCACGTGGGATTTCTTTGCCCTATACTCATCACTACATTGGGAAGGTGCAAAGCCTCTACTAATGTCTCTCTATGTTGTTTACTCTGTCTCCCTCCTAAGGATTCTTCGCATATAGTGGCATTAACATCTTGTAACATCTGAAGTATTTGAGGTAATATGGCCATTACTACTGATTTGAAGGTGGTAAGTCTACGTCCACATGCGAAAATCCTCATATGGTTTGCACCTCCTATATAGACAAAGGTGAGATTTAGTTTATTACTCTAGATTTTGTTTCAATTTTTAGGTTTTCTTCATTTAAGCTATCATGCAAGTTTCGATCTAGGTTTAGAGTTACACTATGTTTCCTTGTTATACCTTTTGTTTCCAAGTGTTCTGGGTCCAAGCGTTGAACCAATAACACCGATACCAAGTATAATGCCCATAATTTTGATGTTCTAAAACCACATTAATCCTTAAACAATTATCTAGAAAGTTGTGGATTTTTTTGTTTCAAGTTATAAGGGTTTCAAACCCTAATATACATTTAATTAATTCCTACTAGCAAAGTTACATTTCATAGGATAGATCCACTATAAATTATAAATTAAATAGTCTTAATCTAGTTGTAAAGCCAGTTTAATTATCATCACTAGATAAGTGTTCAATAATTCCTTTCACTAGGTTAAATAGTTTCCCCCATAGGAATTAACATTCAACTCACATTTAATCAACTCTTATCCATAGTTATCTTGGTTACATTTAATATTTTTCCTTAAAGTCCATTTAAATAATTACTAAACATACTAGGAACTAAATAAATAACTTAACATACAAGGGTATTAAATGGCCCCATTTACACATACCCTTAAATTATCTAAAAACCCATAATATTTATTCTTACCTAACAATTGTAGGGTTGATTCTCAACCCTTGGATCAAATCAATTGTGGCCACTAGATCTTAAGGTTCCATTTTAACCTTAACTATCCTTACGAAAATTTTATAAACATTTTCTTTCCCTAGCCTCCTCATTTGTTTCTCTTCGGTTTAAAGGTTGAAGGAGTGGATTGCATGGATCAAGGGAAACCCATGGATGAGTCTTCTTGGACCTAATGTGCAAGAAGGGGATTCCATCCAAATGTCTCCTCATTAATAATAGATGGAACATAGATTTAATCATGCATTCCTAGTTATTTAATTTCAATGCAAACATATATTCTAGATCTAGTTTGAGATCTATTATTTATTAGTTCTCTATTTTTTTTATTTTGCTTTCATTGATGGGGAAGAAACCCATTTTGTATATCAAGAGTTTAAGGTATCTAAATCCATTTGTATAGGTTTGATTTTGGGTTCAAACAAGCATACATGGCCCACAATGGATGGATCTACATTTAGGTGAAGTTTAGATCCATAAGAGCAAATGGTTTGGCTGGAAACATGTTTTTTTAAAAAAAAATATTCCATGCACAAGTGACCGATGATGGTCTTTTGACCAACCTTGGTAACCACTATGCTACTAATGTCAGTTCCACTACTGGTGCGGTTCCTGTGGCATAAGCATATTTTAGATTGTTATTTTAAATGCAAAGGATATTGGATTTGTACAAGGAGTAACTTGTTATTCAATTTCATGAAAACATAATAGTCTCAAAGGTATCTAATTCAACAAAAGAGCCATAAATGTCTTTGAAGTTTTAAAAATTACAATTTATACAGTATACAGTGACCGATGTCGGTTACAGGAATGCCGAAAATGGTTCAGTTGCCATCACCGATTATTATCAATTGAGTCTATTCTTATAAATTTTAGCATATCTTTTACATTTTGAGATTTACACTTTTCTAAATGACATTTCCAACAATTATACATTAAATTTGGGTTTATTGAGAAAGTCATAATATCATTTAAGTTGAAAACTAAGATAGAAGTTAAAATTTCAAAACTCTAACCATGAAACAGTGACCAATGTCGGTATTGAGTACACCGACATCAATTGAGACTAACCGGTGCTGATCATTTTGTAGGCCAGAAAGCTCTAAAAATGAATGTTTGAAGGAAAATAGATATCAAGAGATAACTTTAACTTTACATATATCAAAACTAGAGAGTGTTTAACTATTTCAAACCAAAATAAAGCTATGACAACATTTCCAATTCATTTTGTGATCAAACATTAAAATTTACAACTTTCTTTTCTTTCAATACAAGGTAAAATTTAAACATGATATCCACTCTAATTCAGTCCTTTACATAAAACAGTTTGAAGAGAAAATATGAAATATACACACACAAATAAATAATAATACACATATAACTAAATCATCATCTCGACTAATAATGTTATCATTTGTCTAAAATTTTAACAACATCTCAATTCCATGTTTTATCAATATCAACAAGATCATGATATTAGTTCAAAAGCTAAATCCTATTCAACATGATGAGAATTCCAAATGTCAGTAATATACATGCCACCATCACATCATCACCATCAATATAAATGTCTCTCTATGTATCTAAGAATCCACATAATCATACTATGAATCACAATCTATTAATAATCAAAATATCTCTATTATCTAACATCATGCTAAACCAAAATGATAGAATAATATCCATGTTTATAGTAAATGTGATGATTGAAATAAAAATATAATAAGTGTCGAAGAGGAGTGTGTACTACATTTGACATGTATTGATTGTATAACGAAATAAACAACTCAATCACATGATTTATAGTATTTAAACATGAAAAAATAATGAGATTTGATGTACGTATAAATTAATAATGAAATCTTCTACATGTAAACTAGAACCTTGTTTTTGTTTTTGAATTTAACATTTCACCTAAACTCGATTCCCGCCTTCATCAAGGTAATGCATTAGTCCTTTGGGGATTTTGTTCTTCCTTTCTAAAGACAAACATGGAATGATAGATATGTGAGGTGTCAAATTTTATAATAACACACATATATACATATTGCATGCTATTGATCAATTGCTAGAGCTAAAAACATAATAAAACTATGTAACTTTTCCCCTAGTTAGATTCATTCATCAATAAATTCAATCGAGAGAAAAGTTTTGAGTTGCCCATTTTCACATGAGTCCAAAATCTTCAACATTTTTGGCCATCCTATGGGGAAAACTTCCTGCTAGCTTGTAGGCTAGTTCCTTACGCTAGTCCATTGGGCATGGAGTGAAAGAATATAACCAAAGTCTACCCTTTTTCGAAAAACCCACCCATCCGAAATACAAACTAAAACTAGGAAACGATCTAGTAAACTAGATCACATGCATGAATGTACTTATTGAATTGAAAAACATTGCAATATGCATGAACTACACTTATTAAAAGGTAAATCCTACTCTAACCAAACATCGTAGGATTTTCAATAAAAGTGTTCAAGAAACATACCATTCACAGGAATGGAAAGTTCTTCTCCATTAAACCTTGAAAGCTAAAATGTATTGTGCTCTTTGCAAGATGAAATCATATAAGGACCACTTTAGATTTTATCAAACTTCATGTGGTTTCTGAATTTGCATGATCAACATCCCATTTCAACACAATGTCTCCTTCATTGAAAACTCTGAACTTATCCTTTTTATCAAATGTTCTCTGGATTTTTCTCTATTTTTTTCATGTTTAGATGAGCTTGATCTCTGAGCTCTTATAGCTCCATTAATTCTACATAACAAACCTACATTGGTTCATTCTCAAGTGATTCCATCTTATGTAGTAAATCCAATGTGGTAAACTCAATTTTGATGGACATTCTTGCTTCATGTCCATAAACAACCTTGTCTAGTGAACTACTAACTAATTTTTAAGAGTCACTCTTTCGGACCAAAGTGTTGAATTTAACATCAGATACCAAGCTCTTTGGTTTTCCTTGAGTGTTATTCTGATGATCTTCAAAATATTTTTGTTAGTAATTTTAGCTAATCCATTACCTTGTGGGTAATATTTAGATGAAGTACTCAAATTAATACCATTGTTGTAGCCTAATTTGTTACCTTTGCACCAAGAAATGCTAAGGAATTATCTGATATGATAGTTACTAAAACACAAAATCTTAAAATTATACCTTCCGTAGAATGATAAAATTGAAGTCTCATTAGCTTCATTCAAGGCTACTCCTTCAGCATAACATGTGAAATAATACATGGTAATAAATATCCACTTGTGTCCTTATGATGAAGGTGGATTTATCATGCCAATGAAAAAAAAAATCCACCGCATGAATGGTTGATCCACTTGAAATATGTTCTGGGGTGAAAATATAAATGTTCCTTTCCAACAAATAATGCACACTTCTTCAACTTTCTAATCAATTCGAAGCAATCCTTTAATATGATGGGCCACTAGTAATCAAATTTCATAATTTTTAAGGTTTTAGTATGTGCTAAAAAGTGGCATCCTCCAGGTCCTCCATGCCACTCAGATAATAGTTGTTGCACTCTATCATAATCATTACATCACAAAAATTCCATTTATATCCCTTTTGAACAACACACCATTAATGAAAACATAAGGTATAACTTGTAATCTTAAATATTTTTTATTTTTCTTGTCCATACCTTCTGGATAAGTACCATGCTACATGTAATTAATCAAATTGGTCATCCATCTTGATCCTTGAACTCGGATTGAGTTTTAGTTGCTGATTTTCAAGCTGTAATAAGATTTCTGATTGTTAATACATGATTTCAGCATGCTATAATGAGTTTTTTAATGTGCAACCTGTTGTTTTTCCATATCAGCAATCAGAAATTCACATAATCCTTTACTCCATATTATTTTTTCAACATGGATGTCAACATCATACTCCATAACCTTTGTAATCCAACATGCTCTCTTCTCATTCAGTTCTTTGTTCAACAAAAATGCTTTAACACTTGGATGAGAGACTAAAACATGTATCTTATTATTGGAAATCATGTACTTGAAATTATTTAATCCTCTAACTACATAAAGTACTTGTTTTTAAATAAAAGTGTACCTTATCTCATAGTCATGTAAGATCTGCCCAAAGAAAGAAATTGGATTTTTAATATTTTCATCATTTACCTGATTTAATATGGCTGAAATGGTTTTAGTTCCTCCAAGTGCATACATCATGAAAGCCTTAACAAAATATGGATTTGTAATAGTAGGAGCTTGCGAAATAGTTTTCTTGATAGCTTCAAATCCTTTCCTCTTTCAATGGTCCAAGAGATTTTTTTAT
This sequence comes from Taxus wallichiana var. yunnanensis, assembly GCA_018340775.1. NCBI lineage: Eukaryota > Viridiplantae > Streptophyta > Pinopsida > Cupressales > Taxaceae > Taxus > Taxus wallichiana. The sequence continues at coordinate 397,771,029 of CM031243.1, forward strand.
TTCTTTAACATGACTCTTAATGGCTTGAATAATACGGACAAAGAAAATCTTGATGGATTGAAAATATAGACTTTTGGGATTTAATGATATTCCAAACTATCTACAAAGCTGAAACGTTTTCCTTGGATGCATAAGATGATCATCAAATAAATTGAAAATACTCTAACATCATCTAAATAAACAAATATGCATTTATTGAAAAGGCTATGAAAATCCATATCCATTACACATTGAAATGTTGTACTTTGGTATTAGAAATTCCAAAACGTATTCTTTTGTAAGCATAAGTACCCCACTTTATGGTGAAAGTTATTTTATATTTGTCTTCTTCACACACAAGAATCTAATTGTATCCACTATAACCATCCAAAAGGGACATTCTATCGAACCTAAAACTATTCTTAAAATATGATCCATGTTGGGAAATGGATAATGATCTTTTAATGAAGCATTGTTAAGATCTCTAAAATCCACACATAACCGGATTTCTCAATTATTTTTCCTAATAGGCAAAAGATTAGCTACCCAACTTGAGTGTTTAACATGAAAGATAATATTGGATTCTATCAACTTGGATAACTCTTTTTCTCATCAAGAGTTTAATCTAAGATTTAGAGTCTTTTTTATTACCTAACTAGTTTGAATTTTGGTTGAAATTCAATGGTATGGTGGGCCAAACTGGGATCAAATCATCTCAAATATTAGTATTTTCAACTAAAAAAAAATTTATATTCTTTGCATAAATTAATGAATTTTTTTCATGAAGGAACATACATTTTTGATAAATAATTTCTTTTCATCATCAACTAAGATCTCTTCATAGTTATCTACGTGAGTCAAGATCTTTCCTTTATCATTTCTTAATTGATCATCAAAACTGAAAATATCTTCTAATGTGACCAGTCCTTGGGGCAGCTTGTTTGTCTTTAATTGAACAATCTGGTCACCATATAAATGTTGTAATTTTTCTTGATTAATTGAGAAAATTCATCTTCTTGCTATAGAAATCTACATATTTTCTCAAAGCATCTTCGAAAACTTTCTAGTTTTCTTCATTATCAGGTACTAAAGGTCTAATAATCAGTTTTATATGTGGCTGCATTTTGTTGTTTTCAAATTGTTCAAGCACTAATAGCTACAAGTTTGTCTGCATGTTTGTTTTCAACTCTTGGAACATATTGCATATTAATAACATCAAAATCCTCCATTAAATCTAAAACTCTATGCTTGTAAGATTTTAGCAATGAATTCTTACACACATTAAAGTTTTTTACTTGATTAATTACTAACTTTGAATCACCAAATACTTGTAACATGCTGATACCTCTTTTTTTGGCCCATTGTAAGCCATGAATTAATGCTTCATATTCAGCTATGTTACAAGTACATGAGAATTACAGACTTAGAGATGAAAAATACCTTTCATTTGTAGGGGAAGTAAGCATCAAACTTGCACCTTGTCCTTTTTTGTTCTTTTCTCCATCAAAATGAAGCTTCCATAAGTCTTTTGTTGTTTTTTCTATTTTGGATAGCAAGGGGATTGGTGCATTTTCTTCATGCAAACAATAAACACCAAATAAATCTTCTTCTACTTCTTTGAAAGGATCATAAACATGTTCTTCTTGAGTTTTTTCATCCATAAACAGATTAGAAACACCATCTAATGTAGAAACATGTGTTGTGATGTCAAAATCATACTAATCTATGGCTGCATAGTTTTATACAACATTTGAAGCATGAGTTTCAATATGAAATCTAGCCAAAGGATCTAAATTGAATGTAACTTTAGATCCATACCTTATAGTAAAAATAAAAATGTCCAATCTAAAAAAAGATAACCTCCTATATTTGCTATGAAATCTCTTGATAAACACAAAGCAAAGTAGGGAGGTAAATCTACTACTATAACATCTTGCAGGATAGAAATATTTTGACAAACATGTAACATCACCTCCAAATTTCTAATGAAGCCAATTGTGTTATTTGATGTTCCATCTAGCTGCAACACACTTTTATCTGTAGTTTCATACTGCAGGCCTATTTTTTTGTGATTTCCTTAGGCATTATTGTTTGCTTACACAACTTTCAACCATGCAGTTATGAACTAAATAATCCCCAATAATCAAAGATAGATAAAAGGGTGCTGGATTTTTAATGTTGTGAACATTTAAAACTATTTGTACCATCCACTTAACCTCTTTTATGCAATATTTTTTTAGTATACCAAGAACCATATCTCCTTTCTAAGTTTCCTTTTTCATTGGTTTCGAAGAAATGTGCAACTTAGTATGCTCATGAGCAAGTAACTCTTGTTGTCCTAGAATACTCAAAGCATCCCATAATGAAATATTAATATTATTCTTTTTCATTACCTCAAAAATATTAAAAGAAGCAACGGTATTTGAAAAAAATTTCATAGTTTTATCATAAGCTTTAACAAAAACTAACTTTGCTTCAACAACTTTTAAAATCTGAGGTATGAATAATCTTCCAAGATTAGTTGTAATTGTTTTTACCTTGCTCTTTAGGAGATGAATCTGCTTGTTATTTTTGACCTATACTTGTTGATTTATTAGTAACCATAGGAAAAATAGTTTTATTTTATTTTATTTCTTTATCTTGAGCCTTTCTTGAGACCTAGTTGTAACAACAATAAATCTTCTTCTCCAAAAATGAATGAGTTTTGTTCAAGTGATTTCGAATCTGAGCATCTTGCCACCCACCCTCCATTTAAGGCATAAATAATGTTTCAGATTGAGGTTGTGCAACAAGGATTATATTTAGGAATACATTTGGACAATTAACAGTTGAATGAGTTTGATTGTAAGGTAAAAACCATTCCTTGAAGCCATGTTGATTGAAACAAGAGTGTTAGATGAACTAGGTGCTTTATGATCAAATTGCGTTGGCTGATATGGTTGCCATATAATTTTGATTTTTCTAATATGGCTACCTATGATGTAGATTTTGCTGGTATGAAGCTTGGTAAGGTCTCTTTAGGATGAGCTAGTTTGTTCTTAATTGACATTAATTTATTTCCCATATTTTGTAAGTCCTTAAATACATCATCTATGGAGTTGTAATAATAGGTTTTATGATTGTAATAGGATGTTGTATAGGTGCCAAATATTTTATAAGAGGCATTGAATGCCTTGGGGCTAATTTGTTAGCTTGAATAAGGTTGTTTTGAGCCCTAATAACAATATCATAAGCTATTAGGATTGTAATTCCTCCCATAGAATGAATCATGGCTGAAATATCACTATTTAAAGCTCTAAGATAATATAGAAATGCATGATCAGCTTGAGGCTTAACACTAGTTGGAATTATTTCCCAAGTTCTAACAAATCTAATGTTAAAACTAGGCATAAATTAAAGAGGACATATTTTGATTGTAGACAGTTGTTCTATGAGAGATAAATGATTAAAATTGTCTTGAAATTGATTAAGTAGTTGCTCCCCTAATTCATCCCAAGTTTTTATGCTCCATATTGATAAATTTCTCTACCATTGCAAATTTTGTCCTTTAAATGATGCAACTAATAGTCTCAAGGCTACATCTTCATGAGTTACATTATGGAATGCAAAAAGGGATGTAATATATTTAATATGATTAGTAGGGGTAATTTGATTTTCACTAGTAAATGAAGGTAAACCTTTAAATGTAGCAGTAGGTATATCATGATACAGTTGAATTACTAAAGGGATTCCATTAGTAAAGGTCACAAAATTTCTAGGTGGTGGTCATGGTTGATGCCTGATTACTGGGATTTGAACAACAAGATTAACACGTGGTTAAGGAAAGGAGGGGGTTGCCAAACCATGCCTAGTATAATATAGTGTATTAACAACTCTTCTTCTTCTTGAATAATTTAAAGGTAATGAAATAAAATCAACAAGAATTCCTCTTACTGATAATCTTATAGTCACATTAGGCATGGAACATGCTGCAAAGATGGTTTAAAATAATCCTTATAGATTCGTTAAATAGTTTATTTTAATTTTCAATGGATTACTGCAGCTTTATTCTTCCAAAATTGATTTTATTTCTCTCAGTAAATATGTTGTAATCTACTGCAGATCGATCCATGTCCCACAGAGCATAAAAAAAATTGTTATCTTTCAGAGTTTCACCCTTGTTGAGAGATAAAGAAAGGGGTTCTAAGATTTCTTTATCTCTCACTTATATAGTTATAATGGAAACACCTCAAGTCTGTGGGTATACCTATTTTTGAGGTGAGTCTCTAGTATCAAGGTCAGTTCATTATTTATGTATCCTAAATTTTTTTGAGGTTTTGAGGGTAAAAATATTGTTGTAACTAAATTGAAATGGGGTGATACACAAAAATTATTGAGGGATTTGACTGAGTATATGCACAATAAAATTGAGAGAAAAATTACAGATGCACGAACCAATGGTTTTTAGTAGAATCTTAAGGCAAAACACTTATGTATTGAGGCATAAAACTATATAAATTTTCCCTAGTTAGATTCATTCATCAATGCCTTCCATCGAGAGAAAAGTTTCAAGTTATTGATTTTTGCATGGAAGTGTAAAATTTGTCAACATTTTTGGTGATCCTATTCAGAAAACTTCATGCTAGCTTGTAGACCAATGCCTTACTCTAGTCCATTAGGCATGGAGTCAAAGAAAATAACCAAAGTATGCCCTTTTAGAAAAACCAACCCGTCTGAAAAACAAAGTAAAGCTGGGAAAGGATCTAGTAAACCTAGATCACATGCACGAATGTACTTATTGAATTGAAAAACATTGCAATGTGCATGAATTGCACTTATTGAAAGGGAAATCCTACTCTAACCAAACAATGTAGGATTTTCAATAACAATGTTTAAGAAACATACCATTCACAAGAATGGTAAGTTCTTCTCAGTTCAACCTTCAAAGGTAAAATGTATTATACTCTTTGCAAGCTAAAATCATATAAGGTCCAAATTTCTAGATTTTATTAAAGCTGCATGTGGTTTTGTTTTGCAAGATCATCATCCCATTTCAACACAATGTCTCATTCATTGAAAACTCTGAACTTATCCTTTTTATCACATGTTCTCTAAAAACGGATTTGTCTCTATTTTTTTCATGTTTAGATGAGCTTAATCTTAAAAGATATTATAGCTCCATTAATTCTGCATAATGAAGCTACATCGGTTCATTCTCAAGTGATTCCATCTGATGTACTAAATCCAATGTGGAAAACTCAACTAAGATGGGCATTCTTGCTTCATGTCCATAAACAACCTTTTACAATGAATTGTTAATTGATCTTTTGGGAGTCACTCTATCATCCCAAAGTGTTGAATTTAACATCAGATACCAAGCTCTTTGGTTTTCCTTGAGTTTTATTCTTATGATCCTCAAAATATTTTTGTTAGTAATTTTAGCTAATTAATTACCTTGTGGGTAAAATTTAGATGAAGTACTCAAATAAATGCCATGCTTGACAACCTAATTTGTTACCTTTGCACCAATAAATGCTAATGCATTATCTGATATGATAGTTGTTGGAACACCAAATCTGTAAATTATACCGAAATTGTAAAATGATAAAATTAAAGTCTCATTAGCTTCCATCAAGGATACTCCTTCAAGATAACGTGTGAAATAATCCATGGTAGCCAAGATCCACTTGTGTCCTTATGATGAAGGTGGATTTATCATGCTAATGAAGTCAAGAACCCACTACATGAATGGTTGATCCACTGAAATAGGCTACAGGGGTAGCGAAGAGAAATCTTCCTTTCCAACAAAGAATGCAAACTTATTCAACTTTCTAATCCATCTGAAGCAATCCTTGAATATGCTGGACCCATAGTAACCAAATTTCATAATTTTTATTGTTGTTGTATGTGTTGAAAAGTGGCCTCCTCTAGGTCCTTCATACAACTCAAATAATAGTTGTTGCACTCTATCATAATCAATACATCGCAGAAAAAATCCATTTATGTCCCTTTTGAATAGGACATCATCAATGAAAACATAAGGTATAACTTGTAATCTCAAATATTTTTTATTATTCTTGTCCATACCTTTCGAATAAGTACCATGATGCAAGTAATTAATCAAATCATGGTCATCCATCTTGATTCCTAAAACGGATAGAGTTCTGGTTGCTGATTTTCATGATGTAATATAAGATTTCTGATTGTTGATACATGATTTTAGCATGATGTAATGAGTTTTCTGATACTACATCCTGTTGTTTTTCATATCAGCAATTAGATGTTCACATAATCCTTTACCTCATATTATTTTTGAAACATGGATGTCAACATCATATTCCATAACCTTTGTAATCCAAAGATGCTCTCTTCTCATTCAGTTCTTTTTCAACAAGAACGCTTTAACACTTGGATGAGAGACTAAAACATGTATCTTATTATTGGAAAACATGTACTTGAAATTATTTAATCCTCTAACTACATCAAGTACTTATTTTTGAAGAACAATGTATCTTATCTCATAGTCATGTAAGATCTACCCAAAGAAAGCAATTGGTTGCTCAATATTTTCATCATTAACCTAATTTAATATGGCTAAAATGGTTTTAGTTCCTCCAAGTACATACATCATGAAATCCTTATCAAAATTTGGATTCATAAAAGTAGGAGCTTGAAATAGCTGTCTTGATAGCTTCAAATTCTTTCCTCTTTCGATGGTCCAAGAGATTTTTTTCTTTCTTTAACATGGATGTTAATGGCTTGACTAATACTGCAAAATTTGATGGACTAAAAAATATAGACTTTTTGGGATTCAATGATATTCCAAACTACCTACAAATATGAAAATTTTTCCTTAGATGCATAAGATGATCATCAGTATTCTTTGAAAATACACTAACATCATCTAAATAAACCAGTAAGCATTTATTTAATAGGATATGAAAATCCATATCTATTGCACATTGAAACATTGCATCGTATTAGAAATTCCAAAACATATTCTTTTGTAAGCATAAGTACCCCACTTTGTGGTGAAAGCTATTTTTATTTGTGTTCTTCACACACAAGAATCGATCATTGATCTCGATATAACCATCCAAAAGGGATAACCTGTCGATCCTGAAAATATTCATAAAATTTGATCCATGTTGGGAAGTGGATAATGATTTTTAATGAAGCATTCTTAAGAACTCTAAAATCCACGCATAGTCAGATTTCTCAATTATTTTTCCTAATAGGCACAAGATTAGCTACCCAACTTGAGTGTTTAAATGGAAAGATAATAACGGATTCAATCAACTTGGATAACTTTTTTCTCATCAAGGGTTTAATCTTAGGATTTAAAGTCTTTTTATTGCCTAACTAGTTTGACTTTTGTTCGAAATTCAATGGTATATTGGGATAAACTGGGATCAAATCCCTCTCAATCTTAGTATTTCCAAGTAAAAAAAATTTTAATTCTTTGCATAAATTAATAAAAAAAAATCAGCTAAGGAACATACATTTTTGATAAATAATTTATTTTCATCATCAACTAAGATCTCTTCATACTTATCTACATAAGTCAAGATATTTCCTTTATCCTTTCTTAATTTATCATTAGAACTGAAAATATCTTCTAATGTGACTAGTCCTTGGGGAAGCTTTTTTGTCTTTAATTGAACAATCTAGTCACCATATAAATGTTGTAATTTTTCTTGATTAACTACAGAAAATTAAGCTTCTTGCTACAAAATCTACATATTTTCTCATCATCTTCAAAAAACTTTCAAGTTTTCTTCATTATCAGGTACTAAAGGTCTGATAATCAGTTTTATATGTGGCTATACTTTGTTGTTTTCAATTTTTTCTAGCACCAAATGCTCAACAAGTTTTTCGCATGTTCTTTTTAGCTCTTGGAACATATTGCATATTAATAACATTAGAATCCTCCATTAAGTCTAAAACTCTATGTTTGTAAGATTTAGAATGAATTATTACACACATTAAAGTTTTTTACTTGATTAATTACTAACTCTGAATCACCAAATACTTGTAACATGCATATACCTCTTTTTCTGGCCCATTGTACACCATTAATTAATGCTTCATATTCAGCTATGTTACAAGTACATGAGAATTATAGACTTAGAGATGAAAAATACCTTTCATTTGTAGGGGAAGTAAGCATCAAACCTGCACCTTGTCCTTTTTTGTTCTTTTCTCCATCGAAATGAAGCTTACATAATACTTTTGTTGTTGTTTTTGTTTTGAATAGTAAGGGGATTGGTGCATTTTCTTCATGCAAACAATAAACGCCAAATAAATATTCTTCTCTTCTTTGAAAGGATCATAAGCATGTTCTTCTTGATTTTTTCATCCATAAACATATTAGAAACACCATCTAATGTAGAAACATGTGTTGTGATGTCAAAATCATACTGATCTATGGCTGCATAATTTGTTACAGCATTTGAAGCATGAGGTTCAATATGAAATCTAGCTAAAGGATCTGAATTGAATGTATCTTTTATTCCATACCTTGTAGTAAAAATAAAAATGACCAATCTGAAGAAAGATAAGCTCATATCTTTGCTATGAAATCTCTCGATAAACATAAAAAAAGTAGGGAGGTAAATCTACTACAGTAACATCTTGCAGGATAGAAATATTTTGATAAACATGTAACATTACCTCCAAATTTGTAATGAAGATAAATTTGTTAGTTGATGTTCCATCTAGCTACAACACACTTTTATTTGTAGGTTCATACTTCAGGCCTAATTTTCTACAATTTCCTTAGGCATTACTATGTTGCTTGCTCCACTATCAACAATGCAGCTATGAACTAAATAATCCCCAATAATCAAAGATAGATAAAAGGGTGGTGGATTTTTAATATCATGAACATTTAAAACTTTTTGTTTCATCCACTTAACCTCTTTTATGTGATCTATTTCGATTGTACCAAGAACCATATCTCTTTTTGAGCTTCCTTTTCATTGTTTTGAAGAAATGTGCACTTAGCAAGCTCATGAGCAAGTAACTCTTGTTGTCCTAGAATACTCAAAGCATCCCATAATGAAATATTAATATTATTATTTTTCATTACCTCAACAATATTAAAAAAGAAGCACGGTATTTGAAAAATCTTCTACAGTTTTAGCATAAGCTTTAGCAAAAATTGACTCTACTTCAGTAACTTTTGAAATATGAGGTATGAATAATCTTCTAGGATTAGGCTGCAATGGTTTTTTGCTAGGATCTTTAGGATATGAACTGCTTACTATTTTTGACCTATACTTGTTGATTTATCAGTGACCATAGGCAAAACAAGTCTATTTTTTTTTTTCTTTATCTTGAGCCCTTTCTTGAGACCTAGTTGTAATTGCAATAAAATATTCCTCTCCAAAAATGACTAAGTTTTGTTTAGGTGATTTCTAATTCTGAGCATCTTACTACCCACCCTCCATTTTAGGCATAAATAATGCTTTAGATTGAGGTTGTGCAACAAGGCTTATATTTAGGAATGCATTTGGACAATTAACAGTTGAATGAGGTTTATTGCAAGGTAAACACCATTCTTTTGAAGCCATGTTGACTGGAACAAGAGCGCTAGATGAGCTAGGAGCTTTAGGATCAAATTGTGTTGGCTGATATGGCTGCCTATAATTTTGATTTTGCTGATATGGATGCCTATAATGAAGATTTGGCTGGTATGAAGCTTGGTAAGGCCTGCTAGGCTGAGCTAGTTTGTTCTCAATTGACGTTAATTTATTTCAATATTTTGTAAGGCCTTAAATACATAATCTAATGGAGGTGTAATAACAGGCTTTATGATTGTAAAAGATATGGTATAGGTGCCAAATATGTTATAAGAGGAATTGAAGGCCTTGGGGATAATTTCTTAGCTTGAATAAGGTTGTTTTCAGCCCTAATAACAATTTCTTAGCTTGAATAAGTGTAATTCCTCCCATAGACTGAATCATGGCTGAAATGTCACAATTTAAAGCTAAGATAGTATAGAAATGCATGATACACTTGTGGTTTAACACTAGTTGAATTATTTCCCAAGTTTTAACAAATATGATGTTAAAACTACACATAAATTCATGAGGAGATCTTTGATTGTAGCCCATTGTTCTATCGAGAGATAAATGATTAGAATTGTCTTGAAATGTATTAAGTATTTCTCCCTAATTCATCCCAAGTTTCTATGCTCAGTATCGGTAATTTTTCTATTATTGTAAAGTTTGTCCTTTCAATGATGAAACTAATATTCTCAAGGCTACATCTTCATGAGTTATCTTATAGAATGCAAAAAGGGATGCAATATATTTAATTGTTCTTAGTAGGGGTAATTTTATTTTCACCATTAAATGAAGGTTAACATTTTAGTGTAGTAGTAGATATATCATGATACGATTGAATTACTAAAGGGATTCCATTAGTAAAGGTCACAAAATTTCTAGGTGGTGGTCGTGGTTGATGCATGATTACTGGGATTTGAACAACAAGATTAACATGTGGTGAAGGAAGGGGAGGGGGTTGCACAAACCATTCCTAGTATAATGTAATGTATTTCAACTCTTCTTCTTCTTGGAGAATTTAAATGTAATGAAATAAAATCAGCAGGAAGTCCTCTTACCGATGATCTTGTAGTCACTTTAGGCATGGAACATGCTACAAAGATGGTTAAAATCATCCATACGATGTGTCAAATAATTTATTTTTATTTTTAACGGATTATCGTAGCTTTCTTCTTCCAAAATTTATTTTATTTCAATGTAAATATGTTGTAATCTACTACAGATCTGATCCGTGTCCCACCGATGCATGCCAAAAATTTTATCTTTCAAAAGTTCACCCTTGTTGAGACAAAAGGGGTCCTAAGATTTATTTATCTCTCACTTCCATAGATATAATGGAAACACCTCAGGTCTGTGGGTATACCAATTTTTGAGGTGATTCTCCGGTAAGATCAAGGTGGTTCCTTATTCATGTATCGTAAACTAATTTTTTTGAGGTTTTGAGGGTAAAAAGATTGTTATAACTGAATTGATTTGGGGTGATACACAAAAATTATTGAGGGCTTTGACTGAGTACATGCACAATAAAATTGAGAGAAAATTACAGATGCACTAACCAATGGGTTTTTAGTAGAATCTTAAGTCAAAACACTTATGTATTGAGGCATAAATCACAAAACACAACAAGTTAAACATGAACACTAAGACTATGCAGAAAATAATAGGTTTACAGTAAGTTAAGATGATTAATTAGGGAATTAACATTCACAAGAATTAATTGAAAGATACACACCACTGTAAATAATTGGAAATGAAATAATTGGTTCTTATTTAAGGGAAAAACTGCAAAAATATGCTTCAACACTCTTGTATTAAAAATTTTCCTCCTTTTGTGCACTACTAGTTGACATAGTATATAAAAAAATACTTCACCCAACCCCTCCTAAAAATAGACTACAGTTTATACTCATCCATGCATGCTAATTTTAACTCTTTATCATGAATAAATAAAGGAATAAAAATAGACATGCTAATTACAATGAGACATTAATAGCCATGGTTAAAAAAATACACTCTAATCAAAGTGTAGTTGATTGTTCTATTTTTAATGTAATTAATATACTTGGGTGAATATTTTTCCCTGATATTAGCCACTTTCTTTTTTTTCAATTCTCCTCCTATGCAAGTGCATATACTTTGTCTTCTTGTGCATGATGTGACACTTGTGTAAGAAGGATAACTCATGATGATAATGACATCTCTATCCCTTTGTGATTACATGCATAATAATATTCTTGAAATTAAAATAATGCATTTATCTCCAACTCAAAATATTGAGCTCCTCTTGTGGGGGCCACTATGTCCATGTGCACATGCAAAGATAATGCCTTTGTCTTCAATTTGAAGGATTAAAATAATCAATACCTTCTTTTTTCTTTTACACTAATGTGACATCTAAACTTTGTCTTATTCCCCTCATTATGTGCTTGATCCTCGTGGAAAGGGTGCATGGGCCTCATTATTCATGTTGTTTGATTCACCAAGGTTTTTCTCCACCAATGTGTTTTGATTCTTATGCATCACTAAGTAAAATAAGGTCATGGACCTTTATCATTTGATTTCCCCCTTGATCATTATGTGGCACATACATAATTGATGGGGTTCTCCTTTTGTTTTGTTGACCGTGGCATAAAATATTAATTCAATCAAATATTAATCATTTGATTTCTTAGCATATACATTGTCTCATTGATAACCATTTTATTTTCTAGAAAATATGATTAAAACCAACCAACTTTTTTATTTGACATGGCATATAAAATAGACCTTAGTCTAAGGTCAAGGCACAAAATAATTATTAAATAATTTGGCCCTCTTCATACCTTGGCATTTATTTTCACTGGTAATATTTTAGGCCCTTTATCGATAAGACTGTAACACATATCTTGGAATTTGATTAACCTGTGGCATCATGTATTATTTAGAGCTTAGAAAGGTCAAAACAATAATAAAATAAATAATGGGTTGTCCCCATCCACGATGATCCAACCCTTAGCATGAAGATGTCGGTGACAATATGTGCATTGTTTGTGTACCATGGTTGAGTATTGTAACCCCTAGGTTTTACATTGAAAGTTGGTATTGGAACCTTTTCCATTGATCTTTGTAATATTCAAAAAAATATTGTTCTTCGGATTTGTGATCGAGATCTAGTAACTTGATGGTTGTGCTTGACAAATAATGGATATTTGGTGGAATTACTAACCCTAGGATGATTTAGGATTTGTATGACCATTTCCACATCCGTACCTTTCGATTATGGTTAAAACTAAAGTTTTTAATGTTCAACATTTGATCTAGGTATCGATTTAATCTTCACCATTAGATTCAATAATTTTACTTGTGGTCAAGATTGGTTACCAAGTAGAGTTTGCATTGAAGATAGTAATCATATCTTGATCATTGATCATTGTACTCACTTGATTTAAACCTTCGATCTTGTACTTTCTTTGACTAGGTAGTTCAATTGTGGTTCACGATGCTAGCCATTTGATCTTGTACTATTTATCTGGATTTTTATTTCAACTCACTATGTGAGTTAGGTAAGTCGGCATTGTTGTTGAAGAAAAAAAAGAAAATTTGACCTGTTATTTGGTCATTTTACATTTTAAAGCCTTCAACTTGTTGAATCCCTGTCAAGATTGTTCTAGGCCACCATCATTCATTCTTAGAGCTCGAATCTATATAAAATTTAGCTTCTATGAAGCTATGTGAGTGTGAATACTTGGTTCATTTGCCAATTTTTACTCCTTTTCAAGTTATCTATGAAATTTTGATGGAGGATTTGGAGCTTGTTTTTCACATTTTCGGTCCTCTCGAGTTTTATTTTGTATCTATTTTGTAATTGTGAGGCCCCCTCTAACACTTGTTGTTAATTAATCCATTTCAAGCCTCTGTGAAGTTTTGAGAATTTAGAGCTCGGTTCATTTACTATTTGGCTACAATTTTTACCATTGAAAACTCTTGTTCGACATGGGCATTTATCTTTCATGTGGGCTCGTAGTTCATTATTTTTTTTTGTGGAGCTTCACATTTTCTTGTCTCGGTAAGTTGAATCATGGTGCATTATTTCTCTTTTCCTTAAATTTTTTCACCTGCGTGAGTTTTATATGATTTCCCAAGTTTACTCTTATTTGAAGATTTGAGGTTTTCGTATTATTACTTAGATTCTTATCATATTTGAGCTATGCTCTATTTCAAATGGCTCTAACTCTGTCATGAATCCAATGATAAAGCTCTCATTTATGTGTGGTTGCCACTAGGGTTTTAAACTCTAAATTATCCAACCCTTTGCTGCCATAGTTATAGGTTTCCCTTCTCCATTTTTTTGGGATTTTGTCCCTCACAATGTTTTTTTCAACCTAGGTATTCTCTCATTCATGAGTTAATGGTGCTCTACCCATGCATCCTTATTGTGCTCTATTTCATGGGTTGATTGATCTAATTTATACTTTTCATGCTTGAGTACAATCTGAAACTTTGCCTTTCCTCTTTATGTTCAAGCTTTGTTTGGTTGCTATTTGATTTCATGAGCTCTCTATTTCACTTGTCGTGTGATGTGATTTTTTGAAACTATGTTAAATCTTTATTCCAAAGATGTTTTCCACCCATTTTCCTTTCAATATGGGTTGTTATTATTAGTACATGATCTAGAGCCATCCATTTGTATTTGTTAAAGTTCTTGTAGCTCAAGTTCACCTCCATTATTTGCTCTTCTCTATTCATGAGGAAATTAAAGCACCTTGATATGCTATTTTTTATGGTTCAGTCTTGTAAATTGAGTACTAGCATATGAATGAGCTCAACATAGTGACTCAACTTGTCTTCTTGAAGAGCTTTGTTTATCTTAATTTGAAATCATGATATTTTATACTTATCTTAACTAGCTTGTGTTTTAATTTCCTTTATGATGATGAGGCTCATAATTTAGTATGAAACATGGTTAGCCATCATTTATCGAAGAATCTTTATTTGTAGCAATATGAATTATTCTTGAATTATTTGAAACAATGTAGTTGGAACCTTCTTTTGTAAGGCTTGGATGTATGCATACTTGATGTCTATAGCCTCTTTAATTTATTGCATGAGTTTCTTCTCATTGTTATTCATAGTACACTTTTACTTCTAGTATTTTACACAAGCATAGTTTTATTTTTCCCATTTTTAAAGCTATATTATGGTAAAAGCTATGTTCACATGTTGATGTTAGGAAGACTCCATCATTCTTGATTTGGGTTTGTTCTCACTGTAATATAGTTTCCTTTCTTGATGAATGTATCCACTTGTACCTTTGAGATATTATGAGCTTTTTTAATATTGAATATTCACCTACATGTGATGGAAACTACACCTAAACTCTTCTTGTTCCATGATTTCTCCATCTCGACACTTTGATTAGGAATTATTTTTTTACGTACTACTACTTTTGTATGGATATTGAACCTAAAATTTAATATGATTGAGTTTTTACTTCCTTCTCAAATCCATAGTTGTGTACTTGGAGCATAATACAATTTTGTACTTTTATGTGATCATTTTCTACCTTGAAGCTTTGAACTCTACACTCTATTTGAATTTTATGGCTTCATGAAGATGATATCTATTTGTAGTATTATTCGATCTTTGGAACTTAAAATAAATTTTTTTATCTTTGTAGCTTGCATAGTTCCTTTGTCTTACTGTGATCATGTTATGAAACAAGAAAAATGCATCTTCACTTTGCAAAGCATATGCAAGTTAATAGTGGATTCATTTAAAACTAAAAGATATGTACTGTTTATTTTTTCATATTACATAACTTTATTTTGCAATGAATCTGAGCTTTGATTGATATCGTTAATCCTTGATGCTCCTTGAGTTCACTTAAAATCTGTAAAGTATGATTGTTATAGATCTAAATTTTACCACTAGATTTTTACAACTTGTTTGACATCGAGTTTCATTTCGAAAGGTAAAATGTGTTTTCACTCCTTTCTATTTGATTAGACTTGGAAATTGTCATATATGCTAACTTATATTATCACCTTATCATAGATCAGAATCTGTTTCATAATTTCATTCACTACTATACAACTTTAATCATCATTTTTATTGTTCAAGATGTGTGATTGAAAACATACTCCACCATTGATATATGAATTTTCTTTGATGAAAGTTTCTAGTGTATTGATTATATATTTTTTATCATTCATTGATGAAACTAAGTTAGCTAGTGGCCATCTTAATCTACAGATCTAAATTTGTATTTCCCTTTTGAATTACAAATATCTATCTTTATTTCTTCACCTCTCCTTCTTATTTGTATATTTGAATGTATGTAATGGTTTTCATTTGTATTCATCAATATTTAACTTCTTGGAAGTTAGTTTCAAAACACAACAGATTAGTGTTTCTTTCTTTCTTCCTACCGTACTGCACATTTAGAAAAACTAGTTAGAAAACATTAGGCTTGTTTTCCTCTATTGTGTTCCATAGTGATTTTCACTTCTCTCCTTTTTATCTGTCATGATTACTTGTGAATTCCATGAGCTTATGTAATATAATACTTTCTCAATTCCATATCTGTTACTTTGATGTACCTTATGCCTCTTGATCTTAGGAGATCCATTTTCCTGAAGCTAGATAGCACATGAGTACAGATTAAACCCTGAGCTCTTTGACTGATGTCTTTTATTTTTTCCTTTCAGGTACATTGATGGGCTAGATGATGTAGAAGATAAAGATGGAGCTAGAACTGAAGCAATGAAGACTAGGAGAAAACCCAAGGCAATGATGGGTTTCTTCTATAATCTTTTTCTTTTATCTTTATGCACATGTATATTTTATTCAATAGTCATAAGTTACATCCCATGGCTTGTGTGGGAAACAATAAATTTCTTCATGAATAAATGACATTAATTTCTATAATTGAGTTGTATACTTCTTTCGCATTCATCTTTTATGATATGTTTTGATTGTATATTGAAATAAACAATTGAATCGCATGATTAATAGTATTTAGACATAATGAAATAATGATATTTGATGTACATGTAACTTAATAAATGACTCTTCTACATGTAAACTACAACGTTGTTTTCTATTTTTGAGTTAAACATCTCACCTAAAATTTTATTCCCGCCTTCATCAAGGTAATGCATTGGTCCTTCAGAGATTTTGTGTTTCCTTGTTGAAGACAAACATGGAATGACAACCTATGTGAGCTATTACATTCTATAACAACACACATAACTATAGATTTCATGTTTTCATAGAATTGTTGTAATGAAAACACAATAAAACTATATAAATTTTCCAATTGTTAATTTTATTCATCAATGCCTTCCATCAAAAGCAAAGTTTTGAGTTGCTCATTTTTGCATGACTGCAAAAATTGTCAACAAGGAGAGATTTTATAGATCTCAACTTTGTGACTCCATTACTCGCCATGGTTTGTAGTTTTATATCAAGCTGTCGAGCGTTCCATTATTTATGTTTCGACACTATATTTCTTATGCTTTTAATGATTTATCTAGTTTGAGCCTAAAATGAGGTAAAGGTAAGCTTGGATCTTGTAAAATATGGTTCCACTCTACTCATTTTCCATAGAAAGGTGAGAATGCATTTGCTAGTTATAGCTATGTATCTTCTATTATATTGACTTTGTTCATTAATTGGGGTTTTTACCATTGCTTGTACCATTTATAAGAGAATCAAATGGCGCCATTGATATTTTCTCCGATGGGTTTTTTATTTCGCATATCTAAAACTCAATTTGGTAGCTCCATTTACAATTACTATAAACATTTGGGCTCATTGTATTGGTTGAATTGTTTCCTTTTATCCATTGGGTAATCATATGTGTTTCCCATTTTATGTGTCCGAAATCTCTGTTTAAGAAAGCCATATATTCGGGTATAGTAAGCTTGAAATTCCTGGTATTTTTCATTTTGAATATTGTACATCACTCTTTATGAGGTTACATTCGTTTAATTATTGTTACATTTTGGCTCTTCAACCGCATTCAACCTAGTTGCTTTGAATATACTATGATTTGTTGAACTCAACATTTTTGTAAGTGTTGGGAAAAGTATTTTGAGCTTCACTTATAGATATAATTTGTAGAAACATGCTTGGAATCATATCTATTGTGTGTACATTGGAATATTTTGAAAGCATACATAAATATTTGAAAATATCTCGTTGAATATTTATGTTCTAAATTGGTTGAAAGTTGCCAATAATATGCCAAATTTGAGAAGCTGGTTTGTAGTCTCATTATTTGTTACGATCAAGTGTTTCAAAGTATTTGTTATAGATATATAATGGTCATTAGAAAATCCCTCAAAAATATGTAGTTGGTATGGCACAACTATTGGCATAGTTTTGTTAGTTCTAGTTTAATTTTAAATTATTTCTATTCATTCCGATATGTTTCCGACATTAACTCATTGTTGAAACTTTGTGTCCTTATGATTTTTGTTCCTAATTTTATTTTCTCTTAGAGACATCATAATTTTATTTTCATGTACCTAAAAAAGTCTTAATGCAAGCATAAGGTCACGGGGATCTATACCTCTTAGGTTGAATATTTGATGTCCTTTCTTTTTCTTTTTCTCGAACTTGATCTTCCGATAATAGAATTCTTAATTTACTTTTGAAGCATATGACTAAGTTAAATTTTAATGCAATATATATATGGTAATATGTCTACTATCTTAAAAATGCATGATTTGAAACTTTTATCCATGAGAAACTTCAACTGAGGCCATTCAATTTCTTCTAACATCTCGTTAAAACTTGTATTCAAGGAGCATGTAGCTTTCATTCACTCTGTATATATGTATGGATAGTTAGAACGTCTTATTACATGAATAGTTCTTGATATGAGTTTTGTATTTGATCTCCTATATTAAATTTTACAATTGTTGTAATTTACTAAAAACTACTCTTCTTGGAAGTTGTAGCATTGATATTTGTTTAGTCACTTGGATGACTCTAACATTTATTATTTTCATATATTCACTTTAAATGGATCTTTGTAACCTTTCATTTATTATCATTACAAATGCTATATTGAATTTTGCTTGTTCTTATGGCATCATGAACTCAAATCTATTTTTTTACTTGTAGATTGTATATCTAAAACTTGAAGTAATTGTTTTCTTAAAAGTTGTACTATTTACTGTATCTACACACTAAGATTTTTTTAGAGAAACAAAGGAAAAACCTTTTCTTTTACTACTATTTTTTCTTGTGTAACATTTTCTAAAATGGATATTATGCTCATGTATTATTTCTTGCACTTATAAATTCAATTTCATTTCATGAAGTTCCATCTATTTAAAGTTGTGAATATACCAAGCAAGATATCCTGAGCTCTAACATTCATTTCTTCTTCTTCTAGGTATAATAAAAGTTGGAGAGGATGGAGAGGAATGGTAAAAAACTCAAACCATACCTATGGAAATCCAAGCAATGATATATTCCATTCCTTATTTGTTCACAACATTATATTTATGTACTTTAATTTATGTTCTTGTTTTCAAAGTTATTCCCACGGCTTGTGTGGGTTCACCATACTATTATTCCTTATGGATAAATGAAACTATTTTCATGTAATGAGTTGTATGTATTTCTTCTTTCTATACTTTCTTCAATTGAATGGATAATAAATTAACTTGTACAACTCAATACACTTAAATAATTCACTTAATTTGGGAATAAATTCAATTCAATCATACCTTTTGATGCTCATTGAAAATGCAAAGTTGTTTGTAAAATTGTACCTTCCCATGCTTCAAACCATCATCTGAAACTATTGTTTCAGAACATAATACCTCACATATGCTATCTTTCTCTCCTTCACCAAGGCATTGCAATAGTCTTCGAATGCTCTCCATTGTCATGCTAAAGAAGAAACATTAGAGAGACATTATACGTAAGGTGTTGCCTTCTGGGACAACACTTTCAGTTGTTGATTTGATTCATAGCATCATGATCCTGTAAAAAAAAATAATTAGAATATGTATCCCCTTCCAAGATGACTGTCCCAAACATATTCAAACATTTAACCTATCAATCTGAAAACAAAAATGTTTTGAGTTGACCTTTCACACAAGGTGTGAAAACTTTCAACATTTCTAGTGATCATGTAGGGTAAATTTTATTGCTAGCTTTAAGACCCATGCCTTGATTTTTTCCTTAGGAATGGAGTCAAAAGCCTAATACATAAATTTTTCCTTCTCTAAAACCAACCCTTCTAAAAAAAAAACTAAAGTGGGAAAAGATCTCGGTAAACTAGATTACGTGCATAAATGCACTTATTTAATGGAAAAACTTATGTAGTGTGCATGGAATGCATTTTATTGAAAATGAAAATCATAAACTAACCTACTATAACTAGTTGTAAATGGAAGCTAAATGAAGCTTGAAATAGGAAGCAAAAAATAGCTTCCATTTTTCAACAATCGAGGCCATGAATTCAGCTTGGAAAACAAGTAACATGATAAGACTGGAAGTGAGACATGTACATTTATTTTACTCCAAAAACCAATCCAAGAGCTGAAAAATGTATCAATTGGATTTGCACCTGCTCTAAAATGATTTGGGGCTTCTTGCTGAGAATTTGAAACTCACTTTTATGCTCTAAGACAAGCATGAATTCTGGTAATGTTGTAACTTATAGTGAACTAGTTGGAGTCTTGAATAGGACATGACCTCCTAACAACTAATATTTTTATTTTTATGATCTGATCTATTTCTATGACCTCCTTTTCAAACATGGGCCTATTTTGAAGCTAATTTGAAAAAGTTTTAGCCTTACCAAATTGTTGTTTATCCTCTACAAACTATTGTAGTTCTTCATTCATGATATACTAAAGATGATTTGGAAGATTTTAAGCTTTTTCAAACTATTGTACTATGGCCATTATGACTGATTTTTAGAAAATCTGTAAAATTTTTCTACTCTATCTGTATTTACCATGCATTCGAAAATTTAAGTTCCTTCATGAAATCTTGCTGCCCTTGGTTGCTTGTAGTTTCTTCCGAATGAGGCACCGCAACTATCAAAGAGTGTAGAAATCTCCATGCATGCAACAAAATGGGGGTATTCACATTCATTGGTATCATCTTGATCATCCTGAAACTCTTATACCTTAGATTTCCTTGTCATTGATCTTAACTTCATCATCGAATATAAAATTCATTAAGCTAAAAACATGTCAATCCTACATTGAAACTCCTAATTTATCTCGAAATTGACCCATAAATCCTTTTCAATTAAAAGTAATTTTACCTCTTCAAATGAGACTATAACCTGTGATAAATCGGTGACCAATGTGGGTATGGTGCCTTCGTGCACACTACACTCAAAATATGCATATTGCTAATCATCTTCCACCTATTTTTGGTCTTCTGCAAAATCACATTGTACCTTTTACATGGGTTCCTTCTCCAACTTGGAAATTTAATCAAACTGAAACTTTGAAACCCACTATTGCATGTTGTGCAAAAATTCCATCCTACTCTTCTTTTTAGTTGGCTGCCCCTCCTACATGATATTATGATTTTCTCCTTCATGAATTAATATTATGGATGAAGGAGGAGGGGTGGGATAGATTTCAAGTTGATCTTGCAATTTTTGGGCAAGGGAAGGGGATTCAAACTCTGCATGTGAGGAAGTGGGATTTGGAATAACATCAAGAAAACTTGGAAAATTAAATTTCCTTTCAATATGTGATTATGGAATATAAGAGGTAGAATATTGAGCAGCCTCAAAACTTGATGACTAATAAATGGGCTGCATTGCATGGTAAGGAAGGTTTTTGTGCATTGGATTCTAATAGGGAAGGTAAATGGGAACATCCCAATGAAAGTGTTCCTCAACCTCATGCCTATAATTTTTCTAGTGCATTAAATTTTTCAACTTGTTCCTTAATAGCTAAATATTCTTGATGAAGTTCATTAAGTCAAATTTCAAGATCTCTCTGTCATGGCACAATCAACATAACCATGTTCATAACCTTTATTTTGAGCAGCATAAAAATCATCATATTGATGTGAAAGGTTTGGGTTATGGGGATATTCATTCTAATAGGGGTCATAATCTTTGAGTTAAAGGAGAATATGAGTAAAATGGAGATAGATCGATTGGTAATACTTTTGAAAATGAGGATTCATGATCACATGACCTCATAAGGTATGAAAATATGGGAAAAAGGTCTCACTGGGTATGAAAACAAGCGATAACAACAAAATAACACATTTGAAATTTTTGAAAACTACCTCAAAAGTTGTATCCAAGGTCTTGATGTCACTTTGGTGATGAAAAAGCCGCACTTTGGTCTAAAATATGATTCACGGAGTTTCCAGGATAAGTTATGATTTGGATCTTCAATCTTTAGAATTCATGAGTAGTTGTGCTCATCCCACCGAGTGTGCCAAAAATTGTTATCTCTTAGAAGTGCACCCTGTGATTGAGGGATAAAACATGTTATAAGTTTGTCTCTCCCTCACTTATGCGATACAATGGAAACATCTCAATATTGTGGGTATCCCTAAGTTGAGGTGAGTCTCGAGATTATAAGGTTGGTTCCTTTTTTATGTATCCTAAAACTAATTAATTGTGGGGTTTTAAGGGTAAATATGGCTAAAATCGACATTTAAATGAGGTGATACACCTAAATTAATGATGGATTTGACTAAGAAACATACAAAATATAATGAGAACAAATTAATGAAGAACGATGAAATGGGTTTAAGCTTGATCCTAATGAAAACACTTTACTATTGAGGGATAAATCACAACAACACAACATATTATTGCACACTAAGACTATGTAAAAATACCAATTTGCAGCAAGATAAACATAATAATTCAGGGAATACAATTCATAGGAGAGTTAGGTAAAATTTTGGCCATTCAAGGAAAATTTGGCCAACTCTCGGACAATAGTCCTATAAAAATGTATCCCTTTTTGTTTTTCCAAAGCACACAATAAATAGCAAAAATATTCACCCAACCCCCTAAAAATAGACTAAAGTCTAAACTCCCACTTGCATTATTTTAATATCACTTAACATGATTAAATAATGAAGAGCGACTATAAAAAATATTGCAAGTTTGATACAATGTAAAAATAGCCTTATTTCTCCAAAAATAATCCAAGTCAAATTGATTTGAATCTTGCATGAATAGTATGTTGGTACCCAAATTTGTTATCCTTTTGAGTCTGAAAGATCAAAGATATGGCATGAAGCTTGAAGACAGATAGATCATGATGTATGTCATTTTGTAGCTAGGGATGTGATTTAACCGACACTCATATTTGTGGAGAGATTGATAACACTCAAATAGGAATTGATCTTGTCCTAACCGGTTTACGTTGTGCCTTTCAACAAAGGTAAGTGGACCTATTTTGTAACCCTCAAATGGTGAAGGAGATGAATAAATCCCTCAATTTGTGTAAATAGTATGAAGGGGGCCTTGGGAAAATATGATCGACACTCCAAATCTAACTTTCACAAGTTGTCACTTCCAGATTATGGAGATACTTTCAATGCAAGGCAAGGGTTACTGAAGACATTGTGAAATCTTGATCTATTGTGTATAATTTAGCAAATGGATTTTGATCTTTTGTGGGTATATAGGTCAAAAAGGGGAATTATGGGGGCAGGATTAGTTGTTTAGAATGATTTTTGGTGGATATTGACAAGACAAACTTTACTATGCCAAATATTTAACAACCTCTACAACATTTGAACAACTATCGAGATAAAATGCTTCAAAATAGTCAGGGATGTTCTTTCAACTAGAAGAGATACAAAAATGGAGGCCTAGATTTTCACACTTCACACAATCCTTGAGACCTCAACACAAAATCTTGAGTTAAAAGACTCAATTAAACATCAAAATCTCTAATCAAATCATGCTTAAGGTACCCCCAAAGGATTACAAGAAATATCTGTCAACAAATGAAGGTGAACTAATTTTAAAATGCTTATTTTCAATGCCGATGAAAGCTCTTCCGATGTGATGAAATTACAAATGCCACTAAACTATTAATATGGATGACATCCATGTAATTCCTAAATATTTCAATGCAAGATTGCAACAAGAACAAGGAAGTTTTTTTCGAGACATTTAAACATGATAACATACATCATATTGCCCAAAATAACATAGATTAATTCAAAAGATTTTTAGATTCATCAAATGGGGAGAGTTTTAGAACTCAAGTATCACCAAATCACAGCACCCTTATGTTTATACAAGTGCATATACTTGAACTCATGGTGTGATTGGATAACATGGGTACTATCTCCAAGTTGTGGGACTTGCTACTTGAGATAGACCTCCAGAGAAAGCTAGTTCTTGCTCCTAAACTACCGCCACAATCTACCCTAATGCGGGATAAGCTAACTATTCTAATCTAAATTTCTAAGGGACTAGGAGAGAGAATGCATAAAATGAAAGCCTACACTAAAGCGGTGATACACCGTAAAAGGAGGGTGTGAGAGTAGTCTCCAAATGTGTGAAATACTGCAAGCAAAGTACACATTAGAAGAGGTGATGATAGTTCTCCATGATCTAGCAAAATGTATTCACAAAAATATTCCAAGCATACACAATGATAATGGATCCTGCAAGAACATAATAATAGACAAAATATTCTTGTAGAAAGATTAAAGGGGCAAGAAGAATGCAAGAGCAGGGAAGATACATCCATAAACTGATATTTTATTGCTTCATGATATGCACAATTCAATCTATTACAAGATAAGGGCCTGGATCACCATGCAAGGAGTCCACTACAAGGGCCTGCAGCACATTGGCTTCATAAAGAAATTTTGATGAGCTTTGCTATCTGAAAACTCTCCCTTCTACAATGAGCCCAACACTCCAATTTATAGAAAAATGAGAAGAGAAAGAGAGGGGAAAAATGAAAATCCCTGAAATTTGTCCTTCAACCACTTGTAAGAGGCATTAAATGGAGTGAAATGATTGTATATTACTTGCAAAAAGGCTCCCCATACTATCCCAAGCTGCAACAGAGAAAGAATGATGACCATGCCTCTTAATTGCACTCCCAACTACCAAATAAAACACTGTTATGAACTCGGAAACGTTTTATAAAAATATCCATCAATATCTAACTAAATATGAAATTCCTTGATTTCTTTGCATAAGGCTTAGATCCATGATTCCAACGGTAACAATTTTGTGTGATTTCGTTGAGAAACGCATAAAAGTTATGGCCTTCTCGAGGGCAGCTATTTTGGGTGCAGCGGGCGTTTTCTCGTCATTTGTGGGAATGAGCATTAACCGACTGGAGCCGAATATTTTTCTTAATTACATATATCTACCCTCATTAAAAATAAGAAATCCAGTCCTTTGTGGCATAGAGGGCGTCGTGCTCGTTCAGAAAGTCCAATTTTGTGAAAATCGGAACTCGGAGTCAAAAGTTATGGCCGCTTCAAGATTCACGGGTCAAACGTTGACTTTTCTTCTCTACCTTCGGCCGATTCGGCTTTTCGCATCCCTCGTATACCTTTGTCCTAGGTGTCTGGATGAAAAAATATTGCTTTGGCCGATTCGGGCTTCCTTGTTCTGTTTGAGGTGAAGACACGTGGCGAGATTCCATTCGTTGACGGCTCTTTCGGCTTTTCGTGTCCTCCGCGATACTTTTGCCCAGATGTCCCAAACCGTGTGAAAAAAGCACTTAGTTGATTTTTTCCACTTTACGGCTGGTTCGGATTTTTGGCCGATTCGCGCCCCCGATATCCCAATCTGTCCATGCTGGACCGCCTGGACTAGGACTTAGCCGATTTTTCTCTGATTTTTGCACCGAGCTTGGCTTTCACAATTTTTCACATTTTTAAAACATCTTTGGGTTTACTTCTTGGACAAGAGAGTTAGAAAGAAGCCGAGGGGACCCCAAAAACATGATTTCGGGCCTTAAATCAATCTATTTTCTTGGGACCAAAGAATTTGATGCATGTTATCAAAATTACCTTGAGGGGTGAATTTTGGATAACAGGAAGAATCTTAGAGTTGTGTGATGGCTATAAACTTGTAACCAACTCAACATGAATGAAGATCTAACACGTAAGACATTAACTGAGGTTTTTTGGAGGGTTTCTCGGAAGATGAGCGTCTCTTAAAATTTTCGTGATTTTCAATTTCCTGACCTTTGCATGTCTCCAAACATGTATTATATCTCTCTATTACATTTGATCCTTATTTCCCAAGAAACGAATATCCTATGGCATCATTGTTTGTTACAAATTCACTCATGACTTTCTAAAAGTGAAACTTAACCAATTTTGTGAGGAGGAGATGACAGGCATTCAAAAACAAAATTATTAAAAATCTTCATCATTCCTTTTCATGGGAGCATGTTCTTTCCTTTAGCACCCACAGTGCGTCTTCCTCTCCATCATTTCACCTTTACACTTTCCAAATTTTCCTCTATGACTTCGGCATAGAGGGCGTCGTGTGTTTGTTCAGAAAGTCCATTTTGTGAAAATAGGAGCTCGGAGTCAAAAGTTATGGCCGTTTGAAGTTTCACGGGTCAAGCGTTGACTTTTCTTCTTCTTCGCCTTCGGCCGATTCGGCTTTTTGCGTCCCTCGCCTACCTTTGTCCCAACTATCCCAGATGAAAAACTCTTGCTTTGGCCGATTCAGGCTTCCTTGTTCCTTTTTGAGGTGAAGACACGTGGCGAGATTCCATTCGTTGGCGGCTCTTTCGGCTTCCCGCGTTATCCGCGTATTTTGGCCCAGATGTCCCAAACCGCCTGAAAAACAACACTTAGTTTTTTTTTCCACTTTCCGGCCGATTCGGATTTTGCCGATTCGCGCTCGACGTCCCAAGTTATGGACCGTTTGGAGTTAGGACTTAGCCGATTTTCTCTGTATTTCGGCACCGATCTTGGCTTTCACAATTTTTTCACATTTTTAAAACATGCTGGGTTTTCTTCTTGGATAGGAGAGTTAGAAAGAAGCCGAGGGGACCCCAAAAACACGATTTCGGGCCTTAAATCAATCTATTTGCTTGGGACCAAAGAATTTGATGCATGTTATCAAAATTACCTTGAGGGGTGAATTTTGGATAACACTGGAACAATCTTAGAGTTGTGTGATGGCTATAAACTTGTAACCAACTCAACGTGAATGAAGATCTAACACGAAATATCTCTGTTTTTTAACCGTGTTTTTGGAAGGTTTCTTAGAAGATGAGCATCTCTTTATGAAATTTTCTGACGATTTTCAATTTCTGACCTTTTACATGTCTCCAAACATGTATTATATCTCTCTCTATTACATTTGATCCTTATTTCCCAAGAAAGCGAATATCCTATGGCATCTTTGTTTGTTACAAATTCACTCATGACTTTCTAAAAGTGAAACTTAACCAATTTTGTGAGGAGGAGATGACATGCATTCAAAAAACAAAATTATTACAAATCTTCATCATTCCTTTTCATGGCAGCATGTTCTTTTCCTTTGGCGCCCACAGCATCTTCCTCTTCCATCATTTCACCTTTACACTTTCCAAATTTGCCTCTATTTTGGCGTAGAGGGTGTAGTGCTCGTTCCAGAAAGTCCAATTTTGTGAAAATCGGAGCTCGAGTCAAAAGTTATGGCCGTTTGAAGTTTCACGAGTCAAATATTGACTTTTCTTCTCTGCCTTCGGCCGTTTCGGCTTTTCGGCGTCCCTCGCGTACCTTTGTCCCATGTCCCAGATGAAAAATCTGGTTTGGCTGATTAGGGCTTCCTTGTTCTGTTTGAGGTGAAGACACGTGGCGGAGATTCCATTCGTTGGCGGCTCTTTCGGCTTCCGCGTCCTCCGCGTACTTTTGTCCCAGATGTCCCAAAGTCCTATTTTTGTGGCGTAGAGGACTTAGTCGATTTTTTCCACTTTCCGCCTTGGTTCGGATTTTTGGCGATTCATGCCCGAGTCCATCTTTATGAAAATCGGAGCTCGTCCAAAAGTTATCCCGTTGACCGCCTTCGGACTAGGACTAAGCCACTTTTTTCTCGTATTTGTCGGCACCGAGCTTGGCTCCTCACACCTTTTTCACGAAAATATTTTTAAAACATCTTGGGTTTTCTGTTGGGTGAAGAGAGTTAGCGAGATTCCATTCGGGGACCCCAAAAACATGATTTCGGCCTTAAATCAATCTATTTGCTTGGGACCAAAGAATTTGATGCATGTTATCAAAATTACCTTGAGGGTGAATTTTGGATAAGAGGAATAATCTTAGAGTTGTGTGATGGCTATAAACTTGTAACCAACTCAACATGAATGAAGATCTAACACTGTGAAGACATTATCCGAGGTTTTTGGAGGGTTTGGGGGAAGATGGCGTCTCTTAAAATTTTTCGTGATTTTCAATTTCGACTTTTGCATGTCTCCAAACATGTATTATATCTCTCTATTACATTTGATCCTTATTTCCCAAGAAAATAATATCCTATGGCAACTTAGTTTGTTACAAATTCACTCGGGACTCTATGAAAGTGACACTTAACCAATTTTGTGAGGAGGAGATGTCGGGCATTCAAAAACAAAATTATTACAAATCTTCATCATTCTTTTCAGGGAGACACGTGGCGAGATTCCATTCGTTTTCCTTTTCGGCGCACACAACGTCTTCCTCTTCCATCATTTCACCTTTACATGAAAGTTGCCTCTACAACTTCGGCGTAGAGGCGTCGTGCTCGTTCTAGAAAGTCCAATTTTCTGAAAATCGGAGCTCGGAGTCAAAATTTATGGCCATTTGAAGTTTCACGGGTCAAAGCGTTGACTTTTTTCTTCCTTGCCTTGGCCGATTCGCTTTTCGCTTTTGGCGTCCCTCGCGTACCTTTGTCCGGATGTCCCGGATGAAAATATCTTGCTTGGCGATTCGGGCTTCCTTGTTCTGTTTGAGGTGAAGACACGTGGCGAGATTCCATTCGTTGGCGGCTCTTTCGGATTTCCGCGTCCTCCACGTACTTTTGGCCCAGATGTCCCAAACCACGTGAAAGTCTCTCGATTTTTTTGGCTTAGAGGGCGGTTGATTTTCGTTACCGAAAGTCCAATTTTATGAAAATTGAGCCGCGGAGTCGGAAAGTTATAGCCGATTTTTGAATTTCGGCACCGAGCTTGGCTTTGACTTTTTTCATTTTTAAAACATGCTTGGGTTTCTTCTTGGACGGGAGAGTTAGAAAGAAGCGTAGGGGACTCCAAAAACATGATGTGTTTGGGGCCTTAAATATCTATTTGCTTGGGCTAAAGAATTTGATGCATGTTATCAAAATTACCTTGAGGTGAAGACACGTGGAAGAATCCATTCGTTGGCGGCTCTTTTTGTGATGGCTCCACTTGTAACCAACTCAACATGAATGTAGATCTAACACAGAAGAAATTCCGGATTTTGGCGAGGGTTTCTCGTTCTAGAAAGTGAGTCTTTTAAAATTTTTCGTGATTTTCAATTTTCTGACCTTTTGCATGTCTCAAACATGTATTATATCTCTCTCTATTACATTTGATCCTTATTTCCTAGCGAATATCCTATGGCATCTTTGCTTTTGTTACAAATTCACTCATGACTTTCTAAAAGTGAAAATAACCAATTTTGTGAGGAGGAGATTCGGGCTTCCTTGTTCTGTTTAGGTGAAACACTTCGAGATTCCTTTTCATGGGGAGCTCTTTCCTTTTGCGTCCACGCGTACATCTTCCTCTTCCATCATTTCACCTTTAGACTTTCTCAAATTTTTTGACTTGGCGTAGAGGATGTCGTGCTCGTTCTAGAAAGTCCAATTTTATGAAAATCGGAGCTCGGAGTCAAAAGTTATGGCCGTTTGAAGTTTCACGGGTCAAACGTTGACTTTTCTTCTTTGTTGTCGGCCGTTTCGGCTTTTCGCGTCCCTCGCGTACCTTTGTCCCGGATGTCCCAAATGAAAATATCCTGCTTCGGCCGATTTGGGCTTCCTTGTTCCTGTTTGAGGTGAAGACACGTGGCGAGATTCCATTCGTTGGCGGCTCTTTCGGCTTCCCGCGTCCTCCGCGTATTTTGGCCCGGAATGTCCCGCGATGAAAGTCTCTGTTTTTTTTCCCACTTTCCGTGCTCGTTCAGAAAGTCAATTTTATGAAAATCCAAGCTCGAGTCAAAAGTTATGGCCAATTTTTTGAAGTTTCGGGTCAAGCGTTGACTTTTCTTCTTTTTTCACGTTTGGCTTTCGCATCCTCGGGTACCTTTGTAGGAGAGTTAGAAAATATCCCCCAAAAACATGATTCGGGCCTTAAATGTTCTATTTGCTTGGGTGAAGATTCCATTTGATGCATGTTATCAAAATTACCTTAAGGGGTGCTTTTGGATAACAGAACAATCTTAGAGTTGTGTGATGGCTATAAAATTGTCCAACTCATCCATGAATGAAAGATCTACACAGAAGACATTAACTGAAATTTTTACATTTTGGCCCAGAAAGGGTTTTATGAAGATGAGCGTCGGAGTTAAAAGTTATGGCCGATTTTAAGTTTCGACCTTTTGCAAATGGTCAAACATGTTTATATCTCTCTATTACATTTGATCCTTATTTCCCAAGAAACGAATATCCTCGCGCATCTTTGTTTGATGTCCCAAATTCAAAATACTTTCTAAAATTGAAACTTAACTTGTTTTTGTGAGGAGAGATGAGGTGCATTCAAAAACAAAATTATGGCAAATTCATCATTCCTTTTCATGAGCATGTTCTTTCCTTTGGCACCCAGCGTCTTCCTCTTCCATCATTTCACCTTTACACTTTCAAAATTTCCCTCTATTTTTGTGGCGTAGAGGGCGTCGTGCTTGTTCAGAAAGTCCAATTTTATGAAAATCGGAGCTCGGAGTCAAAAGTTATGGCGTTTGAAGTTTCACGGGTCAAGCGTTGACTTTTCTTCTTCTCGCCTTCGGCCGTTTCGGCTTTTCGCGTCCCTCGCGTACCTTTGTCCGGATGTCCCTAAGGAAAATATCTTACTTGGCCGATCGGGCTTCCTTGTTCTGTTTGAGGTGAAGACACGTGGCGAGATTCCATTCGTTGGCGGCTCTTTCGGCTTCCCGCGTCCTCTACGTACTTTTTTTGGCTCGGACGAAAGTCCCTGTTTTTGTGGCGTAGAACGTCGTGCTCGTTAGAAAGTCAACTTTATGAAAATCACTCGGAGTCAAAAGTTATGGCCACTTTGAAGTTCTCCGGTCGTTGACTTTTTTTTCTTTGATTCGTTTGCCCGCGTCCCGCGTACCTTTGTCCCACGGATGTCCCTGGACTAAAATACCTAGCCGATTTTCTTCGTATTTGTTTGAGGTGAAGACACGTGGCTTTCCAAATTTTTCACGTTGGCGGCTCGGGTTTTCTTGGTCCGGGAGAGTTAGAAAGAAGCCGAGGGGACCCCAAAAACATGATTTTGGGCCTTGAATCAATCTATTTGCTTGGGACTAAAGAATTTGATGCATGTTATCAAAATTACCGAGTGATGGGGTGAATTTTGGATCAACGGTTGAACAATCTTAGAGTTGTGTGATGGCTATAAAATTCCCTAACCAACTCAACATGAATGAAGATCTAACAGAAGAATTCCACGTGGCGAGATTTTTGGAGGGTTTCTCGGAAGATGAGCGTTCTTAAAATTTTCTCCTGATTTTCAATTTCTAGAAACAATTTTTGCATGGAGTCAAAAAACGTTTGTATTACGGGTCAAACGTTCTTTTCTTCTATTGTCATTTGATCCTTATTTCCCAAGAAACGTACCTTTGTCATCTTTGATGTCCCAAGCGAAAATATCACTCTTGACTGATTCGGGCTTAAACTTGACTTCTTTTGAGGGTGAAGACACGTGGCGAGATTCCATTCCTTTTTGGGGCATGTATTTTCTTTGGCGGCATTGCGTCTTCCTCTTCCATCATTTCACCTTTACACTTTCCAAGTCTTTGCCTTTTTGTGGCGTAGAGGGCGTCGTGCTCGTTCAGAAAGTCAATTTTATGAAAATCGGAGCTCGGAGTCAAAAGTTATGGCCGTTTGAAGTTTCACGGGTCAAGCGTTGACTTTTCTTCTCTGCTTTGTCGGCCGTTTCGGCTTTCGCGTCCCTCGCGTACCTTTGTCCAGGATGTCCTGGGATGAAAAATATCTTGCTTTGGCCGATTCGGGCTTCCTTGTTCTGTTTGAGGTGAAGACATGTGGCGAGATTCCATTCGTTGGCGGCTCTTTCGGCTTCCGCGTCCATCCGCGTACTTTTGGCCCAAGATGTCCCAAACCGATGAAAGTCTCCTATTTTTGTGGCGTAGAGGGACGTCGTGCTCTTTTCAGAAAGTCGATTTTATGAAAATCACGCTCGAGCGTCAAAAGTTATGGCCGTTTGAAGTTGGACTAGGTCAAGCGTTGACTTTTCAAACCACGCGGCATTTCGACTTTTCGCGTCCCGCGATACCTTTGTCCCGGATGTCCCCACGAAAATATCACCGGCGGTTGATTCGGGCTTCCTTGTTCTGTTTGAGGTGAAGACACGTGGCGAGATTTTCTTGGCGGCTCTTTTTCGCGTCGAGCTTGGCTTTCACAATTTTCACATTTTTAAAACATCATTTGGGTTTTCTTCTTGGACAGGAGAGTTAGAAAGAAGCCGAGGGACCCCAAAACACGATTTCGGTTCTTAAAGTCAATCTTTATGAAAATCGGGCTCGGAGTCAAAAGTTATGGCCGTTTGAAGTTTGCATGGGTCAAAATTGACTTTTCTTCTTTCTTTGTGAATTTTGGATTACGCAATCTCGCGTACCTTTGTCCCGGATGCTAGCGAAAATATGTAACCAACTTGGCATGATTGAAGCTTCTTGTTCTGTTTGAGGTGAAGACACGTGGCGAGATTCCATTCGTTGGGGCTTTTCGGCTTCCCGCGCCTCTCTTAAAATTTTCGATGAAAGTCTTTCTATTTTTGTGGCGTAGAGGACGTCTTTTGCATGTCTTCAGAAAGTCCAATTTTATGAAAATCGGAGCTCGGAGTCAAAAGTTATGATCGTTTGAATTTCCCAAGAAACGTTGACTTTATCCTTTGTTGTCGGCCGTTTTGCTTTTTGTTACAAATTCACTCATGACTTTCTTTGTAAAACTTAACCAATTTCTTGAGGAGGAGAAAATTCAAAAAACAAAATTATTACAAATCTTCATCATTCCTTTTCAGGTGAAGACACGTGGCGAGATTCTTTTCGTTGGCGGCTCTTTCGGCTTCTTCGTCCACGCGTACTTTTTTTCACCTTTCCGGACGAAAGTCTCTATTTTTTGGCGTAGAGGGGTCGTCGTGCTCGTTCCAGAAAGTCCAATTTTATGAAAATCGGAGCTCGGAGTCAAAAGTTATGGCCGTTTGAAGTTTCACGGGTCAAACGTTGACTTTTCTTCTCGCTGTCGGCCGTTTGGCTTTTCGCGTCCCTCGCGTACCTTTGTCCCGGATGTCCCAAATGAAAATATCCTGCTTCGGCTGATTCGGGCTTCCTTGTTCCTGTTTGAGGTGAAGACACGTGGCGAGATTCCATTCGTTGGCGGCTCTTTCGGCTTCCGCGTCCCACGCGTACTTTTGGCCCAACTGTCCCAAACTGAAAGTCTCCATTTTTGTGTGGCGTAGAGGACGTCGTGCGATTCGCGTCTCGAAACGTCCCAACTGTCGAAAGGACCGCTGGACTAGGACTTAGCCGATTTTGAAGTATTTCGGCATTGAGTTGATTTTCTTTTTAAAACAGTTTGGGTTTTCGCGTTCCTCGCGTACCTTTGTCGGATGTCCCAGGGAAAATAACTGCTTGATGATTCGGGCTTCCTTGTTCTTTTGCTTGAGGTGAAGACACGTGCATGTTATTCCATTCGTTGGGGTGCTTTTCGGCATCTTAGAGTTGTGTGATGGCTACTTTTGGTAACCAACTCAACATGAATGAAGATCTAACACTGAAGACATGGCGTAGAGGGCGTTTTGAGGGTTTAGAAAGTGAGCTTTATGAAAATTTTCTCGTGATTTTCAAAAGTTATGGCCGTTTTTCCATGGGTCAAACATGTTGATTATTTTCTCTTTACATTTGATCCTTATTTCCCAAGAAACGAATATCCGCGCATCTTTGTTTGTTACAAATTCACTCATGACTTCTAAAAGTGAAACTTAACCGATTTTGTGAGGAGGAAATTCCAGGCATTCAAAAACTTGTTCTGTTTGAGGTGAAGACACGTGGCGAGATTCCATTCATTGAGCATGTCTCTTTTCCTTTGGCGTCCCACGCGTACTTTTTCCATCATTTCCCACCTTTATGAAAGTCTCCTATTTTTGTGGCGTAGAGGACGTCGTGCTCGTTCTAGAAAGTCCAATTTTATGAAAATCGGAGCTCGGAGTCAAAAGTTATGGCCGTTTGAAGTTTCACGGGTCAAACGTTGACTTTTCTTCTTTGCTGTCGGCCGTTTCGGCTTTTCGCGTCCCTCGCGTACCTTTGTCCCGGATGTCCCAAGATGAAAATATCCTGCTTCGGCCGATTCGGGCTTCCTTGTTCCTGTTTGAGGTGAAGACACGTGGCGAGATTCCATTCATTGGCGGCTCTTTCGGCTTTTCGCGTCCCACGCGTACTTTTTGGCCAAGGATGTCCCAAACGCGCGAAAAACTAGTCGATTTTTTTGTGGCGTTGGGGACGTCGTGCTCGATTCTAGAAAGTCCAATTTTATGAAAATGGAGCTCGGAGTAAAAGTTATGGCTGATTTTTTGAAGTTTCACGAGGTCAAGCGTTGACTTTTCTTCTTTTTAAAACGTTTCGGTTTTAGCGTCCTCGCAAGACCTTTGTCCCGGATGTCCCAGGGAAAATATCATGATTTCGGGCCTTAGGGCTTCAATCTGTTTGTTTGAGGTAAACACGTGGCGAGATTCCATTCCTTGAGGGTCTTTTGGATAACAGAACAATCTTAGAGTACTTTGTGATGGCTATAAACTATGAAAGTCTCAACATGAATGAAGATCTTGTGGCATTAGAGGACGTTTGGAGGGTTTCTAGAAAGAGCGTTTTGAAAATCGGAGCTCGGATTTTCAAAAGTTATGACCTTTTGCATGTCTCCAAACATGTATTATATCTCTCTTATTACATTTGATCCTTATTTCCCAAGAAACGAATATCCTATGGCATCTTTGCCGTTCAAATTCACTCATGACTTTCTAAAAGTTAAACTTGAGCAATTTTGTGAGGAGCGAGATGTCAGGATGTCAAAAAAATATCCTGCTTTGATTCAAACCTCCTCATTCCTTTTGAGGTGAAGACACGTGGCGAGATTCCATTCGTTGGCGCTCTTTCGGCTTCGCGTCTTCCATCTTTTCACCTTTACACTTTCCGAAAGCCTCTCATTTTTGTGGCGTAGAGGACGTCGTGCTCGTTCTAGAAAGTCCAATTTTATGAAAATCGGAGCTCGGAGTCAAAAGTTATGGCCGTTTGAAGTTTCACGGGTCAAACGTTGACTTTTCTTCCTTGCTGTCGGCCGTTTCGGCTTTTCGCGTCCCTCGCGTACCTTTGTCCCAGATGTCCCAAGATGAAAATATCCTTCTTTGGCTGATTCGGGCTTCCTTGTTCCTGTTTGAGGTGAAGACATGTGGCGAGATTCCATTCGTTGGCGCGCTCTTTTCGGCTTCCAGCGTCCCTTTTGGCGCGTACTTTTGTTAGATGTCCCAAACCGCACGAAAACGGAGCACTTAGTCGATTTTTTGTGGCGTAGAGGATTCGGATTTTCGGCCGAAAGTCCTTTTATGAAAATCGGAGCTCGGAGTCAGGAAGTTTAGCCGATTTTCTCTCGTATTTGATCAAGAGCTTGGCTTTTCAATTTTTTCATATTTTTCGGCCGTTTGACTTTGGGTTTTCTTCTTTGTCCCAGAGAGTTAGAAAATAGGGACCCTCGGCACGATTTCGGGCCTTAAATCAATCTATTTGCTTGGAGTGAAGAATTTGATGCATGTTATCCATTCCTTGAGGGTGAATTTTGGATAACAAAGAATCAATGTTAGAGTTGTGTGATGGCTATAAACTTGTAACTAATTCAACATGAATGAAGATCTAACACACGAGAAGACATTCCTGTTTTTTTGGAGGGTTTCTAAGAGCGTCTCTTAAAATTTTCTTGTGATTTTCAATTTCGACCTCGCATGTCTCCAAAATGTATTATATCCTCTTTTACAGATCCTTATTTCAAGAAAGAATATCCTATGGATCTTTGTTTGTTTCAAATTCACTCATGACTTTCTAAAAGTGAAACGTCCTCGCAGCTTTGTCCCGGATGTCCAAAAACGAAAATATATGCTTACAAATCTTCATCATTCCTTTTCTGTTTGAGGTGAGACACGTGCGAGATTCCATTCGTTGGTGCTCTTTCGGATCTTCCCTCTTCCATCATTTCACCTTTACACTTTCCAAAAAGTCTCCTCTTTTTGTGGCGTAGGGCGTCGTGCTCGTTCTAGAAAGTCCAATTTTATGAAAATCAAAGCTCGGAGTCAAAAGTTATGGCCATTTGAAGTTCACGGGTCAAACGTTGACTTTTCTTCTTTTTTTTCGGCCGATTTGGCTTTTTGCATCCCTCGCGTACCTTTGTCCCGGATGTCCCGAAAAAAAACTCTTGCTTTGGCGATTGAGCTTCCTTGTTCCTGTTTGAGGTGAAGACACGTGGCGAGATTCCATTCGTTGGTGGCTCTTTCGGCTTCCCGCCCTTCGCATACTTTTGGCCCGAATGTATCGCGCTTCGAAAGTCTCTGCTTTTTTAAATGGCGTAGGGCGTCGTGCTCGTTCTAGAAACTTACTTTATGAAAATCGGAGCTCGGAGTCCCAAGTTGTTATGGCGCGTTTGAAGCACTCAGTCGTTGATTTTTTTCTTCTTTTCGGCCGTTTGATTTTCAGCGTCCTCGCGATGTCCCTTTGTCCGGATGTCCCTAGGAAAATATTTCTTTGTATTTGGCACCAAGATTCGGGCTTCTTGCATTCTTTTTGAGGTGATTCTTAACACGTGGCGAGATTCCATTGGGTGGCTCTTCTTGGGCAGAGTTAGAAAGAAGCAAGCTGTCTCGAGTGAAAGTCTCATTTTTTGACCGTAGAAAAACACGACTTCGTGCCTTAAATCAATCTATTTGCTTCACGCAGGTCGAATGTAGCTTGATCTTTGAACTATAGGATTTGATGCGTTTGTTATCAAAATTACTTTGAGGGTTGAATTTTGGATCTTGAGTCGGAACAATCTTAGAGTTGTGTGATCCTATAAACTTGTAACCAACGGATGTCATGAATGAAAATATAACGAGCTTGGAAGACATAAACCGGGCTTCCTTGGAGGGTTTGAGGTGAAGATGAGCGGCGAGAAATTTTGGCGGCTCTTTCTTTCTTGACCTGCGTACTTTTGCTTGTCTCCATACGAAAGTCTGTATTTTGTGGCGTAGAGGACTCTCTATTACATTTGTCCTTATTATGAAAATCGGAGAAAGTCGAAAGTTATGGCATCGTTTGAAAATTCACTCATGGTCTAAAAGTGACTTTTCTTAACCTTTTTTGTGAGGTTTGAGCTTTGAGCGTCATTCAAAAACCTTTGTCCGGACAAATCTTCAGCGAAAATATCCTTTTGATTCGGAGCTTCCTTTTTCCTTTGAGGTGAAGACCGTGGCGAATTCCATTCGTTTGGCTCTTTCCATCATTTCACCTTTACACTTTCCAAATTTGCCTCTATGTTTTTGGGGTAGAGGACGTCGTGCTTGTTCTAGAAAGTCCAATTTTGTGAAAATCGGAGCTCGGAGTCAAAAGTTATGGCCGTTTGAAGTTTCACGGGTCAAACGTTGACTTTTCTTCTCCTGCTTTATCGGCCGTTTCAGCTTTTCGCGTCCCTCGCGTACCTTTTCTCCAGGATGTCCAAGCGATGAAAAACTCTTGCTTTGGCTGATTCGGGCTTCCTTGTTCTGTTTGAGGTGAAGACACGTGGCGAGATTCCATTCGTTGGCGGCTCTTTCGGCTTCACGTCCTCCACGTACTTTTGGCCCGGATGTCCCAAAGCGCCTGCATGAAAGTCTCTTTTTTGGCTGTATCGGGACGTCATCGTCCTTAGAAAGTCGTACTTTTGAAAATCGGAGCTCGAGTCAAAGTTATCACGTTTGAAGTCTCGGAGCGTTGACTTTCTCGGCCGGTTCGGATTTTCGGCCGATTCATGCCTCGCGACCTTTGTCCGGATGTCCCAGCCTCTGCCCTTGAACTACTTCCCGGATTCGGGCACTAGGACAGCGAATTTTTCGTTGGCGTATTTCGCTTCCCGCGTCCATGGCGTAGCTTGGCTTTATCCGGATGAAAGTCTCACTTTTTTGTGGCGTAGAGGACTAGGGGTTTTCTTCTTGGGACAGAGTCAACTTTATGAAAATCGGGCTCGGAGTCACAAGTTATGGCCGTTTGAAGTTTCATTTGCTTGGGACTAAGAATTTGACTTTTCTTCTTTGTTATCAAAATTACCTTTCGGGTCCCTCGCGTACCTTTGTTGGATGTCCCAAGCGAAAATATTAGAGTTGGTGATTCGGGCTTAAACTTGTAACCAACTTTGTTGAGGTGAAGACACGTGGCGAGATTCCATTCGTTGCGGCTTTTGGAGGCTTTCTCCATGAGCGTACTCTTAAAATTTTCTTGTGATTTTCAAGTCTCGACCTTTTGCATGGCGTAGAGGACGTTATGCTCTTCTAGAAAGTACATTTTATGAATTTCGGAGCTCGAAAGTCAAAATATTATGGCATCGTTTGAAGTCTCACGG
This sequence comes from Taxus wallichiana var. yunnanensis, assembly GCA_018340775.1. NCBI lineage: Eukaryota > Viridiplantae > Streptophyta > Pinopsida > Cupressales > Taxaceae > Taxus > Taxus wallichiana. Next base: position 397,809,318 of record CM031243.1, read on the forward strand.
GTCACAAATTCACTCATGACTTTCTAAAAGTGAAACTTAACCAATTTTGTGAGGAGGAGATCCCTCGCGGCAGGATGTCCAAAACAAAATATTATCTTACAATTCGGGCTTCCATCATTCCTTTTGAGGTGAAGACACGTGGCGAGATTCCATTCGTTGGCGCATCTTCTTTCCATCATTTCACGCTTTACTTTTGGCAAAATTTTTTCCTCGAAAGTCTCCTGTTTTTGTGGCGTAGGCGGCGTTGTGCCGTTAGAAAGTCCAATTTTATGAAAATCGGAGCTCGGAGTCAAAAGTTATGGTCATTTGAAGTTTGACGGGTCAAATGTTGACTTTTATTCTCTACCTTCGGCCGATTCAGCTTTTCGCGTCCCTCGCGTACCTTTGTCCTAGATGTCCCGGATGAAAATATCTCTTGCTTGGCCGATTCGGGCTTCCTTTTTCCTGTTTGAGGTGAAGACATGTGGCGAGATTCCATTCGTTGGCGGCTCTTTCAGCTTTTCGCGTCCTCCGCATAATTTTGGCCCGGATGTCCCAAATGCGCCGGATGAAGTCTCTGTTTGTGGCGTAAGGGACGTCGTGCTCGTTCAGAAAGTCAATCTTTATGAAAATCGTACGGAGTCAAAAGTTTGGCCGTTTGAAGTTTCACGGCGTCAAAACAACTTTTCTTCTTTTTTCGGCCGTTTCGCTTCCGGTTCGCGTACCTTTGTCCCGGATGTCCCCGAAAATATCCTGCTTGGCTGATTCGGCTTCCTTGTTCTGTTTGGAGGTGAAGACACGTAGCGAATTCCATTCGTTGGCGGCTCTTTCGACACCAAGCTTGGCTTTCACAATACTTTTTTCACATTCTTAAAACTTCTTGGGTTTTCTTCTTGGATAGGAGAATTAGAAAGACTTTATGAGGGGACTCGGAGTCAAAAACACAATTTCGGGCCTTAAATCAATCTATTTTCTTGGGACTAGAGAATTTGATGCATGTTATCAAAATTACCTCGAGGTGAATTTTGGATAATAGTAACAATATCTAGCTTGTGTGATGGCTATAAACTTGTAACCAACTCAACATGAATGAAGATCTAACGTGAGAAGACATTAACCGGAGTTTTTGGAGGGTTTCTCGGAAGATGAGCGTCTCTTAAAATTTTCTCGTGATTTTCTGTTTTTTGGCGTGAGGACGTCATGCTCGTTCCAAACATTTATGAATATCTCTCGGAGTCATTAATTTGATCCTTATTTGAAGTCTCACGAATATCCTTGGCATCTTTATTTGTTAAAAATTCACTTATGACTTTTAAAATTGCGTCCTAACCAATTTTGTGAGGAGGAGATGTCCCATTCAAAAATACCTTATTACAAATTTCTTCAATCCATTTCAGGTGAGACACGTGTAGATTCCATTTTGGCGCTCTTTCGGCTTCCGCCTCTTCGCGTCATTTCACCTTTACACTTTCAAAAGTCTCTTCAACTTTGGCGTAGAGGGCGTCGTGCTCGCATTCTAGAAAGTCTAATTTTGTGAAAATCGGAGCTCGGAGTCAAAAGTTATGGCCGTTTGAAGTTTCACGGGTCAAATGTTGACTTTTCTTCGCTTTTGGCCGATTGGGCTTTTCGCGTCCTAGCGTACCTTTGTCCTGGATGTCCCAGCGAAAATACTCTTGCTTTGGCCGATTTGGGCTTCCTTGTTCCTGTTTGAGGTGAAGACACGTGGCGAGATTCCATTCGTTGGCGGCTCTTTCGGCTTTTCACGTCCTCCGCGTACTTTTGGCCCGGATGTCCCAAACCGCTGCCGGACAAAAGTCTCCTGCTTTCGCCGATCTGCCGGTTCGCGTCCTCCGTACTTTTTGCCCAGATGTCTCAAACCGCGAAAACAACACTTAGTCAATTTTTTCCACTTTTCAGCCGGTTCGGATTTTCGGCCGATTCGTGCCCCGACGTCCCAACTGTCCCGTGGACCGCCTGGACTAGGACTTAGCCGATTTTCTCTGTATTTCGGCACCAAGCTTGGCTTTCACAATTTTTTCACATTTTTAAAACTTGTTGGGTTTTTTTTTTGGATGAGAGAGTTAGAAAAGAAGCCGGGGACCCCAAAACACGATTTCGGGCCTTAAATCAATCTATTTGCTTGGGAATAAATTGATGCATGTTATAAAAATTACCTTGAGGGGTGAATTTTGATAACATGAACAATTTTAGAGTTGTGTGATGGCTATAAACTTGTAACCAACTCAACATGAATGAAGATCTAACACAGAAGACATTAACCAGGTTTTTTGGAGGGTTTCTCAGAAGATGAGCGTCTCTTAAAATTTTCTCGTGATTTTCAATTTCCTGACCTTTTGCATGTCTCCAAACATGTATTATATCTCTCTCTATTACATTTGATCCTTATTTCCCAAGAAACGAATATCCTATGGCATCTTTGTTTGTTACAAATTCACTCATGACTTTCTAAAAGTGAAACTTAATCAATTTTGTGAGGAGGAGATGACAGGCATTCAAAAAACAAAATTATTACAAATCTTCATCATTCCTTTTCATGGGAGCATGTATTTTTCCTTTGGCGCCCACAGCATCTTCCTCTTCCATCTTTTCACCTTTACACTTTCCAAATTTGCCTCTACAACTTTTGGATCTAGTATTTCACGTTTCTGCTTGAGCCCGAACAAAATTTCATTTCAAAAGTACCATAAATCTACAAATTGAATTTTCAAAGTGATTCTATTGATCCTTGAAGGAAAAAATGACATAAATTTGCCAAAAATTTGGTGAAAATTGATGCAAAAATGCATCTCCAAGATTCTGGAGCTTAAATGGTGGTCAAACTAAAAATGCATAATTACCATCGATTTGCCTTTCTCCCTTCAATATAAGGCCTCCACATGTCACAAAGTGATTGGAAATGGGCTTGGGATCAATGTTTGACATTTTAACACTTTTGGAAAAATGTAAAAATTGACATTTTCTCTACCTCTTCGTCCTTTGAAAATGAGCTTAACACGTGTCCCAATGTGGGTCCCAATAGCAATCACGGCTCGATTCTACACATTTCCACATTTTTGGAAAAAGGAATTTTTCACAATTATCCCCGTGGACCCACACCTCTACTCGTCCCGACACGTGGTAATCATTAATTTGTTACGGGGCCATAACTCCCCTTTTTGCTTTATACTTCATAAAATTTCAAAGTTTTTCAAAACTCACTGGCGGCGCACACTCCCCTCTACCATTGCTTTTGACACATGTCTCCTTTGATTCGTTGTGGAGCCATGCTTCAAATTACCACTTTAACTCATTTTTCCAAAAAGGAAACATTTCCTTTTTCCTCCAGTGCCCACCGACCCGCACAAGCCTTTAATTTTCTTCTTTGTCGGGGTCGCGCCTTCTTTTAAGACTTTAACCCTTTTTAGGAAAAAGGTTAAAAATCTCAAACTCTCCCGAGATGTTTGCCACTCCACTTTTCCATTTCTTTTGACACGTGTCTCTCTCTGATTCGTTGTGGATCCATGCTTCAAATTACCACTTTAACTCATTTTTCCAAAAGGCAACATTTTTTAAAGTCCTCCGCTAGCCTTCTATCCCACTTTTGATGAAAACATGACACATGTCCAACTTTGATTTTCTAGGACCTGCGCTCTAATTTTTTACCTTAACTCCTTTTCACCGAAGGAATTTTTTCCATCGTGCCTCTGCAGCTCCACGTTTTTGACTTTTTAAGCACACGTGTCACCCTCTCGATTGGTTGAGGGCTCATGACTTGCGGGGACAATTTAGACTTGTTTGCCAAAAACACAAAAAAATTATAAGTTACTCGAAAGCAGACCCACCAAATCATGTCCACCCTCAAATGGCCACATATGAGAATATGTTTGAGCTAAAATTTGATGGGCAAAGGATGCTCGTATGACCATCAAACAATGCAGAAATTGCCAGTGATGCCCTAGAATGCTGAAGATGAAATTTAATGGGAAAATGATGCATGTCTTACCATCAAAACACAGAAAACGCCAGGGATGCCCTAGAATTTGATTTTTTTGCTAAGGACAACAAGTTTCTTGAAATTGAACCAACTAAAACATGTTTTTAAAGCATTTTTATCATGGAATTGGATTTTCAATGGCATACAAGTATAAAATAAACAATTTCGAGCTCCAAAGGCTAGGAAAACATGGGAAAAATGGTAGAGGCATTTGAATGGGAAAAATTAGGGAAAAACGTAGGGAAAACTTAGAGATTCCTCAAAATGGTGCAAGAATGGAGAAAAACAAACAACTCAAAGCATTTAAACACATATACGAGTTGTTTTTCATCAAATTCAAAGGATGGGAAGATCCAAAGCCATTTTTTCTCATAAACAAGGTAAAAACACACTTCTCCTTAGCAAATTAGGGAAAGGTAATGAGTTTGTAAACAATCTAATGCAGAATAATGGAGCTATAACTTCACATCATCGATTTCATGAGGAAAAAATGTTTCAGAGCATACAAAATGAAAAGGGGAAACATGGAAAATGACAGAGGATAAAAATGGGCACCAACATCGGATCATTCTTAGGGATGGGAACTCCTAGTGAGTTACAAAAGAAGAAAAGTAGACCAAGTGCCAAAATAATCCATTGGCAAATGAAGTCATGAGTTGAAGCCACTAAAAACTAGCCGAGAAACCGATAAAAATGGCTGCCACACACAAATGCAAACCATGAACTTACAAAACACCAAAAGAGAGAAAAACCAAACACTATACACTGTACAAGTTGGTAAGAAAACCTTGATTTTAAAGAAAACAAATCAAGGGGAAACCCCAAATTTCCTCCATGTTGAATATGACCATGCCAAGAGGTTCTGTATGTTTTTAGCAACTAGAAATATACCTCTTTTTCTTCTTTGTTTAATTTGTAAACCATCCAATTTCTTTGAAGCTCCTCCATTGTGTTCAGGTCAAACCTTTTAACATTTTTCAAGGATGAATCAAGGACCAAATTTCTAGAAAAAACAACATACTTAGGAGATATGTTTTCAACAACTTCATACTCCCTAAAATCCACAAAACTCACAAAGTGATCAGTACTAGCATCTACCTGTAAAACTTCATAAGATGCATTGTTTGGGTTTTTAATAAGGTACATCATCTTTTTATCTCCATATAAATTTAGTAAGTTTCCTTGAATGGGAATAGTGGCATAAGACATGTCCATTTGGACACTACCACCAACACTTGTAGCCCATTTCCTTGATAATAACATACCCCATTTGGTAGGGCAATCAACAATCACAACATCAATTTTAAATTCCTCCTAGGATAAGATGCAAGTTGCACCACTAGATATTTGACACACCCAACAACTAGCACTTCCTTGGAATCCATAGAAGTACACTTGCCATATGTTGCTGTCACTTTGATTCCCAATTCATTCATGACCTCCAAAGGCATGACATTACATGATGCCCTAGAGTCAAACATATAGTTATGTAACAACTTGTCTTTGATAACCAAGGTAGTGAAAAATGGATCCACATTCAGCTGATATTTAACCAAAGAAGTTCCTAAGTAAACCTTAGGTGGTTCCCCCAACTCTTCCAACACTTGTGGTTGTTCCAATTCTATAATGGCAATAGGAATCCCAACCTTGTTTCCAACTCTGCCTTGGGTACTCTCTTCCTCTCTGAATCCTAAATATTCAAAATCCCTCTTCTTGTGCTCAGGAATCCTAAGCAACTCAGCAATTGGGACAGGAATCTTGATCTGACTCAAGACTTGGGCAATATCATATGGAGCATTCTTGGGTAAAGCAGCACTAGGGGAAAGATTGGAAAATTCATCAGATGGTATGGAAGTATTTTCAGTTTGGGCATGGGGAGGATCACAAGTTTTGCTTGGGGGAATAGGGCCTTTACTAGATGTATTTTTCTTTAGAGTTTCTTTAGTAAGCAATGAAAATTTTGACTTGGCTTGTTGCCCCTTGGTAACTTTACTTCTGGTATTGTGCTCCTTCTCTTGAGCAACTACAACATTCATTAGTAACTACCTATCCTCTTTATAGGGTATACCTCCATCATACTTATTAATCATCAAAGCTATGAAGTTTTCAAAATCATTATTGGGCAGCTCAAAGGCTTGTACATTATCAATTTCTAAAACATGAGAAGGAGGAAGAAGATGTACCCGTTGGATACAATCCCAAAAAATAGCAGCAGTCCTAGCACTTATGACATCCATTGAAGTTGCTCCCCTTGGTGAACTTGCAGGGATCTCCATCATGCAGGAATCATCATCAATTTCATCATCAACTTCCTCTTCAATTTTCTAACTGTTCCACATGGAGGATGGGGTAAAAAACATCTGTCACACCAATCAATCTGATTTGCATCATCAACAATGGCCACCTTATCAGATTAGGGGATTAGGTAACACTTTATTTTCCTTGGCCTGAGATTTCCTATTTCTAAATCCAATAGGCATTTTTAACTTTGTCATAAAATCTCTCGATCACCTGTTGGAATATGCAAAGAGAAGAAAGAATACATGGAAGGAAAAAAATGCATTGTCCAAATGATACAAGAAGAGGTTTATTTATTGAGAGAGAGGTGGTTGAACAGTTACCAACCGAACAACTACATAAATGTTTATACATTCTATATAATGTGTTATATTTTAACACCCCCTCTTAATGACTAAACCGGAAACAAGACAAAGTTTTTCCCAAAATTTTACAAATTTCCTAAAGCCCATATGTTTAGTCATTACATTTATAAACTGTGACATAAGTTGTACTTCAAAATCGAAGTCCTGCCTTATGATGCGTTGTTGAATGAAGACAAAACGCAAAACAAAAATCGGTCCTATGAACAAAAGATATGGCAAGTGGTCCACTATTTCTCTTTTCGTGATTCATTGACCAATGATGAATCACCAATGGTTGAGAGTGTTAGCCCCATCTCAAAGTACTAAAATTAGAACCTCGAAGATGTGGATTGAAAAATCTATTCCGAGCTTGTGTAGCCTACTAGAGTCTGTACAAAGACTCAATTATCCTATAATCGAAGTCACCTCGATCGCGTCCTTACATCACCATGTAGTGCTCATCATGATTTTTCAAGAAGAGAAATGTGACCATCATGTAGTAGGAGTTAGAACCAACTCCGCAATAGTAGGAGAAATAACCATCTCCATCTAGTAGTGGTCTTTGTCTCAACAGGAGAAATAACCATCTCCATCATTTGTAGTGGTAGGAGTGAGAACCAAATCCTCCGTCTTATCTATTTTCTCATCTATCTCCCTTTGTTGGGAAATATTGTTCACAACACAATGAGAAAACTGGTCATGCTCTACTATCTTGAGCAAGAACCCTTGAGTGAGTGGTGGGCATGCCATCTCACCATGCAAATCAATACATTTGGAATAGTGGAGTCACCATCCAAAACAAATTGTTCTTAGAATGAGGAAATCCATCCTCCTAAGGCATGTCCACCTTCTGTACACCTAGTTAGTGGATATTCCCTCCTCAATAGGTGCATGTAGGTTGATTGTATCCAAGTCAAAAGATTTGTGAGGAATTCCTTCCTCCCGAGGCACACAAGCTGACCCTCCGCACATCCTAAATGGTGGAGCTGTCCTCCACACGTGCATTCATGTTGATCACAGCCTGATCAACAAGCTGATACTGACCACCTACCCCAATACTAACGGCAATTATCTATCTCTATTTCACATTAGAGACAACACACTTCTTTCCATAGAAATCCAATAGAAATATTGGGATTTTAGTCAATTGACGAATAGATAGAAGATTCTTTTGTAAAGAAGGTACATATCTAACATTCCGTACCAACAATTTATGAGCATTATTCAATACAATGCATATATCTCCTATCCCTTCTACTACAAGTGATTCTCCATCAGCTAGTACTACTGATTCAAAACATATATTTGTAGTAAATGAAACATACCAATCCCTACGACATGAAAAGTGTGTAGATGCACTAGAGTCAATAATCTAAAGAACTGGTACAACTGTCATTCGAGCATGATGTCGTAAGACAATAAAGAGCATACTCATCATCTGAATCCCGTTCTGAATTTTTGCAATGCAAATTGCTGCCACATGTTCCTCATTACATTAATTTTTGTTCTTCTTAAGAAAGATCATACATCCACTTCCGCAATCCTTATTGAGGTGCCCAACCTTGTGATAGTAATAACATGTGACACGATACCAAGTGGAAGATTCACCAAATTGATGTTTCCACTTTCCTTTGGTGAAAGACAAGAGCACTCTCTATATGATCATAATTAGATTATGCATGAATTTGTCTCCATTCCTTTTGCAACAAGTAGGAACTCACCTTATCAAACGTGAGTGTTTGACTTTGACCATTAAATTGAGTGCCTCCACAAATGACTCATATGAAGAAGGTAAGTTGTTCAAAACCAGAGCCACCATATCATCATCATCCACCTTTTTATTGATGGAAGATAACTGGTCTCAGAGATCTTTCATCCGAATTAGGTGCTCAAACAACGATCCATCTTCTTGTAACTTTACGGAAAAGAGCATATTTTTTAGTTATAAAACCCAACTCTTTTCTAACGTCTGATATTTATCCCTTAGACTAGTCCACAATGTGCTTGACCACAGTGGCATTTCTCACTTCCGGTATCAAATCATCCGACACTGATAACTTGAGAAGCAATAATGCTTCATTATGACATTTGTCATAATCCTCAAAGTTCATCTGATTGGTCGAATTTCATCACCCTTGATTATTTTATCACAATCATGAAACTCCATACATTAAAATTATGATCCTATAAAATTATAGCCTATTAATTTTTATGTCTCCGACAACATCAAGTGTGATATATTTGCCATTTTATTATTCCAAAGTAATGGAAAATAATAAAATAATAATTTTGCCTCACACTTAATAAAATACCTTTTTCCAGCAAATATATTTATTTTAATTTCTCTAGCATATAATATGAGATTAATTTCTCCACCAAATCGTATGAAATAAACTATGCAAATACGTGGCTGTGGGGAAAATATCTTATGTGGTAGGAAAATATTAAAACACAACACCAAATAGTTTTATAAAAATAAAACTCTCCATGACTTTGTTGTTCGCAAGTTTTACCTCTGCCACGATTTTAGGTTTGATTATTTTTCTGGCCCAGCGATTCCAGCGACCATAATTTGTGACCAAGAATGCCCATGTTTTTTACAACTCCCAGCGATTCTAGCGACCACCATTTTTGACCACCAATGATGCCCACGAAAATCAGTAAGAAGTGCCCTCGTGTAACCACAACCCTTCAGACCCTTCGTGAAACAGGCTTTCTTTGTCCTTTGATTTGTATTTTTCATGGAGGATGGGTTAAAACGTGAATTTGTTTTTACAAGTGTGTTGTTGTGTATTCTTTCACACGATTTGCAATTGTGTTATTTTCTTTAGCAAACCACGATGCCCTTGAACCATTTTTCCAAACTCGTGCCTTGTTAGGGCTTCCTCGAGTTTGTTGTTCGTGCCTCTTGAAGGCTTCCTCGAACTACAACCTTTGGGGCTCTGATACCAATGTTGGAATATGTAAAGAGAAGAAAGAATAAAAAGGAAAAAATTGCATTTGTCCAAATGATACGGGAAGAGGTTTATTTATTGAGAGAGAGGTGGTTGAACAGGTTTCAACCGAATAACTACATAACTATTTATACATTCTATATAATGTGTTACATTTTAACAATCACCCCTAGGATGATTGGAAAATCTATCATGGTTTTGTGCTTTTTGCTGACCTTGTGAAGTCTACCCAATTCCCTTCTCTCCGGGCTAACTTGTATGAGATTTCTTTGATAGCCCCTGCCAAAGTTTTCACAACCTCCTCCAAATAAGCAACCTTGCTAGCTTGATGTTTTTCGGGGGTTTATCAGCTTTACACCATCTCTCTTGAGAGGTTTCCCAATTGCCTTAATGTTATTTTCAATCTGCAGTGCCATGGTAAAGGCCTACCTTAAATTGGTAGGGTTCTTATCTCTTAAGTAGTAGGTTGCCTTCTTATCAAATGCATTTGCATATTTGATCAAGCATGACTGATCACATGGCCTCAAATTAACTGGAAGCCTTCTCAAAGTTTTGTTAAACCTTATGTTGAAGTCATGAACTAATTCATTGGGGTTCTTCTTGATATTTTCAAATTTAGACAATAGAAACCTAGGATCAGTTTTGTCACCATATTGCAATCTAAATGCATTCTACATTTCAGTCCATGAATCAATAGAATTATCAGGAAGAGCCTTGTACCAATCCCTTGCATCCTCTTCTAGTGTATGAATGAACAATTTAATATACACATCTTCATGCTCAATCTCAAATTCCTCCATCATGTTAACAAAATATTTTAGGTGTTGATCACCTGTTATGGCATTATTCCCTTGGAACTTTGGAAATCTACTTCTAACATCTTGAGGCACAACATTAGGATAACCAGCCATTCCCCTAAAATTTATTGGGCCAAAGGTATTGACCAAAAATGGAGGTCTAGGTGGAGGCTGGGCCATGTTGTCTTGTGGGGGTGATCTTGGGGGTGACACAAAATGATGAGGAGTGAGAGGTATTTGGGGCACAAGAATGTGATTCACAAAATTGGTACTCTCTAGGTGCTGATTTTCTTGAAAAGTTTTATTTGAATTGAAGCACATAGGTGCAGATTGAGAAGAGAACTTACCAGGTACAGTAGAAGGACCTTCACTAGTTGAAGTAAAAAAATTTGTGAGAATATTTCTTGAATCAAAATCACTGGAAGAAGAGTGATAATCCTCTACTAAAGGCTGATCTCTCTCACCAATGGATATACCTTTGCTTGATGTCTAACCTTCAACAACCTTCCAAACTTTTCTTTCCTCTAAAACTATCTTTCCAAATTCTTGAAATAACTTTTTACTTGGGTCTCTCCTGAAGAGAGATCTTCTTCCTTCCAGTTTTGCAAAGATTAGCAACACCAAAAAACAAATGATAGAAAGCTAAGACACTGGTATTTATCAAGATCAAAACAACATGGAGTCGCCACTAAGGACTTTCACCCTAGTTGTGCAAATGCACTAAAATACTCTATCAAATACCTATTAGCATTGAAAATCTTGCCAAACTTTATAGATTAGACCTTCTTTTTCTTGAATCTATCAACCAAAAATGCAAAAGAAGTGCACCTACTACTAGAAAATGATAAAATTGAAGACAAAACTTGAAACCTTTGCATACACTTTGCAAATCTGAGTATAGAATGATGCTTTAACAATATATTTGCATGCAGCATTTGTAAAAAACATTACCAGGGTTTGACATGTATCCAAATATCTCAAATATTTTCAACAAGTCCCCGATAACGGTGCCACTGGTGTTGTTGATGGGCTAAATAGATATGGACTGGCAGTGAATCAACAATCAATCTCTCAATGAAACTCCAGATTAACAAATTGGTCTAGATATTGCATCCTTCTTCCCTCGTAATGGCGTCATTGGTGTTGGTACCCAAATTTGTTCTCCTTTTCAGTCTGAGCAACATAAGAGATATGGTGTGAAGCTTGAAGATAGATAGTCATGATGTATGTCATTTTGTAGTGGGGATGTGATCTAAGCGGCACTTAGATTTGTGGAGAGATGGATAGCACTCAAATAGGACTTGATCTTATCCTAACTAGTTTAGGTTGTGCCTTCTAACAAAGGTAAGAGGACCTATTTTGTAACCCTCAAATGGTGAAGGACATGAAGATATCCCTCAATTTTTGCAAATAGTATGAAGGGGCCTTGGGAAAATATGATCAACACTCCAAATATGACTTTCACAAGTTGTCACTTCTAGATTATGGAGATAATTTCAATGTAAGGCAAGGGTTATTGAAGAAATTTTGAAATCTGATCTATTTTACATACTTTAGCAAATGGATTTTGATCTTCTATGGGTATACAGGTCAAAACAGGGGTAGTATGGGGTAGGATTAGTTGTTTAGAATGATTTTTGGTGGGATATTGACAAGACAAACTTGACTATGCCAGATCTTTGACAACCTCTACAACATTTGAACAACTATCAGATAAAATTCTTCAAAATAGTCAAGATGTTCTTTCAACTAGAAGAGATACACAAATGGAGGCCCAGGTTTGCACTCTTCACACAATCTTTGAGACCTCAACACAAAATCTTGAGTTAAAGGACTCAATTAAACATCAAAATCTCTGATCAAATCATGCCTAAGGTACCCCCAAAGGCTTACAAGCAATCTTTGTCAACAAATGAAGGTGAAGTGATTTTAAACTACTTATTTTCAATGCCAGATGAAATCTCTTGACAAATGAAATTTCAAATGCCACTAAACTATCAATAAGGATGAGATCTGTGTGATTCCTATAGATTTCAATGTAAGATTGAAACAAGAACAAGGAAAATTGTTTGCGAGACATTTAAACATGATAATAAACATCATATTGCCCAAAAACAACATAGATTAATTCAAAATATTGTTATATTCATCAATGAGGAGAGTTTCAAGAATAATCTTAGAGCTATGTGATGGCTATAAACTTGTAACCAACTCAACATGAATGAAGATCTAACACATAAGAACATTAACCGAGGTTTTTTCGAGGGTTTCTCAGAAGATGAGCTTCTCTCAAATTTTTCTTGTGATTTTCAATTTCCTGACCTTTTGCATGTCTCCAAACATGTATTATATATCTCTCTATTAAATTTTATCCTTCTTTCCTAAGAAAGAATATCCTATGGCATCTTCGTTTGTTACAAATTGACTCATGATTTTAGAAAGTGACACTTAACCAATTTTGTGAGGAGGAGATGTCAGGCATTCAAAAAAAAAAATTATTACAAATCTTCATCATTCCTTGTCATGGGAGCATGTATTCTTCCTTTGATGCCTACAACATCTTCGTCTTCCATCGTTTCATCTTTACACTTTCAAATTTTCCTTTCTTGCAACTTTTGGATCGGTATTTCACGTTTACGCTTTCGAGCTCGAACAAAATTTCATTTCAAAAATACCTCAGATTTGTAAATTGAATTTTCAAATTGATTCCATTGATCCTTGAAGGAAAAAATGACATGAATTTGCCAAAAATTTGGTGAAAATTGATGCAAAAATGCATCTCCAAGCTTCTGGAGCTCAAATGGCGGTCAAACTGAAAAATGCATAGTTACCATCAATTTTCCTTCCTTCCTTCAATATGAGCCCTCCACATGTCACAAAGTGATTGAAATGGGCTTGGTATCACTTTTTGACATTTTAACAATTTTGGAAAAATGTAAAAATTTGACATTTTTCTTGCCCTCTACCCTTTGAAAATGAGCTTGACATGTGTCCCAATGTGGGTCCCAGTGGAATCACGGCTCGATTCTACACATTTCCACTTTTTTGGAAAAAAGGAATTTTTTCACAATTATCCCCATGGACACGTGTCCCAATGGTGATCAATGATTGTTGCGGGGCCATAACTCCCTTTTTTGCTTCATACTTCCTTCACAAAATTTCAAAGTTTTCAAAACTCACCGGCGGCCCACACTCCCCTCTACCATTGCTTTTGACACGTGTCTCCCTCTGATTTGTTGCAGAACCATGCTTCAAATTACCACTTTAACTCATTTTTCAAAAAGGAAACATTTTTCTAAGTCCTCCACTAGCCTTCCATCCTACTTTTGATGAAAACATGACATGTGTCCACCTCTGATTCGCCGAGGGCCTGCGCTTCAATTTTTACCTTAACTCCTTTTCACCAAAGGAAATTTTTCCATCGTGCCTCCGCAGCTCCATTGTTTTGACTTTTTTAACTGCCACGTGTCACCCTCTGATTGGCTGAGGGCCTACGGACTTGTGGGGACAATTTAGACTTTTTCCAAAAACATAAAAAATGCTAAGTTGCTCGAGCAGACCCACCAAATCATGTCCAACCACAAACGGCCATGTATGAGAAGATGTTTGAGCTAAAATTTGACAGGAAAAGGATGCCCGTATGACTGTCAAACAACGCAGAAATTGCCAGCGATGCCCTAGAATGCTAAAGATGAAATTTGATAGGAAAATGACACCCGTCTGACCATCAAAACATAGAAAATGCCAGGGATGCCCTAGAATTCAATTTTTTCACTAAGGACGAAAAATTTCTTGAAATTGAACCAACTGAAACATGTTTTTAAAGCATTTTTATCATGGAATTGGATTTTCAATGGCATACAAGTATAAAATGAACAATTTCGAGCTCCAAAGGCTGGGAAAACATGGGAAAAATTATGGCAAATTACAGGGAAAACTTAGAGATTCCTCAAAATGGTTCAAGAATGGAGAAAAAATGAACAACTCAAAGCATTTAAACATTGATACAAGTTGTTTTTCATCAAATTCGAAGTATGGGAAGATCCAAAGCCATTTTTTCTCAGAAAAAGGAAAAATGCACTTATCCTTAGCAAATTAGGGCAAGGTAATTAGTTTGCAAACAATCCAATGCACAAGAATGGAGCTACATCTTCATATCATCGATTTCATGAGGAAAAAACATTTCAGAGCACAAAGAGCAAAGGGGAAACATGACAAAATGGCATAGGATCAAAATGGGAAGCAACATAGTACACTCTCAATTTTGTGTAATTAATGTATTTGAGTGAATAAAAATTACTATATTTAGCCTTTGTTTTGATCATAAATCCTTCCTTCACATGTAAGTGTTAGATTAGGTATTTACCTTAGCTCATGTTCACCTAGGTACTTTATTTACCTTTATTGTATTTATCCTCACCCACTTATGTGTGTGGATATTTATTTTTATTTATTTAGATATTAGGAGATATTATCTAGTTGTAGGTATAGTTCTTTCCTTGATCAATGGTATTGACTAGTTTTTCCTAGATCTATGGTATTTACTAGATCCTTGATGTATAGTTATCTCCTAAATCTATGGTCTTGACTATTTCTTTGATGACTAGTTATTTGCTTGATTTATGGCTTGATCTACGACCTTTGATTGGTTCTTAGATTGTTATTCCTTATCTATTTAAGCAAGGCCCATTCTTAATGTATTACATTGAGTTCCATAATAATATATTATATTGTTGCTCATTTGTTTGCAAAGGTTTATGTAAAGTTATTTTAGAAAATCGATTTCATCTTATAGATCGTGGTGTTTGATTAGCATCTATGTTCTTTGCTTGGTACTATCTCGGTTATCATTCCTTTCGGTAAGTAAATTTTCCTATAGTGAATGGTTAAATTAATCATATATTTGTCTTCTTCTACCACTTTTGTGCACATGCTAGAAATAATATTCTTTCTGTTATCCCAATTTTTCCCTAGGAAAAATAGATCAAACATGACCCTCCACAGGAGATAATCGAAGGTTTAGCTCCTTATTGCGAGCCCATATTTGAAACCAACAGTCGGGTTACATGTGGGACTCTAAAATGGAGTATAAGGGTCAAGGAAGGATTAAACAATGTTAAAGGAGGTTAGAGGCTCACAGGAGGAAAATGGGGAAAGGCTCAAAGTTTTCGGACTTAGCTGCATACAAGTCAACTCGGGGCTGAACAAAGACTCATGGAAGGTGCCACACATCATCTTGGCTCAATTCCAAAAGGGCACATCAAAATGGAAACCCAAAATATGAGCATAGCTTCCACGTGTCCCAGGTCTGAAAAGGGACAAAGTCATCCATTAAAAAGTCCAAACGAGCAAAAAGAACCACATGTCAAATTGGCACAATTTTAAAAATGAGAGCCTAAGGTGGAGACTCAAACTAGCGTAAACTCTACATGTAGTCGTGGTCAAATAGAAGTCAAATGGAAGTGGAGCCAAATTGACTAAGTATAGGAGGGTAGGTGGAAGCCTCCACGTGTCTCAATAACGTAACTTCAAAGGAAGGATCAAGAGTGGAGGCCCCAAACTTGTGCTAGCTCTCGAGATGTCCAAAATTCAAAAAGGGGACAGAGTTAGCTATTTAAATCGACTAAGTATGAAAGGACTAGCAAAAGCCACCATGTGTCTCAATGGCCCAATTTCAAAGGCGTGACCCAAAGGATAGTCCTAAATGAGTGCTAATCTTCCACGTGTCCTAGGTCCGAAAAGGAGATAGTGTCGGTAGTTGAAAAGTCTCAAGAAGGTGGAATAGCCTCCAAATGTATCATTGATGTGACTTTAAAAGGTGCGGCCCAAAGAAGGACCCGAACTAGCTCCAACTGCCATGTGGTCGAGTCTGAAAGTTGAACCAGCCCTAAATTGGTCAAGTATAGAAGAGTTGGAAGAATTCTCCATGTGTCATCTCGATGCAATTTTAAAGGAAGAACCAAGAGTAGATTCCCAAATGAGCTCGAGGCTCGCCATGTGGTCAGAGTAAAAAATGGGGCAGAGCAGACCTGAATCTGCTAAGTATCAAAGGATCAGCGAAAGCCTCCACTTGTTGCTCAGTGCAACTTCAAAGGTAAAATCTAGAGGAAGGTCCAAATGTGCGCTGAGCCTCCACATGTCTCGGGTCAGACATAAAACCTCCCCAAATAGAGGGGCTTAGTCAAAACACAAAATTATAGAGCAGGCCTATAAAGGGACACATGGTCATGTTTCAAGTCAAAGCGAGAAGGCGAGTCACCGGAGGTAGTTTGAATTTTTGGCTTTTGTTTGAAAAGGTGTAAAGTATAAAAGTAAGCCACACCTCCATCGATGCCCAGAGAAACCACATGTCATGCCTAAATTACATGCGGGGAGGAGACCTTTGAGGGATTTTTTTCCAAAAGTGGGCCAATGAGCCTAGGGAAGTCTTTTCACCAAAGTGGGAAATGTGGGCAGTGGGCCCGGGGATGACAAATGCAAAATGTGAAGTTACGGAGCTATGGGGAAGTTTTTGCACTTTTGTAATTTTTTTGTAAAAGGTGCAAAGTGAATTTTGGGCCCGCGGATCCATTTTGTAAAACTTTATTTTTGCCATTTTTATAGATTCAATTCAAATATTCAAATGGGCATATCTTTCGATCCAGTGCTCAAAATTCAACAAATTTGGTACCATTGGAAAGATCTCGACCTCCTCTATGCCATGGAAGCATAAATTATTATTTTCAAAGTAAGATTTGATGGGTTAAAATTAGGAAAAAATCTTTCATGCCATTAATGAAGGATCCGATTGCTTCAACTACCCAGATCTGATCTAGATTTGCCATCTTTCCTTCTCCAACACATAAAATAGACATGGGGAACTAGAATTGATAGATTGTAGGTGGATTTGTAGGGCATTGATGGTTGGTGGTTGAGATTTAAGAGAAAATCAAGTTTCTCTTCTTTCTCTTTGGTTTTCATCATCTATTTATTGTAAACACTTCTCATTTTGAGAAGGAGACATTCAGGGTCTAGGAAAACTCTATAAAATTTATTTCTCGACTCAATTTTTATTATAAGCCTTCTCTATGCTTGGCAAGCATGTTTGTATGCCTACCAAGCATAAATGTAATGGTATGTACACCTTCTAGAGCAATAAACTCATGATTTTGTGGCATTCTTCAACCCTTTCTTGTGTTTTATTGTTTCTCCATGCCTCTCCCTTTTAGATTTGTTTTCTGTGCATGTATTTCACGTTTTGCAGTGCGAGGATGTCATGTTTCATTGATTTTTAATGGTGGATTTTGACCACAGGTCAATGTCACTTCCATATGACCTCCTCATCTCCTTTTTCCCATGTTTCATCCTCCCTTAGCAGAGTATCTTGCCTCTTTTCTTTTTTGGTGTATCACCGCTTTAGTGTAGGCTCTCTTTCACTCTCTCTCTCCCTATCTCCTTGGAATGGTTAGATTTGGATAGATAGGTTTTGCTTGTATTAGAGTATCTTGTGGCATGTAGTTTAGGAACAAGAACCAACTTTCTCTGGAGGTCCATCTCAGGTTCGCAAGTCCCATAGCTTGAGAGATGGTCCAATGTTGTGTAACCACACAAAATTCCTGACTTAGATCCGATGCCATTCGAGGGTCTTTGTGATTTTACATGAACAATTTTGGCACGTCCGATGGGACATCACAAAAATTAGAGTTCCATATTTTAGAGGTTTCTCATTATAAACATAAAATCTTAATCCACTATACGACCACCCAATAGTTTTTGCACACGGTGGGACAGGTTTGAAGCACCTTACCACTTCATTTCATCAATTTGATGTGTTCTTGGTGAGATTAAACCTTTTGAGGCACATGCAAAGCACATCTAGTGAATCCATCTAGTCAAAAACCCATTCTCTAAGTTACAGATTTCCTTCCATCCATTTTCACCCATTTTTCTTTCCACATCTTTCATTTCCTTCCATTCCATGAAGTTGTGCAATCATGACTTCATTCCCATCTTGGAATTCACACTTGTAGTAGAAACAATGTAGTCCACCTCCAATGTATTTCTCAACTCCTCCAGATCAGCATTATGATAGATCTAGGATAATCATGCTTACCCATATGAGCAGTGCCAAAACCAGTTTGGCTATGGAGCTTATCAAGAACAAGGGTATGCATATAATGATAATAGCTACATGGAAAATGTTGATCTGCTGGAGAAGATTCAAGGGATGGAGGCACACATGGTATAATCAAGGGCCACAACTTAGATGAAAGCATTCAAAATTGGCTATAGGGCACCTTGTCCATGGGCCGACCCTATCCCAAGAAATTATAGCCCTCAAGAGAAGGTTGACTTCATGGTTGAAATGCTTCCTCAACTTACATAGTGGATTGAGGATATTGAGGCATATGAGCAAAGTGTGAGATAACCTTATCAATGGGTAAGTTAGTCACCAACTCCTTATGCTCCTTTTTCTCCATCCCAAACTTTATCATTTCAACATGGTCAAGAGTCAAGCCCCTCACTTGCTGCCCCAAATGTTGTTTTCCCTTCTCCATCTCCTAGTCTTCTGTCTCATCTCAATTCTTCTACCCTTTTCCCTTCCAAGAAGTCATCCCATCTAAACAAACAATAATTTCCACTTCCATCACCACCACAAACAATTGCAAAGTTGGTTGAAACCCCATCCACTCCTCCTCTTTCCTTCCCAATTCCATGTGGGCAAGAGATTCAAAAGACTAGTCAGGAGAAGAACAAGAAGAGGAACCAAAAGAGAAGAAACAATAGAAAATATGAAGAGTTGGGCTTCCATATTTGGGTTTATAAAGAGCCCCTTGATGGTTAAGCCAACAAAGGAGGTCAAGGTTGAAGATCCAGTGATGGCTGAGGCTGAGTTTATATTAGAATAAGAACAAGAATAAGAAGGAGAAGATCAATAATCTATTTTCTTTGAATGCAGTGTCCATAATGGCACATTTTCTAAAGAGGATGTTGATCTAATCCAAGTTACACAACCGTTAAGGAGGAAAAACAACCAGATCTAAGTCCCATTGAAGAGGAGTAGTTGGGAGAGATCAAATTAAGAGTTGAGGCCACTTAGTGAAGAAATCATTATTGAATATTTTTTTCTTTCATTTGAAGGGCTTGATTTGATTGATGAACCCATGATGGAGGAGGACCATATAGTTCTAGAAGCTTCAGGTGTAGAGCAGGCCATAGAGTAACCTTAAGTTCTTCCTCCCACTTCATCCCCTTCGATCTCGATGTTGAAGAAGAGTTTGATATTTCAAGCTTCATGTTTGAGGATGAAGGGAGCCATGGTGAGCAAGTTTCAGATCAGGAGGACACCATGGAGGAGGTCAAGCACATGTAGTAAGACAACAAGGAGGCATATTATCTATCTGACTTGGAGGATTGCTTTGATGGAGAGGATCCCATGGAGGTCATGCCATTTTCTCCTCCATCATCCACCTTCTAAGCACATGAGCCTCTGTCATGAAGGAGAGCATTCAAGGACAAAAACCTTGCACTTCATAACAGCCCTCTAGAACCAAGGTTAGAGGATATGAATCTTCCATATTCTTCACAAGAGAAGGAAGGAAAAGAGTACGAGGATCCCATCTCTCCCACACCATCCACCCAAGAAGGTCCACAAGAAGACTCCACTCTTGGATTTTAAATTCAGAAGAATGGGCACATCCATCGGATCATACCATGCCCAATCAAGTACTTTTCTACATTGGAGCCAAGGGAGAAGCCAAAACTAGTCATGCCCACTTCAGGGCATGAGGATGAGTTCCAAAGTACCAAGGATCAGCTGCAATGGCTCTTTAATACAAATGCAGATTAAGAAAAAGAGGAATTTGTCTTCCTCTTAGCTGACACCTTGATGATTTGGGTGGAGGATCAGCTTATAGTCAATTTTTCACTCATACAAGTAGCCATATTCAATGTCAAATCATTTGCATGGCTACCCTTTTTGAGAAAGGGAAGCTACTTCTCCTTGCCAGTTGTAATATTTGTTTGAGTTCCCTTTGCTTCTGGTTATTTTAGGTTAGTTTAGGTTTGTTTTCAGCAAAAGAACTACTTTTTCACACTCTACATGTTCCACTTGAAGCATGTATGATTTTTAGTTTTGTGCATAGTGTGTTATGGTGTTTTGTTGCTCATGTGTAGTCCATTCAGGGATAAGATTTGTGTTTACCAGGAAAAATATATGCCCAATGGATGTTTCAAGGCCACTGATCTCTTCATCTAGTAGGAAGATGTCCCTGTGAGTTGCCAAATTGTTATCTTAATTTTTCCCCTAGAAAAAATTGATCAAACACGACCCTGCAGAGGAGATAATCAAAGAATCAGCTCAGTATTATGAGCCCACATTTCAAATCCAATAGTAAGGTTGTAGGCGAGGCTCTACAATGGAAGAGAATATTTAGAAAAGGATCAAAAAAGAGGAGGCAAGAGGCTTGCAGGAGGAAAAGGAGGCAATTAGAGGCGGGGTTGAACAATAGGAGGTCATGCATCAACTTGTCACAATTCCAAAAGGGCACATTAAAATGGAGACCCCAAATGTGCATAGAGCTTTCACATGTCCTAGGTCTAAAAGGGACATAGTTAGCCATTGAAAAGTCTAAACAAGCAAAAAGAACCACATCTCAACTCGGTGTAATTTTAAAAATGAGAGCCCAAGGTGGAGACTCAAACTAGCACGAGCTCTCCACATAGTTAGGGTCCAATAGAAGTTAGATGGAAGTGGGCCCAAACCGGCTAAGTATAGGAGGGTCGATCGAAGCCTCCACGTGTCTTAATGACACAAATTCAAAGGAAGGATCAAGAGTGGAGGCTGCAAACTTGCGCCATCCCTCCATGTGTCCAAAATTAAAAAAGGGGATAGAACTGTTTATTTAAATCAAATAAGTATGAAAGGACTGCGAGAAGCCTCCACTTGTCTCAATGGCACAATTTCAAAGGCATGACCTAAGGGATAGTCCCTAAATGAGTGTGAAGCTTCCATGTGTCCATGTCTGAAAAGGAGACAATGTCAGTAGTTGAAAAGTCTCAGGGAAGTGGAAGCCTCCATGTGTATCATCGATGTGACTTGAAAAGGTGTGGCCCAAATAAGGACCCTGAACTAGTGCTAACCTACCACATGGTTAGAGCCTGAAATTTGAATCGGCCCCAAATTGGTTAAGAATAGAAGAACCTAAAAAATTCACCATGTGTCATCTGGTGTAATTTCAAAGGAACAACCAAGAGTGGGTTCCCAAAAGAATGTAGGCTTGTCATGTGGTTAGAGTTAAAAATGGGGTAGAACAGGCCCGAATTAGCTAAGTATCGAAGGATCGGCGGAAGCCTCCATGCGTCGGCTAGTGCTGCAACTTCAAATGGAAAATCGGAGGTAGGTCCCTAATGTGCACTGAGCCTCCACGTGTCCTGGGTCAGACATAAAACCTCTGCCAAATAGAGGGGCTTAGTCAAAACACAAAATTATAGAGTAGACCCATAAAAGGACAAGTAGCCATGTTTCAAGTCAAAGCGGGAAGGTGGGTCGTTGGAGGCAGTTTGAATTTTTAGATTTTGTTTGAAAAGGCATAAAGTATAAAAGTAAGCCACACCTCTATCGACACCTAGAGAAGCCACGTGTTAGACCTAAATTACATGTGGTGAGGCAGACCTTGGAAGGTTTTTTTTTCCAAGAACCATCTTTGGAAGGCATGGGGAAGACTTTTTCACCAAAGTGGAAAATGCGGGCAGTGGGCCCGGGGATGAAAAATGCAAAATTTAAATTTATGGGGCTGCGGGGAGGTTTTTTCACTTTTGTAATTTTTTTTTTCTCAAGAGGTGCAAATTGAATTTACGGGCCGCGGATCTATTTTGCAAAACTATTTTTTTCACCATTTTGTACGGATTCGATTCAAATATTCAAATGGACATATCTTTTGATCCAGTGCTAGAAATTCAACAAATTTGGTAATGCTTGTTGGAAAGATCTTAACCTCCGTTGTACCATGGAAGCATAAAAAATTATTTTTAGTAGGCTTTGATGGGTGATAATTAGGAAAATGTCTTTCATTCCATTAATGAAGGATCTGATTGCTTTAACTACCCAGATCTGATCTAGATTTTCCAACTTTCCTTATCCAACACTCTAAATAGACATGGGGAACCATAATTGATTGATTATAGGTAGATTTTTAGGGCATTGATGGTTAGTGGTTGAGCTTTAAGATTAGAATCGAGTTTCTCTTCTTTCTCTCTGGTTTTCATCATCTATATATTATAAACACTTATCATTTTGAGAGCGAGGCATTGCGTGTGTGGGAAAACTCTATAAAATTTGTTTCTTGAGTCCATTTTGAGTTTTAAGCCTTCTCCTACACCTGTCAAGTGATTTTTTCCTCTGAGTAGAAATGTAATGGTCTGTGAACCTTCTAGAGCAATAAACTCATGATTTTTGGTGTTCTTCAACCATTTCTCATGTTTTATTGTTTCTTTCTATGCCTCTCCCTTTCAGATTTGTTTTTTGTACATGTATTTCACATTTGCAGGTATAGGATGTCATGTTTCATGGAGTTTTAATGGTGGATTTAGTTTTGGGTCTATGTCACTTTGTCTGACCTCCATCATCTCCTTTTTCCCCTGTTTCTTCCTCTCTCAACCGAGTATCTCATCTCTTTCCTTTTCTGGTGTATCACCGCTTTAGTGTAGGTTCTCTTTCACTCTCTCTCTCTCCCTATCTCCTTGGAATGTTTAGATTAGATAGATACATTTTTCCTACACTAGATTAGCTTGTCATAGGTATTTTAGGAACAGAACCAGCTTTCTCACGGAGGTCCATCTCGGGATCGCAAGTCCCACAACTTGAGATATGGTCCAATGTGGTGAAATCAAACCGAATACCCCACTCAAATCTGAAGCCATTCGGGGTGTTTTGATTTTGCATCAACATTTCCTTCATGCAAAATTTTGTAGTAATAATCGGGGTCAATAATGTTGACCATGATTTTTACTACCCTTAGGTAATTGGTATGGCTGACTTAAAGTACACACCTTGGTCTTATAAATTTTGACTCACCTTGAAAATGATTCGGGCTTCCTTTGATTTATATGGAATATAATAATCATGGTAAAACTACCATCGTCAAAGCCAAATCCAATTATTTGAAATGGGACTCGGTCCCCTCCACCACAATGACTAACCCCTTGATTATGTATGTGGTTTTAAACTAACTCGATAGAGTTAGGGTTTTCTTGTAATGGTGCCACGTACATACTTCCTTAACCCCAATTGGGTTAGGAAACTCACCTTTAGTTGACATTGGAGAATAAATCATTTTGAACCCTAATTCATTTAAATTTTCACTAAGAGTGGGAGAGGAAGAAGCCCTAGTAAATGTTTTCTTGATCACCATTATTTATGTTTTTGAGCTCGATTTCTAGTTGTAATAAAGTTTTGAGCATGAATTTTTGAGTTTTCACCGTCAACGAGCTTTTGAGCTCTAATCTGGAGCTTTCTCTAAATATTTTACATGGTCTTTATTATCTTGATAAGGTGATTCTCATTTTATGTTAAATCGTGAACTAGAAAACTCTACCAAAATTATTCAAGTACCACCATTAATGGACATTTAAACTTCCCACAAGATTTACGAGAAGTTTCTAGTTCTTATCAACTATGTTAGGCCTTGAATACATCTCGAAATGGTGTGTGTGCTCAAATTTTAATATTTCATGGATCTTAACTTAGGATATAAATGATTTAGTTATGGGTATTTTGTGATTTTGATTGTTTGTTTTTCCATGGATCCTTTGAGTGTTTTCTTTTCATTGTAGTTTAAAATGGCACTCTGCTCCGATCTAAAATTCATAGTCGAGGTTTGGTTTTTTCAAATTGATATCTGTTGTGACTCATGGTCTTGAAGCTCTAATTCAACTTTTGGGTATATTCTCTTCTCCATTGTTGTTGAGTTGAGCTATAAGTGACTTATTGCTCTTATTTTATTGGTTGGGATTATATTTTATTTGTATTAGAACTCGCCTATTGAAAATGTTACGTCTTTTGACCTTTTTGAGGGAGATATTTCCTAGACATGGGCTTTGTAACTCCATTACTCATCATAGTTTCTGATTTTATATCAAATTGTTGAGGGTTCTAGGTATGCCACTATTATTTATTTTTTCGAGCTTGAATTCTTCTCGCTTTTAATGGTTTTTTTGTTCAATCTTGAAACGAGGTAAAGGTAAGAATGCATCTTCTGAAATATGGTTCCAATCTACCCATTTTTTCCATAGCATGTTAAGAATCCATTTGCTAGTTATATATTTGTATCTTGTATTCTATTGAGTTTTTTCCTTAATTGGGGTTTTGTACCATTTGTTCTACCATTTAGAATTGAATCAAATGACCACCATTAATATTTTCTCTAATGGGTTTTTTATTTCACATATATGAAACTTGATTTTCTATCTCCATTGGTAATTAATTTAAACATTTGAGTTCATTGTATCTATTAAATTCCTTCCTTTTATCCATTGGGTGATAATATGGGTTTTCCATTTTATGTGTCTCAAATATGTGTTTCGGAAAACCATATATTCGGGTATAGTGAGAGCTTGAAATCCATAGTACTTTGCATTTTAAATATTGTATGTTGTTCTTGATGAGGTTACATTCCTTCACTATAGTTTTTGTTATTTTTTTCTCTTCAATTGCATTCAACCTACTAGCTTTGAATATATTATGATTTATTGAACTCAACATTCTTTTAAGTGCTGGAAAAAGTATTTTTAACTTCACTTGTAGATATAATTTTTAGGAACATGCATGGAATCCTACTCTGTTGCATGCCTTTGGGATATTTTTAAAGCATACTCAAATTTTTCAAAATATCTGTTGAATATTTATGTTCCAAACTAGTTGAAAGTTGCCAATAATATGCCTAGTTTGAGAACTGGTCCATATTATCTTTATTTTTATGATCAGTGCTTAAAATTCTTTGTTGTAGATATAAAATGGTCATTGTATAATCCCTCAAAAATATTTACTTGGTAAGGTACAACTATTGTCATAGTTCTATTAGTTCTAATTCAATTTTGTATTGTTTCTATTATTTCGATATGGCACCCGACATTAAATCATTGTTGAAACTATGTGTCTTTATGAGTCGTGTTCTTGATTTTATTTTCTTTGAGAGACATTATAATTTCGCTTTCATGTTTCTTGAAATAGTCTTAATTCCAACATAAGGTCATGCTGTCAAGTTGAATATTTGATGTCCTTTCTTGTTTCTTTTCCACCGAACTTGATCTTTTGATAATACAATTCTTAATTTATTATTGAAGTATATGAATAAGTTGATTTTTAATGAGTATATTTATCGTACTATGTCCACCTGTCTTGAAAAATGCATGATTTCAAGCTTTTTGTCTATGTGAAACTTCAAGAAATTTGAAGACATTCTAAATTTTCTAACATTCAATTAAAACTTATATTCAATGAGCATATACCATTGCATACTTATATGGATACTTAGACCTTCTTGTTAAATTAATAGTTCTTGATATTTCTACCTTTGATCTCTATATTCTATTTGCATTTTTGTAATTGATTGAGAATCTTGTCTTCTTGGAAGTTGTAGCATTGATATTTGTTTGGTCACTTGGATAATCTGTGACATTTGTTTTCTAAGTATGTACTTTAAATGGAGTTTTGTAACCTTTGATTTCTTGATCATTACAAACTATATCTTGAATTTTGATTATTGCTATGACATCATGAACTCAAATATGTTTCTATACTGGTAGATTAGATCTCTTACGGTTGAAGAGGTGTACTATTTACCTGTATTTACACACTAAGAAAACTAGTTAGAGAAACAAAGACAAAAGCATTTCCTTGTTGTTTTTTCCTATGTAATGTTTTATGAAACTGATATTTTCTCATGTATTCTTTCTTGTAAATTTTAATTCAAGTTCATTTCATGAATGTCCATACGTTTAAATAAAAAACCAGAGATCTAACAGGACACTAGCAATAGTTAGAGGGGATGGTTCAAAGGAACAAAGAGGACAAAAACTCAACAAATGATGGAAATCCAGGAAATGATGGATTCCATTCTTTCTTTGTTCACAATTTTATGTATATATAATTTCATTCATGTTCTTTTTTAAGAGATATTCCCACATCTTGTGGGTTCATCAACTTTGTTATTCCTTATGAATAAATCAAACTATTTTTGTGTAATGAGTTGAATGTATGCTATACTTCATTCAATTAAATAAATAATAAATGAACTTTTACAACTCAATACACTTAAATAATTCACTTAATTATGGGAATAAATTTAATTCAATCATATCTTTTGATGCTCATTGAAAATGCAAATTTGTTTGTCAAATCATACCTTTTATTGCTTCAAACCAACATCTGAAAATGTTGTTTAAGAACATAATATCTCACACCGATATCTTTCCCACCTTCACCAAGGCCTTGTAAACAGTCTTGAAGGCTAGTGCACTTACTTGCTAAAGATGAAACATGGGAGAGGCAGTATCCGCAAGGTGTTTCCTTTTGGGACAACACTTTGAGTTATTGATTTGATAGATAACATGTTGATCCAATCAGAACCAAGAAATTGAAATATGTATCCCCTTCCAAGATAGATTCCCCAAAGATATAAAAACTTATAACCCATCTAATTTGATAAACTAAAAAAATTTAGTTGAATTTTAGTACGGGGTGCAAAAAATCTCAACAGTACCTCTGAAACAGCTCAAATTTCACCTTACTAAGAGATTTGCTGAATATATATTCTACTTGACAATTTTTTTGGCAATACTAAAGTTGGATGTGGTGATTCAAGAATTGTTCTTGAATGTAATGACATTCAACCTCAATTTTCTTTGTTCTTTCATATAAATTTGAATTATTCACAAGCTTCAACACATTTTGATTATCACAATGAAAGATACATGACGTTTCTTCAAGAATTTCCATGTTAGCCAAAATCTAATGTAACCACATTATTTAAGATAAATATCCTCATTTGAAATGATATTCATCATATGTGGATGAGAGAGAAACAAAATTTACTTATTACTAATCCATGAGATACGTCCGATTTGAGATGAAAACCATATCCTCGTAGTTGACTTCTGTCATCTACATATCCAACATAATTTGATTTAGTATACCCTTGCGAAAATAATTTGTAGTTATTTTTATATTCTAAAACATAATTAACTTTACCTTGGATATATCTCAAAACAAGCTTCATTACAACCTAATAACATTTCTTTGGATTCTACATGAATCTATAAAGATAGCTAGCATCAAAACATAAGTCTATTCTCGGTATAAGTTAAGTAAATGAGACTCCCAATAAGCTTTCTTTAGAGAGTTACATCTACTTGAGGTGAATCCTAGAATGAATAGAGTTGTAAACCTTTCTCCATTGGAGGGAAAAAGTTTATAAAAGAGATCCTATACTTTTCAGGAGTGTTTTTACATATTTAATCATGTGAGATAAAATGTGATACTTTTTTTTCGTATCTCCAACCCAAGGTAATAATGAAGTAGCCCCAAGTTTATCATGTGAAGAATTTCTTTAGATCATTCTTTACATCATTTACATGATTGTTTTAGCTTCCTATGATAAAAAAATCATCCACATACAAAACAAAATTACAATCTCTTTGCTTACCTATTTGATATAAAAATTAGAATCGAGATGCTACGAATGAATCCATGTTGTAATAGGTGACCATATATTTTGATGTACCATGAGTTGGCTACATGATTAAATGCATAAAGTGGATTAATTAAACTACGTATATTTTAAGGATTTTTCTCGCCAATAAATACTTCTTCTTTTAAATCACCATTTAGGAAAACACTTTTTACGTCCATCTATTGAAGCTTTCATCCTTTTTTTGTTACGAAATGTACTAAAAATGTTGATAATATTGATCTTCAAAATGGGTGCAAAAGTATCCTCATAATAAATTTCTTCTTATTGAGCATTTCCCTTTACAAAAAGTTGTACTTTTGGTTGTTGATAGGTCCATGTGACTTGCATTTATTTTTAAAATACATTTATAGCCAATGGGTTTATTTCCAGAAGGCATGTGACAAGTTCCCTTATCGATTCTCGAATCATGGATTCATACTTGGCACCCAATACACTCTTTGATTGTGGTTGTCTTAGTGCCACTCAAACTATATCAGGTTCGGTGTTGTCAATAGCGAACTCATGAGTGTAAGATTTACCTCATTGAGTTAATAAAATCTATATATTTTATTTAAATCTAAATCTAAAGATATATTGTAAATGGTATAAAATGAAATATAAGTGCTAAACAATTTATTAAATACTAACTATGAAAGGAAATGAGATGGGTAAGGTACTTATCTTAATTTCACTTATCCCACAATGAGTCTGGAATATACAATGTGATGAAACAAGAGCATAGATGGTCTTAACGAAACATAAAAAAATCTAATAGAGGTGGAAATGAATGGACTAGGGCACATGGAGAGGGACGGGGGTTCCCACAGGTGCCCTAGGTCTATTTCAAAGTGCTTGGGTCTACGAAAAAAGGTCGGGAACCTTGTTTTGACAATGTCTCTAGGATTTGCACTTCTTCACCTTTTGTTGCTATAAGGTCACACAATAATCCTTAGAGTTGTTGTAAACCTACAATGAAATAATTACCTACAAAACCCTCAAGTAGACATCAAATACTAAGAAGAAAAGAAACAAAATGAGGGTTCAGATGACCTCAGTTTTCCCAATGGTGAACTTAAGACTCTATGTTGCACTACATCTTAGACCCAATGTAGTTCTATGTGATTTATTTGTGTAATAGTTCTCCTAGGTCACCCTCGCACAATTGACACCAAGATAGATGGTGGTAACTAGATAAAATGCAAATTTATGGATAGAATAGAATGAAATCCCCTTCCTATGTAGTGTGTATACAAAGTAATGTGCTCAAATGCAGTCCCTTTCTCTATGTAGATAGCTAGCCCTTGATAAGAATTTTTCACCCATATAATGGTATGTATGTTGTGTTTATATAAGGGATTTCTTGTTCAAATTTCAATACCAATGACTTGAACATGGAGACTTGTACCTCGAGATATGAGAGGGAAAAGAAATTTTTTTGACCACATATATCAAAAATAAGATCAAACATAAAGAGGAAATGAGCACCCAAGAAGGAAAGGAGTTCCAGGCACTAATGTCTAGTCCAATGTGTTAGTGTCAGAGACAAGTGATGATGAATGAGTGAAGAATGACAGATAGTGATCCCTATAACCCGATCGGAACTGTGTATGTGAGTGATAAGTGTAAAAGGTAAAAGAAATAAAAACCTACAAGATAATTGGATTAACTATGGGATGGATCATCAATGAATAATTTTCTTATGCAAGATCCATATATAAAACAACATACTTGTTTGTATAGAAAATAGTAGTAAGTGAATGATTTTTTGTCTACATTTTCCCCCACTTTATGTTGGTGAGTGAAAGCTTGGTAACATAAAGTAAATAGAGATACATACTTGAGAGAATTCTAGAGAATCCCATGTCACAAAAGAATGCATAGATGTGGTAGAAGTACATGTTGAGTGAGAACATATAGCATTAACCATGGATCAATCGTGTCGATCCATGTGGTGTAACAAGAGATGTAGGACCGTTGTGAGGAGTGCTAAGTGAGATTGATGATTGTGATGTTGAATGATTAGATATTTTTATAGGGAGATATCAGTTCCCAACCTGATTGTGTGTGTATTCAAAAATAAGGATTTAAGTGTCTTACCACCGGAGGAAGAGTGTAGGGAGAGAAGTCTAGTGTTACCCTCCAACTTTAACTACATCCCCAAAAGGTCTAGCTACTACAGATGGACAAAGACTAGATTTTGTTGATTTGGATCCATTTCTATTTGTTCAAACATGATAAAAAATATAATATCAGTATAGGAAAGGCAATGAAGTCTCATTACCCCCACTCCACGGGTGTCACTTGAAATGTATTACTTCCATGTTAGGTCATCTAGAAGAAGTTGTAAAATGTAAAGTAATTTCCCATGTTAGGTCATTTGGGAATGTGGTGATGTAACTCCCAAGTTAGGTCATCTAGGAACGTGGTGATCCAACTCCCAGTTTAGGTCATATAGGAAGATAAATATGTTGTTTTTGTCGGTTAATGAATGTAATTTTTAATTTGTATTGTCACGATTTGAATGCGTGTGATTGATTGATTGGTTACTCATGGAGATATTTTACATTTCTTTCCCCCAGGTTAGGTCATTAGGGGGAGTTCTAGAAGGTGATGTGAGATGTCGCATGGTGTATGAGAAAATGTTTGATAATGATGTATTAGAAATGTAAATTTTTCACGTAATGGTATAAGGGGAATTATAGGATGACCTTGATTATATGCCCCCTTTTAGGAAAAAGGGGAGTGATGATGAGAACTGATCCTAATCCGAAAGGAAGCATGTAATGGTGTGATAGTGAATGTATGTATAGATATCAGAAAGTGTGTGTATATCGAGTTGAGATGGTGTGAAACATGAATATAACATGTGCAAAGTGTGTACGATATAGTAGTAGGTAGAATTTTTAAGAGAATGATGCAAATGAGAGAAAAATAAGAGAAATTTTGTGTAAGAAATGAATGAAATCATGTGATGATTATTAGTTCAAAGGATGGGAATGAATAATGACTTTATATTTGTAAGCGATAGAAAGTTACTATAAATAGTAATGTGATTTAGTGAATAGGCATCTCATTTGTTATTACATAAGTGTTATTTTGAGCTCGGGTTTGTGAAGATACCTCGGTGAGAACACCATGATTGAGTTGGTTCAAGATGGTGGCAAAATATGTGGTGTTACTTACGAAATGAGTTAGTAAGTGTGATTTTTTAAGAAAAATGTGTTTATAATAGTTTTTTTATTAATTATCACAAAAAAATTATATCTTAATTTCTCGGCATTTTAGACATGGACAAGATTAATAAAGGTGTTAATGACCTTCTGGACACAACTTTCTAGGCATGGGTGTTAGTGACCTTCTCTTGGGAACCCTAGACCTGCTCTAGGTGTTGGCATCCCACAAAAGCTTGGGTTAAGAAAAATTATTATAGATGTGAATTTTTGTGTTTCTTGATGTTATAGGTAGGTGTGTTTGTATCTTTATGGTGTTCTAACATCATGTTTATTATTGTTTTGTGTTGTGTAGAGGGACATCCATTCGAGAGAGTTTCATGGTGGCCAACATTTGAGTACATTTCTAGGATTGGGGTTAGCGAGATGAGGAGTGGCATGTTCTAGATCTTTCCATCTGTGATACATAACGAGGATGGGAGATGTGCCCCATAATATTCCTATGATCACAGCTTTTTGCGAGAGGTGGTATGGAGATACTTACACCTTTTGGATACGTACTGAGGAGGTGATAATGAATTTAGAGGATGTGTATCGCATACTATGACTACCTATTATTTATGAGAGGGTTCAAGTGATGGACATGGATAATGCACGAGAGATATATGATGATTTTTAGGTGGTACTTTTTAGGGTCTCAAGTACATACTGATAGTCTATATAGCTTGGATTATATTGAGGTAGGGGTTACATGATTATGAAAGTTCAATGCTGTTGTGATTTCTTCCTCGATACCGAGTTGAGGGAAGTGGTGTAGGCATTTTAAGTAATATGGATGATATTTTTCATCATATAAAGGATGATGGGATGAGGTATGCATGGGCATGATGTATATTGGCCCATTTATACAGGGATTTGTATAGATTAATGCAAGAGAGGGCATGAGTTATATATTGGAGCTATGAAAATGCTAAATGTATGGGCCTATGATAATATTGTTATATTGAGGCGGTGGTTGGTCCATGAGGAGAGTTGGTGAGGCTAGACATATTTTTTGGGAAATGGGTAGGCATTCCTGAAGGAGGATGAATACAAACACCTACATAGTGATGATAGATCGTATGGGGTAAGAGGCCATACCGAGACTATAGAGGATGGCCAGAGGATGTAGTAGAGCTATGGTGTATACTGAGAAGAATATGTGGATGGAGGATCGGTTTTCAAGAGTGGTCGAGCTATTTATGATGAAGTGCATTTCATGATATTTTTATGGCCCAAGATGTGCCCCCAGAGCCATATATGTGGTTAAGGGCTATTAGGGCATTAAGGAGAGTTAGAGCTAGACCAGGTCCAACAAGAGCATAGGTAGTACCTCTCACTATAGACACTATAGACCAAGTAGATGTGGAGATAAAGTCGACGGATGTAGATGACGCGGGGTGTACGGAGGCTCTACCGTGCATGGTGGTGTCACATCGATGGGTATTTTTGTTTCGAGTTTTTAAGATGTAGAGGGAGAACCACCGGAGAAGGATTAGAGGGAAAGTACATGCCACCAATAGCATAGTGGTAGTGATAAAAGAGCGTGAGTATTTAGGTAATGATGTTTTATTAGTTGGTTTTTTGGATGCGTAATTTTGTAATTTTCTAATTTGTTTATTTATGTTTTACAGATGATGCATATTTTCACTTATTGTGGACATATCCATCCACTCATTGACATGGAATTTCCCCACCATCCACTCATAGGTGGGAGTATGCTAGAGAAGGTGGATGCGATTGCGTGGTGAGGAAGTGCACTTGTTATATCTAGTGGCGTTAGCGGCAACTACATATATAGTGTTACTAAGAAAGTGAGATAAAGCAAGAGAGGAGACACTGTAATATAGAGAGATTACATGTGGAGGTCCCTTAGCTCAGGATTTATTTATGTCATTTATGGAGTTAAAAGGTAATTTTACAAAGTAGTCTACGGCGAATACACTATTGTGTAGATAGATAGAGAGATATAGGGGCCACGATCAACGGCAAAGCTTCTATCTCTAGAGATCCCACAGAAGTGATGATAGATAGTGATAGAAATGATGAGATATGATCTATATGTACTAATGTAGTGATGTAATATGGATTTCCCCTAATATAGACATTTTTGTAAATATAATGGTGAACGATATTTTTATATATGGACTATTGGTGTCATTGTGTTGTACTTGATGTTTTATTGATGTGTGATGTGATGATGTGTTGATTATTATTGTGATTGTCAATGTGTGATATTGTAATGATTGTTTTGTTGATATGATTGGCAATGTGTAGTTTTGATGATGTTTAATGATGAGATATTGTATATGACTAGTGATGATGTATGTAGTGTAATTTTGATGTGTAATAGATAAATGATGAAAAGGTGTACTGTATAAATGATGTAGTAGAAATGAATAATGTGAAGGAGTATGAGATGGTTGGAATAGTGTAGTGAATCGTGTGTTAGTATGATGAAGGGGAGGAGAATACAAATTCCCCAGTGTGTAGATGATAAGGTTCATTGATATAAGACCCCTCAATAGTCAAGAATGAACTGTAAAGAAAGAGTGTGTCATCGGGAAATGATATGAAATGTATATATATATAGTATGTATATATATATATATATATATATATATATATATATATATATATATATATGATAAAGTGTGTAGTGTAAAAGTGAAGAGAGGTTCTTATTGTAACAAATCCCTCAACAGTCATGTAAGAACATTAAGAAAACATATGCTTCATTGGGGGAAAGGTGATATAAATCACCTACTAGAGGCCAAGCTAGCGTGGAGTGGTGGAAACATGTGGAATGAAACTAGAATGAAAAATGAATGCCATATCGAATGGTGCTAATGATGGGTGATACAGCGGTGGGAATTGAAGATTTTGAGGGATGTGGAAGCCAATGTGTAGTACAAGTGTGACTCATTAGATGAGATGGTGCATTGATGGATAGATGATATGGAGAGCCTGCGCTGAGTAACAACTTATGGTGGTGGACAAATAATGACCTTAACACTAGACAAATCAAAAAATCAACTAGAGTAATTGAAAATTGTGCAAGAGTTGTCGCATAGACCACTCACAAGAGCAAGACCTAAAGGAAATTACACCCTTCTCATCTAATTTTTTAAGTGATCACAAAGTGTAAAATAGTCATTATTATGATGACCATTTATACAATGAAAGTTTTATTAAAGTCTATCATGTTTGCATTGCAATAGATGAGGAGGATGATGTTGAGTAGAAAGAAATCAAATCATACTCTTTTCATGTAGGGCATATAATACATAATTATTTCTAATGTGATGAGAAAAATGTAAAGGCTCCGTGAAGGTTATAAAAACATCCAAGGTGGATCTTGATGCGGTGGAGGAGATAAAGGATGATTATGCAATGGAGAAGATTGATTTTTTTTTTTCATGAGGTAAAGGGGATGGATTCTAAGGGGGTGTTGAACAAATGGAAGAGGAGAAGAACTAGGTGATGCAATAGTAGGAGAACTAGGAGGAGGATCTAGAATATGTGCAACAATGAGATCCTGTTCTAAATCAATGACCTTATGTCACAAGAGTGTGAATGATTCACATGTATCATATTACAAACATACCTTTTAATGAGGAAATAAGACATGAAAAAGATGAATTGATTTTCTAGGTCAATGGGTTAGAAGACTAACTGATGCATGTAAGAATTGAAGTGTAAAATATAATCAATGATAGGTTCTGTTTTTCCTTGATGTAAGCCAGGTAGATGATCATATGTGACCTTAGGGTCATTGTTGAGTATAAATCATTGTAGAAAGGCTTCTTCCATCTCATAATAGGTACTAATAGATCTGAAAGGTAAGTGAGTGTACCATTGAGAGTGTCTATCATAGTAAGACTATGGCAAAAATATTTTAGCAATAATCGATCATTAGAATAAGGAGCCATAGCTAGACGATAATGCTTGAGATGTAAATATGGATTTCTAGTACCATCAAAGAATGTAAATGTAGGCATAATGAAATCCCTGAAAATAGTGAATAGAGTTTTCATGCAAATAATTTTATCGATAGAAGAATAATATGCCTTGCTTTCTAATGTGAGAGATTAGACTTGAGATTGTAAGTGGCCAAAAACATGCATGAGTGATAAGATGTCTTGTGGAGGAATGGTATAAGATGGAAATAGTGTATTGAGTGGTTGTAATTTTCCATTATGATTGATCATAGGAATGTCAAGAGGAGAAGTAGAAGACATCGATGCTAAGGGCACACTAGATATGGGTGCCAAAGAAGTACATGGAATGTCGATAGAAATTGTAGGACTAGCATCAGAAATATCATTAGGAGATGATGTAATAGAAGGAGGTGAATCATGCATGTTATTGAAGAAATCTCAAAAGAAGATGAAAGAAGAGCGGGGATTCACCTTCATCGTATGGAAATAAGTAGAATCATGAGTATCAGGCATCTCATCAAAATCAAACAAAGATTCAAATGCAAGGATTTCATTAAGTGTATCATCAACATAGAATGAAGGTGTGGGAGAACTAGTATGTGATGTATCATGAGAAACATTTTCATAAATGGGAAGAATATGAGATGTAGCTATAAAATCATATGAACTATATGAGAAATAGAATCATGCACATGTTTATTGTCCTCTTGTTTTTAGCTAAAGCATTTTCATCAAGATTAAGCATGAAACTAAGAATGGCATCATCTAAGTTCTCATTAGAAATAACAGAAGGTGGAGTATGACTAAATGAATAACAAGGTGTACAACGTGAAAAGATTACCAGATCATCAACAATGCTAATGGTGGAGTGATTAAAGCTAGTAGGCACATTGCATTCATTAGCTAAGAGTTATCTTTGAGTATCATCTGGAATAATGATGTTGTGATATAGAGTACTAAGTTCAGCTATGGTTGCCTCATCATAGATAGGATTAATACTCACATGAGGCATGACTAGCCTAGGAGGAGAAGAGCTATCCTTAGCCATTAGGGTTTTAGTGGATCTTAGGGAAAAGAGTTCTAAGCTACAAGTTCACCAACATGATTTAATAATATTTGTATATTTTATTTAAATTTGAATACAAATATCTACGTTAAATGGTATACAATGATATATAAATGCTAAAAGATTTATTAAATACTAACTATGAAAGGAAATTAGATGGCTAAGGTACTTATCTTAATTTCACTTATCCGTAGTGAGTCTGGACTCAACAATGTGATGAAATATGAGCGTGGATCATCGTAATGAACCAAAAAAATGCAATAGAGGTGGAAATGGCTAGAATGGGGTGCCTAGAGACAGAAAGGGGCACCCACAAGTGCCCTAGGCCTATTTCTAGGTTCCTGGGTCTGTACAAAAGATCGGGACCTGGTTACGACAATGTCACTAGGACTTCACAATTCTTTTCCTTTTATCAATTTAAGGTTGCACAATAATCACCGGAGTTGTAAACCTGAAACAAAATAATGACATCTAAAACCCTCAAATAGACATCAATCCTAAAAATAAATGATGAAAAATGAGGGGTTCGATTGTCTTCGGCCTATCACAATGGAAAACTTACAACTAAGCGATGCACTACATCTATGACCCAATGTGTTTCTATGTGATTTTTGTGTGCAATAGCACTCTTATTTTTCCCTTGTGCTAATGATGCCAAGATAATGAGTGGTAACTAGATCAAATGTAAATGTGTGGATAAAATACAATGAACTCCCCTTCTTATATAATGTGTATGAAGAGTAATGTTCCTAAATGCAGTCCCTTGTTCTATGTAGATATCTACCCCTTGATAATAATTTTCCACCCATATAATGGTATGTATGTTGTGTTTATATAGGGATCTCTAGTATGGATTTCAACACTAATGACCTGGACATGCTTGACTAGTACCTCATGATATGAAAAGGAAAACCAAAAATAAATACCAAAAATGTCAAAAATAATATCAAACATAAAGATGACATGGGCACCCATGATGTACTTTGGAGCATTAGGCGCTAATGTATAGTCATGTGCACTAGTGTATAGAGACAAGTGATGATAAATGAGTGAAGACTGACACACATGGATCCCTATAACCTGAATAAAACTATGTATGTGAGTAACAAGTGTAAAAGATAAAAACAACATAAACCAAAAAGACAAGTGGATGGACTATGGGATGGGTCATTGGTGAATAATTTTTTTATGATTAATATATAAAACAACATACTTGGTAGTATACTAAATCTTAGTAAGTGTGTTATTTTTGTCTACAATCATTAGTCACCTATCTTATACTTATGGGTCTCGATGAATAATCTTGGGGAGAGTTTAGGTGGAATTCCTTGATTGTGCCTTCAACCCATTTTGAACATTGATCCTACTATTCTTTGTGAAGATTTATTTTTTCTAAATGAATGTGATCAACGATAAATTCTCCTTGGAGCTTATAGTCTATGTGAAAATACACATAATGCTCATCATCCGATTATAAGAGAAATATTTGAGAGGTTGTCTATATTAACTCTTTCTCTGTGTGGGAATGAGTCAAATGATGACTCATCATTAACCACATCTGAATCTCGTATATATTGTGTGTCTTAGTATCCATGAGATGAGATGTTTTGAGGGAGTAATTTTCTCAAAAAAATACATTGAAGTGTATTTAGATCAATCTTCTTCCTCAATTTGGTTGAGACATGCATATATGATGTACAACCAAACAATATAATATGAGATATTGAAGGCTTATGATTAATCTATATATAACAAGATCTTGGTGTATGGTCCTAAAAATATTTTTAAGTTCCTTGTTCGAAGATACATAGCTATTTGGACTTCTTCTATCAATTTTTTTTTTCTTTATGTTGGGGAGAAAAGCATGAAATGAGCCATCTCTATGATGGTATGATTATGACATTTACAATCCATTCTATTGGGGCTATAGGTGAATTCAAATGATTTGTTATGTTGTGATTCTTCAAGGATGTTGACAACTTATTTGACATGAATTCCCCCACCTCAATCTAAGTAGAGGATAAGAAGGGGCTACCTAGTGTCGAATAGCACATTGATAGAAGATTTGAAAAATTTTAAATGGTTCATTCTTTTTCCTAATGAAGAACACCCATGTCTTCCAAGAATAGTCATCTATCAATAACTTGAAGTACTAAAATCATTTTTAAAAAGTAGGAAAGGATCCACACATATTGAAATGAATTGTCTCAAGAATATCCTTTACATAAAAGGTACTCATCTCGAAGAGATCATAATGTTGTCTTCCTAAAATACATCCAAAATATATATGAATAGAATTGGAAATCCTAGGAAGGTCTCTTACCATCTCCTTTGAACTAAGCTAATACAGGTATCTGACACAAAGGTTCCCATATTGATACTACCCAAGAGAACGCTAATCTATCATAGAGGCATATAGAGAAACTACAAACAATGAAAATGCATCTAATACAAATAAACAATCCTTCAAAAAATCTCTATCTATTATCTTACCTTCTCTTGATATCAAACAAGATTTGATTCATTTTTGGACCATGAAATCCACCTTGACCTTATGGTTCATGAGATAAAATATAGATAAGATATTTGTTGTCAAGCCTAGAATATAGAGCACCTTTGTGAGAGTATAACTTCTTGTCTCAAAAGGAATAGTGATATTGCTAATTCCTTATGTAATTTACTCTTTATATTCTTTAATTATAACCCGATATCCAAATGTTTGATAATTAAATGAATAAAAAATAATTCTATCACTTATTGATCAAGAAAATATTGAAATAAATAAATACTAATCTAAATATGTAACAACATAGATATAGATATGTAATAAAATAAAAATTTGACCCAAGTAGGCAAGCTAGAAAATGTAAAACCCTAGTTCAAATGAAGGGATAAATACTTAATTGATTCAAAAATGATCTCGGAATGTGTCAAACTAAGGAAATGATAAACGAGAAGAGGGAAGTTTCACAAAAGCATCGGGATAAGCTGGATTGGGGTTCTTGACTAGGTCAAGGGCACATGGGGCGCTGCAAACCTCTTCTCGACACATGTGACTACTCGAACCTCAAAGAATGATCTTCGTAGGGTCACGAGATGTTCACTAGATGTTTCCTTTAATCACCTATATGTCATTTTATTATCTTGTTGTTTTCCTTAAATCTACAAGAAGAAAGAATTTAAACACCTAAAATCCACTTACACAATTTTAATACAAAAGTGGTAGCAATTATCCTCTATTTCATCATTTCCATTATAATTAGTGATTTTCGATAATTAACTAACGTTTTCCTCTATTTTGGTTAGTTAATAACACTTCATTAATTAACTAATTTCGATCACATTCGAATGCCAATTAACGACACTTCATTAGTTATAATCCTATTCAAATAAATTATTTAGCTATAATTACTTAATAAAGTCTTTTAACAATGCATTTAATTAGTAAATCCTTTTATTGGATAAATATTTCTTTCATATATTTCAAATCATCTAAAATTCCTCCTAAATCACCACCAAATAGCCTAAAATTCTTATTCTAGCCTATTAATTAATCCTAGTTGATTAATTAAAGCACCCTCCAACTCCCATGAGTTTCTAATCACTTTTTAATTATTCTAAGCATACTTAACAAGTCTAAATATACTTTATCCTTCATCCCACATTTATTGGGATTTAATCTTTCCCCAAATAGAAAGCTATATAAAGGACCAAGCTCTTAACTT
This sequence comes from Taxus wallichiana var. yunnanensis, assembly GCA_018340775.1. NCBI lineage: Eukaryota > Viridiplantae > Streptophyta > Pinopsida > Cupressales > Taxaceae > Taxus > Taxus wallichiana. The sequence continues at coordinate 397,849,333 of CM031243.1, forward strand.
CACACCTTACACCATCATTTTGTTAGTATTATCATAAAGCATATTTTTAAGAGCCTTCTCCATTTATTTAGAATAGCTTAATGATCTCCATGGGGGTTCACTTAGTAAAAGTATGGTATAATATATGCGTTCGAAGGGTATTAAAGAATACCCTTAATTCTATTTTTTACCTCTAGTTATTCAATTGATAATACCCCCTCCGTTATATTATTAAAATGAAAATACCCCCTATTTTTTCCATGTACCTTACCCATTTTCCACGATAATTTTATTTACCCCTTTTTATTTCTACCCTAATATATTAAACCAAAAATATATCATATTTCTCACTCATTTTTTTTAATATGCATTTTCTCTCGAAATATAGTTTGAAGCCATTTGAGACCTATTACAAATTACCTTATAAATGTAAATATTTAATCATTTATTAATAGTTCTTCAAATAATTAAGATGGTGAAATAATATCACTTGTGTTGAAAAGCATACTCAATCCTAGTTTTATACCATCTTATTATTTCTTGGATAAGAATCTCTTAATTGATATTTCTTTATTCAAAAAGAGATTATAATTTAACTTTATGACCACACTCATTAAATTGCAATGTTAAGGTATTTAGTTCTAAAAACTAGGGTTCAAATGTTTTATTTTTATATTAAAATTAAAACTCGTTTTCCTTTGGCCCGCTTATCTAACCTACCCCCAATACCTAATTCAGAATATGAATAAATTAAACCCTTTCACCCCCTCATGTCTACCAATATATTGAATTTACTTTTATTAATTTTAATTACCTCAATATGAACCCACGTGCTAGGATATTGCCTAGTTAATGAAACCCCCGTGATCATCTCTTATATCCATTCTTCATGCTTGATTAGTAAAGGAAGATATAAAAATGGCCTTGCAGCCATTTTATTGAGATCCTTTTATCATCTTGAAGCAACAACATAAATTTGATTTTTTTTATCTTCATAGGTTCATGATTTAAAAGTAATCATACATCTTAGTATGAATGTTTGTAGTTAGATGATTGATTTCATGTAAATTTCATTTTATCATTCCAATAAGCTATGATCATGATGGTTCTATGGTATATTTTAGCTTATCTATTTAGAAAACTAGGTGTTAGTCTATTTTAATTATCTTTTGAAATTTATATGAACACATCTAGAAAGCCCTATGGGATAATACTCCATTGTCCTTTGCATTCATTATCAAAAGTTTTAGATTAGTTTCAATTTTTTTCTTTACTAACCCTCTTTTACATTTATAGATAAATATGAGGTTTCCTAATTAGATTAGTTGAGATTCTTTTGTTTTTGTGCTCTTTATAGGATTAAAGGAGGTTAGGAGCTACCAAATTTGATTCGAATTGACAAAATTTTGAGCTTTTTGACATTTTTTTTTCAAAAATTTTGTATTCATCTATAAGAAAGCTCATGCCATCTTTGATTTGGATTTTGCTATCTTTGCTTAAGTGCCTCACACTACCACTCTAGAGCTTGCGCTACTACTAGACCTCCTTACGATACTACTATTATATCAGCGCTAGTGAAATATTATACTTTTTCTTCTCTGTGTATGCCTCTCGCTACTTCTTACTTGGCTAGTGCTACCACCTAGGTAGCTTGCGCTCTGAGATCCTCCGACTATGTTATTTTGATATTTTATGTAGTTTTTGACACAAAAGCGTGCTAATACATTACCCCTTTGCACTACCACTCAAGGGCTGCACTACTACATCTTCGCTTGTGCTAATGTAAGAAGGCTCATGCCACTACTACACAAGATCACACTAGTGTGTTTTATGTTGAATTTTAGCACTAATTTAGAGATTTGAAATTGTTATTTTTGTGTTTTTGTTGTTTATGGGTTTTCCTAACTATTTTTCGCATGTTTTAAAATTTTCTAATCAGATTTCTAACATTTTTCTTATGTTTTAATGAATTATTTTTCTTCCATGCTTTATACAAGTTAGGCTAAAATTTTTTGTGTATGCTCTTCTCTTACACCTTAGGACGATCTTGAGAATCAAAAGAATTTTTAGTTAATTTTTTTCTAACATTTACTTAAATTAGAAATTTAATCTTTAATTTTTGGCTTAAGGGAATGAACAATTTATCAAGCTTTATTCAAAGTTCATATTATTCACTTGCATTTACCTAGTTGGACCAAATTATTGTGTATTCTCTTCTCTTGCATCCTTGGATGATCTTGAGAATCCAAAGTAACTTTGTTTCATTTTCTATTGGAAATTAATAAAATCATTTGTGCGAGTACCTAATGCTTATCAAAGACTTGGGATCTAAATAAATCCTAACTACATGTCCGTTGCAAGTCTCCAATGGTGTACTAAACCTCATTTCTTAATCAAAATATGAAAAAATCAACCACTTTATTCAACACATTATATTTATAGGTTTTTGTTAAGAGCTACATCTTGTATCATTTGAAATGGGGAAGTATCTTGGAATAAGCCAAAAATATCATTGTGAGGATTATTGATCCGTAAACTTCTACTTTGGAACACTACGAATCACACAATTATGTTGTTCTAGTTTCAAATTTGGAAAATGAAAGATTTGCTTAAATATTAGAGCTTCGTGAGTGATTATCTAGTGCTATAGAAGGAAATTGCAGAGAAGCAAATAATTCAAACTTCAACACCAACAATTTTATCCTAGAAACCTCCAAGGAGGAAAACCAGTCGGGAAGGGCAACTGCTCTTTCTTCCCACTCTTATTGGTCTAATATAGACAATTACATATTACAATAAGTATGAAAAGAAGCAACAATGTAAACCTTCTCTCCAATTACATGTTTTCCTCTATTTCTACACCTTGCTCCTCCAATTCCATTCCAGCACTAAAGATCTTGCTTACTATTCTTATTATACTCTGCTTCTTGATCTCTCTAGATATTTGAATGTTTGATTGCCTTCAAATCTCTATTCTCTTTCTCCTTCCATGTATTTATAGGCCTTCCCATGTCATCCCATGCATTGGATGATGTGAAGGGGCATGGAAGTGAAGAGACATGGTTGGGCACTTCAAATTCACATCCATTCATGCTCTGTTCTTCTTTTTTGTTCAAAAGTGCCAGGACCACCGCCCTGAGCAAACCGGTGATCATAGGAATGCCACCCTAGTTGGGCGGTAGTTTTAGGACTGCCATCCTATAGGGTGGTGGTTCTGAAACCACCGCTCTACATAGAGTGGTGACTCCTTCTAGAACCTTTGTATTCCTCAATTTATTTATTTTTCCTTCTTCTTCTTCTTGGTGCCGATGAAACTGATGAAGAGGTTTAGTTTTTCTAGATCCCTATGGATCATACCTCCCCTACTTAGGAGGCTTTTGGTCCCACAAAATCTTAGTGGTGGAGTGGTAGAGGAATCAACTTCCTCTCGTGCTCATTCGAGTACCACTGGGTCTTCCTTGGTGTCTTCTCTCATCTAACCTACCAAGACTCTTGTGGATCTTTGGTTTCCAGTGCTACATCCTCCTCTGAGATGCCTCAAGTATAATCCTCTTTGGAAGGTAACTTCTATATTGTTTCTTCTTTTCATGCATAGATGGCATTAGTGGATGCGAGCTCTTGCAACTCACTATCATGTGCATCTACATGAGGTATAGCCCAAAGGTTTCTTCTCCAACCTGCTCAAGTATGGCGAAGGTCCCATACTGTAGTGGTTTAGTCCTTTCTTGTCTCTTCCGCTTGAGATGGATTGGATGAATCCTCTCTAAGTACATTTTTCCTATAGTCACAACCATTCCTTGTATATCCACTTCTTCTTGCTGCCCCATGGTCAGGTCCAGTGAATCTATAGGTAGATATGGTGAGTGCATAGTGAAATTTTGTTTTGCTCCTTGAGTAAGAATTCTTGTGGTGTCTTCTTCTACAAAAACTAAGAAGTGTTATCCAAATTCTCCATCCTTTGTTCAGAAATATCCACTCTCACATCCATTTATTTTTTCTTCCAATGAAAGCAACAAAACTGATGATTTTCTTGAATAAGTCTTGGTGCTTGGTTGGCACTTACCATAGCCTTCTTTGATTTTATTTGGTGTGCCGGATGTTAAAAATGACTCCATCCTTGACCCATCTGAACCGGTTCTCCCTCCTTATGAACACAACATCCCTGATATACAAGTAAGGACTTCCGAAGACAACGTCAAATGCATCAAGTGGAATAATATCAACCTCTAATACATCTATGTATTGGGTGTTTATCCCAAACTAAAACTTACACTTTCTTGTAATTTGTATTTCTACACCCTTCTTCACCCATCCCAGTGGGTATGGATGTGGATGCATGTAAGTCTCTAGACCAAGCTATTTTACAACCACATCAAAAATCAAATTTGAATGAGAACTAGAATCTACTAAAGTGTTTACCTTAGTCTTCTTGATTTGGATTTTGATTTGAAATAGCTTACTCATCTCTTCTTCTTCTATTGCCCCGTACATGTTAGTGGCCATGCATCCTAGCCTTTCGTCTACATCTGAATCATCCTCAATCTCCACCTCTCCTTTTGTCTTCATAGTGGCCATGGATTTCTTGGAATCCTTGGTTGGTGCTTTGGGTGCAATTTGGATGCAACTTCCAACATGTGGCATTAGTATGTCCATTTACATCATAATTTTTACAGAAATTCTTAGGATCTTTACAAGTATGAAAAGTAGTAGCAGCAGTTTTACCTTTCCATTTACCTCTGCTACTTGTCTTCCCTTGTTCTTTGTCATGTTGTTCTATTTATTGGTCTCCCTTTGGCTCTATTTATCCTTGCTTCTTCTCGTCATCAATATAGTATGCTTGTACACAAGCTTTATTGAGATCCTTGGGATTCATGGAGATTACCTTCCTCCGAAGGTGAGTGTGAAGTCCTCCCAAATACTTGGTCAGAATTTCCTCATCCTCCAAGTCCATATTAAGAAACATGGCTTGTCTTTGAAATTTCCGTAGTGTAGTCTTACATGCTTTGACCGCTTGCACTTGGAACTCTACGAATCACACAATGTGTTGTTCTACTTTCAACTTTGGAAAATGACAGATTTGATTAAATATTATAGCTTTGTGAGTGATTATCTAGTGATATAGAAGGAAATTGTAGAGAAGCAAATAATTCAAACTTCAACACCAACAATTTTATCCTAGAAATCTCCAAGGAGGAAAACTAGTCAGGAAGGAAAACTACTCTATCTTCCCACTCTTATTGATCTAATATAGACAATTACATTACATAATAAGTATAAAAAGAAGAAACAATGTAAACCTTCTCTCCAATTACTTATTTTCTCTGTTTTACACCTTGTTCCTCAATTCCATTCCATCTTTGAAGATCTTTCTTCTTTGCTCTCATTATACTCGCTTCTCGATCTCTCGGATCTTCAAATTTCTGATTTACCTTCAAATTTCTATTCTCTTTCTCCTTCCATGTATTTATAGGACTTCCCATGTCCTCCCATGCACTTTGGATGATGTGATGGGGCATGGAAGTGAAAGACACTACTGGGTGCTTCAAATTTGCGTCTATTTGTGCTCTGTTCTTATTTTATGTTCAAAAGTGTCAAGACCGCCACCCTGAGCAGACCGGTGATCACGGTACCACCACCCTAGTTGGGTGGTGGTTTCATGATCGCTTCCCTATAGGGTGGAAGTTCTGAAATTTCCGCTCTACACGGAGTGGCGGTTCCTTCCAGAACCTCCATATTCCTCAATTTATTTATTTTTCCTTCTTCTTCTTCTTGGTGATGATGGCGATGAAGTGGTGTGTTTTTTCAGATCCCTATGGATCAATTACCCCAGAACCCAAAATTATTCCACACCTTGAGAGAAATGGTGAACAAAATGGGAAGTGCCCTGCTACCCAACCGACTAGTAAGCTTTTGAGAGATTAGCATCAAAATTATCTTCACATTACCCAAAGTGCAATAAAACTAGACACAATTTATTTCTCATTCTATCAAAGGGGGTAAAATAAAGTTAGAATACTCCTTGAATATTTGTAATGAGATTTTTTACGGGAAAACCACATTCACGAGAGATAGTTTTCAAAGCTAGAGAGTGAACCAATAGGAATCTTTTTGTTTCTCTGCAACCAACTTGACTTTATCCATCATGTTCTATTGAGCTCTCACGAAGCAAAAACTTATTATGGAGTCAAAACATTTTTATTTCGAATAAGGGGAGATTCCATTGAATTTTGAGCCTAGTGTTACTCATCATGAAATTTACAAAGTGTTACTTTTTCCTAGTTTTTCACTTGTCCTAAGACAAGGTGAAAATCTGCCAAATTTATGCCAAGTATTTTTCATCACCATTTGGTCTACTCCGTTGTTTTATTTTTTGCCATTTGGGAAAAAGAGAACATACATACGTAGAGCTATCAAATATTGTGTCCACCACTTTTGTACCCGCTTACATCCTTCCTTATTGCATGACTGCGATAGTAAGCATTGAAAGTGTGTTGGTATGTCTTTTTATCTTGGTAGCCATTATCTTGATACCCATGTCAAGATTATCATTATAGTTAGGTTGTATCATTATTGACTTTATTTGATTTTTTACGCTACTCATATCATATCAATACAATTTTTATACTTACATCTTGTTTCCTTTGTAAAACATTGTCTAAGTTGTATTGTTATGATGCTCACATAAATAACAAATTCTAGCTATAATTAGACTTGGTTTTGATCCTAACATTTCCTTGAGTTTTGAAAAACATTATTACAATTCTCATCATTGTAGTAACATAATTTTGCTAGTAACATTTTGTTTTTTCTATAAATTTTTATTAACATGTCCAAATAGTGTTGTTTCCTTGCTCGTATTTATAGCCTCCATTTGGAGACTTGAAATTTGTTTGGATCTAATTTTTATTTTCATATAATTTGTTGGGAGATCACATCAACACCTTATTAGTATTTAGGTCTTCTTTATTTTAAACTTGACCTAAGTGGTGATATTGTGGAGTCACTATTTACACCAAACATATACTTGAAAAACATAGGGAGTAACTATTCTTGTGATTGGATCATAGTCTTGTAGTTGATTATTGTTTCCGAGATACTTGTTTCTACACGTACCTTATCGGTGTGTCCTTCTTTACTATTTTTTTCCTTGGTTCTTTTTTTTTTTGGACTCATTACCATTCTTTGTGATGATTTGATGTCGTTTCACTATTTTTTTTACCTATGGTCCATTTTAAAACAACCTTAGTAAAACCTTTCTCATTATGCTTCTTATGATAAGGATGGGGAATAAAAAATTAGGGTCAAATACCTTTATAGATGATAAGTTAAACCAAATTTTTGAAACAAAAACCATGGTTAATCATAGTGGTGGTGAGAATAATTCTCCTTGGGTGGACTTTAAATTTAGCCCCACCTAAATAGATAACTTATTGTTCGAAATAGAAATGAGGTTATTATGTGCATTGTAGAGTTAGGGGAAAGGTTTGCATCTACGGTTGATCCCTTTCCCCTTGGTGTCATGGTTCAAGGAGAGGAAGAAGTAGAGTGTCCTTTGTGTAATGTTGATGAAATCTAAAACCCAAGACATGCTTCTACTTCTAGCCAAAGGAATAAGGAAGAAATGACCTCTAAAAATATGGCAAATATCTCATCCTCATTGTCAAACTACATTGTGAGGATCATGAAAAACATGTTTATCATGAGCAATCTTATTCTCACAAATCTAGTAAAGATATACCAACCTAATAGGTTACCTTAGAACAACAAATGAATTCCCTTTCTTTCCAATTGGAAAGCTTGGCTTCACATTTTCATAAGGAATCAACAAATATTTCTAGAAAAGAAAAACATAAAGCTTCATATCAAGATTTTTATACTAAGACTCCTCGCCAAGAAAAACCTAGGTATTTGCATAAGGATTTTTATATTAAGACTCCTCATCTAGACAAACATAATGAATCATATGAAGTGATATACACAAATAATGATGGAAGTGAAATAGCTAGACTTAATAGCTTATATAGGACCAACCCATTGAAAAATAGACAACTCTTTGATCAAGAGTTCTCATCAATGAAGAACACTCTTACTGCCTTATGAGAATGTAAGTTATCTCCTAATAACAAATATATATTCTAAGAGTTGTGTTTATATCTCTTTGATAGAGATATGTTACAAGTGCCTTTACCTAGAAACTTTGATTGTCCAAAATTTAAAAATACAACGGGAAATGGTGATCCAAGGGATAATCTCAAAGAACTTCTTCATAGCTTTTTAAGAGTTCTTGTTGAGTGATAACTATCTTATACACTTTTTCCCACATATTTTATGGGGTCAAGCACTCGACAGGTTCATGCATATCCAAAAGGATCAATATTTACATGGCCAGGATTGGTAGAAATCTTTGTACGCCACTTCTACTTCAACATGGAAAATGACGTTACTATGATTGACTCATGCAACACCAAACAACATAACAATGAGAGAATTATTGGTTTCTTACAAAATGGTGATGGTTAGCTAGTCGCTTCCCTTGATTCATATTGGATAAATAGTTAGTCAACATCTTTTTACCTAACTCACACCTCGAGATAGATTTTCACTTACAAATGCATTACGGTAATACATTTGAGGAGGTTGCAGAGGATAAGGTACAAAAAGGAATTTGAAACCCTTATAGCAATACAACCATGATTAAAAATATAATCATGATTCAAAGCGTACTGAAAATAAAATTTCTTTCCAAAAAGAACAAAAATTTCATAGGTGAGAGTATTACTAAATCTAAACGGATGTAGGTAGTTGAAAACCATGCTCACTTGAAAATAACAAAGGGACATCTGGATCTTGAGCTCAAACGTCATCCATTTACCCCTATATCTGACTATATTTAATCCATAATCGAACAATTAAATGTGGTTAATATGTTCAAATACCTAGAAACAGTCCCATATGGCGATGATGCACCTAAACCATCTTGTTTTAGAGAAAATGGTCATTGCAGTTTCCATCGTGTACAGAGTCACAAAAATGATAAGTGCCTAAAAATGAAGTACTATATCCAGGACCTAATTGATACTCGTGATGCGGAAATGGATTCCACTTCCCGTAGTAAATCTATTAATGCAAATTTTTGAATTTATGAAGAACCTTTCCTTAAGCATAACAAAGGAAAGGAAAAGTTGGAACAAGAACAATTCTCCCAAACTAAAAGTGCCAACTATGTTGCAAACACAAATAATTCTTTAGATTCCCTAATTGGTTGTGTTAGCATACCCTTTGATCATATCAACAACATTACAATTAAAATTAAGGAGTGCACCATGGAAATGTGAAATTATTACCTTGTTATCTCAGAATCTCCTCCTCTCACCTCTTAGGATCATCATTATGATGTTTTAGAGAAACTTGAGAAAACTATTGCTAATATTTTGATCTTAGATATTCTTAAAATCTCTAATGTTCACAAGGAAATCCTTTGTAAAACATTATAGGGGTCAAGAGTGTTAGTTGATATTGACCCTACATGTTTCTAAGCCATGGTCATATAGATTGCTCCAATGGAGCACATAACCTTTAGTCATGAAGATATTCCTAAAGAGGATCCTAGCCATAACTTACCCTTACACGTTAAGGTCAATATTAATCTTAAGATGACAAAAATGGTTTTTTGGATGTTGGATTAAGCTTGGATATTTTCACTTTTAAACTGGTTTGACAACTAGGTATTATGAAATTGATCTAGAAACTAAGGTCATCATCATCAACGTGTATGAAAATGAAGAACAAAAATAATCTGGCATGAAAACTTTCTCATTGGGAATGGGGCCTACTACACATTATAATAAGTTCCATGTTTTAGAATTGGAGGTTCGTTACAACATACTACAGGTGTCCATGGATTCATGCGATGCAAGCCATACCTTCTACAAACCATCAATGTTAGAACCTATACCATGAAGGAAAAATTATTACTATTTAGGGGGATTCTCAACCCTTTGCTCATTATAGAGCATTGTTGAATTATTTTCCCACCACTTATTAATGTCCTTCTATATAGATGGCCATTTCAATATAATCAAAGGTTCTCACATCATGAGTTGATCTAGATACCTTGTCTACCAATGATAATAGTGATTCTACATCGTATCCTACTTTTTCTTCATGGGAGATGATTTTTTTCCAAATGGATATGAATGATATGATCTTCAATAGGCCCTTTTAGGTTCTAACCTCCCTCTATCACCCAAAGTGCATGGTAGGCCTTGTTACAAATGTCAGTGTTCCAGAGAAAATTGTAACTTAAAATATTTTACTCCTAGTTATTTATTAGTATAGTAGAAGTTTCTTAACAATATTTTATCTCATCCTTCCAGATGATGAAATGGTATCATGCTATTAATAACCTCATTTTTTAGCCCAAATAAAATGATGTATGTCGTGAGATATAAAGGATATGGATGTGGCATCAATGAATAAGGTATGTCAGAATCTCTTCTGGTACCCCATCCCAAGGTTTGTAAATACGGGATTGGCATTCAATCATATGGGTCTCATCCCCTAGAAGTTGAGTATTCATATTTTTAGGGAGATGATAGTTCATCCGAATATGAAAGGGAAACATATTCACGATGTACTTTTCCGAACACCTTACCTCCATGAACATGTTCTATGAGATGGCTCTCTTGATTATAACCCTTGTCATATCACCTACCATAACAACATTATACCTTGTGTACCCGTAACTTGTTAACTAGAACCAATAACATCATGTAAAAATCAACATATTTTAAAATGATGAGTCTATTGGAAATTTTATGGGTCTTTGTGATGACATTCCATTAGATGATCATAAGAAAGGCTTCTCCATAAACCCTAATACATAGACGTATTTTTGGGAGGAGGTTAAGTTATGTGTGAATCTAAGAAAAATAATAAACAAGGAAAAAAATACACATTAAATCCTTGCAAAAAGAATAAGTCCAAGTCTTATAGTGAAAACCTTTTTGAGGCACTTACGTAAAAACAAAAAGAAAAATCAATGGACAATGAAGTTGACCATCATGAAGGTGAAAATATCATTGAGATGCATTTATAAGAAGAACATCTCAATCTCCCCCTAATCCTATGTGCATCAACGAAGAATCCAAGTTACTTGTGGAGGAGGACATCGATTTCAATATTGGTACATAGAAATTACCTAGAATGGTCAAGTTGGGAGCTTCGCTCTCGGCCCAAGAACATAAAACCTTTGTACTAATTTTTCATGAATTTAAAGATATCTTTTCTTGGTCCTACATGGACATGCTAGGGCTATATCCAACATTAGTTATGCATAACCTCGTTGTGAATGCACGGGAAAATCCAATAAAACAAAATCTCATAAAGATCTCATAACCTTGTTTGTTAAAAAAGAGTTGGAAAAATTATTGGCAGTAGGCTTCATCAAGCCTATTGATTATTTAGAGTGGATTTCAAACATTGTCCCTGTATAGTAGAAACCCATTAGTATTAAAATTTGTATATAGTTCAGAGATATAAAAAAGTGTGTCATAAGGAAGACTTCCCTCTTCCTAATATCGACATGATTGTCGATTCAACAACTAGTTATGAAATGTTATCACTCATGGATGGATTTTCAGGGTATAATCAAATTAATTTTTTAGAGGAAGATCAACACAAGACATATTTTACAACCCCATGGGGACATTTTTCTATCAATTCATGCCCTTTGGCCTCAAGAATGCAAGCACAACATATTAATGGGCTATGACTATCATCTTTCACGATATGATAAATGATATAATGGAAGATTATGTGGATGACATATTAGGTAAATCCAAGACTAGAGAAGATCACCCAACTATCTTATGGAACATATTTTAGCATCTTAGAGACTATAAGGTTAGAATCAACCCAAATAAATGTGTCTTCGGTGTGCTATCAGGGAAACTGTTAGGGTTCATTGTGTCACAAGGAGGAATTTAAGTAGATACTCCAAAGGTTACTACCATAACAAAGATTCCTCCTCCGTAGAACATTAGAAAACTATTTATTTTATAGGGGAATATTCAAGAAATTAGAAGATTCATCTCCCATCTCGTACATAAATGCCACTCATTCACACATCTTCGAAGAAAGATGTCAACTTTCATTGGGGTCAAAAACAACATCAAGTCTTTTCTTAGCTTAAGGAATATCTTTTCAAACCCCTTATTCTCATGATGGCCATGATAGGTGAACCACTACTATTATACATTTCTACTACTCAATTTACAATTGGTGCACTATTGGCCCAATATGATATAGAGTAGAAAGAAAAATTTGTTTACTATCTTAGTCGTACATTGATTTCTTACGAGCTCAACTACCGATAGATTGAGAAGGCTTGTTTGGCCATCATTTTTATTTTCAAAAACTTCTTCATTATTTTCTGATAAATAAGACCAAGCTCACATCAAAATTAGATCCATGAAAATACATTTTATCAAATCTTTGATTTACAAGAAACATGTCTAATTAGATTATCTTACTCAGTGAATTTGATATCAAGTATGTTCATCATAAATTAATTAAAGGGAAGATGTTGGTAGATCAAATAGCTATGTCCCCTTTTCCAAGTATGGAACCATTAATTCTAGAACATCCAGATGCTTCTACAATGTACATTGAGGAATATTTTATATGGCATCTATACTTTGATGGCTCCTTTACATTTCATGGATCGTGTACAAGAGTGGTGCTTATAATTCCTTTAGGATATTTGATCACTCAAGCATTCGAATTGGGTTCCCATTTACAAATAATTTGAGAAGAATATGAAGCCCTTATTACAAGGATGAAACTAGCTTTCAATTGGGACATTAGACAAGTTAACATCATAGGTGATTCTATGTTGATCATCAAATCAGGTAATTGATGAGTATAAAGTTAAGGATGAAAAAATTCTTCCTTTAAAAAAATTGTTGACACTCTGAAGGAGTTCTTTGATAAAATTACATTTGAGTAGATCCCAAGAGGAAATAATTGAATAGTGGATGTTATGGCCATAATAGGGTCTATGTTATGCATCCCACCTAGGAATAATGACATGTCATTCTTCATTGAACATCTACGAATACTAGCATATGACATGTTAGAGTCATGTTTGGTATGTGAAGTTGTTCCTTTTCCCCCTGGTATAGTGACATTTTTAACTACATTCATGATGGAACCTTCCCTCTAGACATTTCTGTTATAAAAAAATAAACCTTGTCTATCATATATCCCCTACACTTTACTTGGAGGCATTCTCTACCATAGAGGCTATGAAAGGAATATGTTGTGCTACCTTAATTAAAATGAATCCATATTAGTGGTTAAGGAGGTGTATGAAGGCATATTTGGGGCCCATACAAATGGGATAGTCTTGGATAAAAAGCTACTAAGAATAGGCTATTATTGGCCTACCATGGAGAATGATTTTTGCATGTACGTAAATAAATGTTTGCAATGTAAGAAACATGGAAACATGATACATGCATTGGCACAATCATTACAACCTATTATGACACCATGGCCTTTTAAAAGTGGGGACTCGATCTCAATGATAAAATTTCCCCTACATCTTTTGATGGCCATATGTATTCTTGCGCCATAAGTATTTCATGAAGTAGGTATAGGTTTTCCATCTTGCCTATGTCAAGGGTGTGTCAGATATCCAAATTTAGAATTCAAATCATATTATTTGTTGAGTTGACAATGGTAAATCAATCAAAAACAAAATTCTAAAGGTTTTGCGTCAAAATTTTCAAATCCAATGCAAGTATTGGACCCCCTATTACCCTCAAGGTAATGGGAAGGATGAAGCCTCAAATAATACCCTTGTTCGTATTATAGAGAAGATGGTGAATACAATGGGCCATAATTATAATTTTCAGATTCATCCTACCCTCTGGCTTATAGAACATCCATCTATACCCCTACGAGTGTTATTCCATATTCCTAAGTATTCGGCACACAATTTGTATTACCCTTGAAATCGATCTCCCTATTTACACATAGAAGCTAAGAAAATAATTTTTGAATAAAAGAAGGACTATAGAGTGGCTCAGCTAGAAGATATAGATCTATTGGATGAGAAGCACCTTCATGCCCTTGATCACCTCAAAGTGAATTAGAATAAAGTGCTTCAAAGTTACAACAAATGAGTGAAACCTCACCATTTTAAAGTAGTAGACCTTGTTCTAAAATAAAATCAGTTCAATACCAACAAGGACTGTGAAAAGAAAGGTATGTTCAAGCTGAACGGGTTAGTGCCATTTGTTTTGGTCACTAAATTTGGTTCATGTGCATACAATCTTATTGACTCGATGGTTAGGAACTTTGGGAACCCATGAATGCCATGTCTCTCAAGAATTTCTATGCTTAAGTATGGGGTCCCTCAAATATATTAAAATAAACAAAAATATATAAAATCAGAAAAAGTAAAGAGAAATCAATGCGTCCACGTGTGAAAAACACACAATTGAAGAACTTTAAACAAGTCCTTTGGTGAAAAATGGTTTCCGGTGCCATTCGAGGGTCCGTTTTCACAAAAATCTCAATCTCTAGGATTATAATGGCTTTATCCTAAGCTAGTCTTTTCCTATGTCTAAGATACTTTTTAGCCTATCCTCTTGGCCTTGATCTAGTTTATCCTACTTCTATATGTAATAGTTTACCTTTGTATATTCCCATCTCATGCTGGGGGAAACTTTACATTATAAATATTTGCACATAACATATGGAATTATGCCCTTGTACATCCCATCTCTCACTGGGGGCATCCATGTTTCTTCATTTCCTTGCACATAGCTTCAAAAACTTCTAGAAAATCACAAAAACATTGATATAACTTTTGAAAATCCCAAAACATGAAAATATGTTAGTTGGATAAATTAAAACATTTAAATGCATTTCATAGAAAACTCGAAAACAATATAACATTGTCTCAAGATAACACCAAAAATAGTGTAAAACTTTTAAAAATTATCCCACAAAAAAAATTAGTTGTTTGTTTGTAAATAGTTTTGTTGGTTTGCATTTTTCGGGTGTGTCTAGTGGTTGGATTCATTTTCTTACTTATATTGAGTGTTACTTTAATTTGTTGTGAAGTACATTGAGTTAATTTTATCTTGCATACTTGTACATAGTTATGTTGTTTTGATTAGATTTGATTAACTTGTGCTTGTTGTTTGCTTGTACATTTTGTTATCATGTCATCATCATATCATCTATTATCACATCTATACATCATATATCAATAAAATGCTAAGCTACATCATCATGAAATTTAAAATCAAACATGTATGCTAAGATAACATCATATAATATCATCAATGGGGCAAGAGGGATTATCTTTATCCCCCTCACCAATATCATATATTAAAACATGGAATAATCAAAGTATCTCATCAAAATGCAATGTGATATCATCAAATGCTATCTCATAAATAAAACGACCTATGATACAATCACCATCATAATAATGTCATCATCATCTTCATATAAATTCAATGTGCATATATAATAAATGGGTCTCAATACATATAATATATAATGTCTGCATTCATGGGCCTTGTTTAAAAAATGTGCCTTTATCAAGAGGCATAACAAAAAATAGTACATATACATGGATAATAAATTATCCTTCATCACAAGGCATACATCAACAATATACATATAGTATAATACAATAAATCAGCCATTACTCTCCCCTACACTTGGATAGCCCCACCTAGAACCGCATGGGCGTATTCTATGATTCACCCTGTGGTGGTGGCATCTATATAGATCTAGTTGACCTCTCAACTACATGAGATGGATTGTATGATCTATACTTGAATTAGTTACCATCTAACCGACTAAACTATAATGACCCCATAATACAAAGTCCTATAATAAGCAGCCTCTCCACTATTTGTGGAAAAATAAAACACTATGTCCTAGGCACCTAATGTCGTGGCCACATGATTTAGAGCTTCACACTCTCCTATCAATCTAGCTACATCCTCATAGAGCTATGACATCTCAGTAACAAAATGATCTCTTTGTGTAGTAATACAGTTCCTCTCAATAGTCATAAGATCATATTATGTTGACATCTGTTTGTAATTGTTGCCTTAAGGCAACTAGATCACCTGAACTCTACATAATGTGCCTTGATGGTGATCTTGGTAGTAACATGTAACCTACCCTCCATTCCCTATCAACTAGGCTATATGGTGGCAATTCCCATCCATCGTATGACCATCTTTATCTCCCCATCTCATCCATCCCTTGATGGGTCGTGTAGTGGACTCAATATATGTGGAGGTGAATCGGTACCATCGAACTTCCATGTACGGATGTGCACCTATGGGTTGACTGTTTTTAGGGAACACTGTCGAACCTATCCCTATAGCTTTGTGGGCACTTAAACCTATGGAATTTGTGGGCAAGTCCCTTTCATATAGCCTCATCCTCTGGCTAGCCTATTCTAGCTATAGCTATGAGATATTTTCCATGTAAACTTAATGTCATTGTGGCTATCCTTCGATGGCTTTACCCGTAAACATCAGAGGCACAACAACCTCTTTAATAGTCAAACGCTAGGGAAAACCTATAGCATATCATGCACCATAATTAGCTATAGTCCCTAGATCAACTACATGGGGTGACGGAACCCATGGCCATGAAGTAGTATAATTAAAGCTATCAAGAGCATAATGCTACCCAATCTATGGTCCCATGTCAAAATTATCGTGTTTCCTAAAATCGCACGTACCACATCTCACCACCTAGGATGCCCTAAACATGGCCAAACTATCTCTACGTATGGCAAACTCGGTCTATTTGGTACCTTGGTCTTAAATGTAGCCCCATATCTCAACCATAAAATGATCTATCTCGAAAGTACCTACTTTTAGTCCATCATCCCGCCATCCGTATAACCTATGGGTTGCGATGTGATCATACGAAATTGTAAATCATCAAAATCATGCTGATAGTAAGAAGTATATCCCATGTGTGAGTGCACGTCCTCACCCATTGGCTCCCATCCATAGCTGGAGGGCTCACCTACCTCCCCTGTCTCAAAGTACTCCATGCGGGTGACCTATAGTTATTTGGTTCCATGCCCATATCGTAACATAGTCCCACGATATGAGGTTATTCGACCTTGGTATGTTTATGAACTATCGAATGAATATACCTATATAAATAAGCCAATATACACTATCCCCAACAAAGTTGGTCACCATCCATGAGCCAATATACTACTCCAAAGTCAATCCATGGGAAAGTGTGTCCCTATATTCCCATCTCTCAAGTAACAAGATACATAGATTCGCTATCAAGATCCATCAAATACATGGGTATGCGAACAAATCATTGATCATCAAAGATTTTATAATGGTCTACTAAAAATTGCCATGCCCTCTCGAGGTAGGTTTTTCCGTAAGAACATATCATAAAGGTAGGATCATATTTGGCCTTGATCTCCATCATACTCTATCAAGTAACCTCAAATTGATACTCGACTAGAGAATGTGCCAAATGTCCTCTAGAGTCATAGACATCTCACCAAAGTAGCTAGTTTGAAGCACTAGCTCTCCCTATGCCATCTCTTCTAAGGCGGTCATCACAAGGCATACATCAACAATATACATATAGTATAATACAATAAATCAGCCATTACCTCTCCCCTACACTGGATGCCCCACCTAGAACCGCATTAGATGATTCAAGCATGTGATCTAGTCTAATCTAGACCATATGACCTACATACTAGCTAAGGTTTATAGCCTTGAAAATAGCATTTATCATATCCAGTTGCTCCCATTTTCTAAAATTCATGTCAAACAATTTGAGTCACCCATGCTACTCCCATGTATCCATATTGCATAATCTCACCTACAAGATTGCACACCACTTCATTAACGTCATTTCTTCTAAAAATATCTTCCTAAAGTGTACTAATTGCCTCTATACTCTTCTATTCATTCCTAAATTTATCACTAAGTTAAAAAATTTCAGGATTTTCTTCTAAAAAATATCCTAAGGCACAAATCTTCACACTAGTGCAAGCCTTATTTCACTAGCACATACATTTTAGCACTTGCATAAGATTTGTGCTAAGACACACCTTCTAGTGCCTATGCGCTCATTTTGGATATCCATGATTGTGCACTTGCACATTTGTTTACATGCATGATTGTCTACTTTTGCACCTACTCTTGTCTAGAAAACCCTAAATCTAATGTTGTTATTATTGTTGTTATTATGCACCACCCTTAGAACCTATGTGTACCACTTTAACGCAAGTGTGAAACCTCGCACCTCCGCACCGAACGACTCACACTACCACGAGCCCGCCAATTTTCCCTAGCTAATAAATGTCATAAATGCACTACAAAATAAAAAAAAATTATGCACTTACTAGTATAGGGTCCATGGCAGGTCTCTTGATCTATCGAACTCGAGTCTAAGCGGTGTTTTTGGTTTTGAATTTGTGTCATTTCTCTCTAAGGTCAGAGAAAATATCTCACAAAACTCAATAGGGGTAAATAACAAATAACTAGCCGTGATGGTTTTTACCCCTCGTGGCTTGGTATTTATAGCTATTTGACCCCGTGTCATTTTCCATGCCCTTGATGGGCTAGGTAATAATCTTGGTTTTTCTAAATTCTTCTAGCAATTGTTGTGATGATTATTTATAATCAATAATCATTTTCACCCATTTTTGCTACATTGAGGCATGTTTTTGCTTCTTGGCGACCGTTTCTGCTACCTCGGGCATATTTTTGCTTTCCAATATTATTTGGCAATGTCCCATGATATTTTAATTCTTCTCGATCACGTAATTTGTCAAAGTTCAATTTTTAAGAAAATCCAAAACATTGGTCAAAATTTAAAAAAATCCAAAAAAATCAAATTTAAAATGTTTCAAAAATTTGTAAAAATCATGCATGTGATTGAATCTTGTATTGGAAGCATTATCCTTAAACATAAAAAATTTTTCTGTAAAAAATCTATCTTTAGTCCTTTCTTGTTCTTATCATAATGAATCGCGATCATTTTGATCCACCCCCATTTACAAAGTTGGTTTTCTTGTTATGTCTATACTATCTTGGCACAACAAGTTGTTTGGTATTATTTCATAGCGCATGAATGATTTTTCATAGGACCCTTGTGTCCTCCATTATTATCCTCACATGTATCCTTCATTGGGGAACCATTTTTAACCCTTTTCATTAAATATGAACATTAGGGAACTTGATATGAGGGTTCTTTAATTAATCTAGAATAACCTCCAAATAGGATAAAAATCTTATTTTTACCTATTAATTAATCCTAGTTGATTAATTAAATAACCTTCAACTCCCATGTGTTATTAATCACTTGTTAATTCTTTTAAGCATGCTTAACAAGTATAAATCTACTTTATCCTTAATACCACATTATTTGGGATTCAAGCTTTCCAAAAATAGAAAATTATATAAAGGACCAAGATCCTACCTTCACACCTTACACCATACTTTTGTTAGTATTATCATAAAGCATATTATTAAAAGCCTTCTCCATCTATTTTGAATAGTGTGATTATATCTTCCATCCATTCTTCATGCTTGATTAGTAAAGGAAGATCTAAATATGGCCTTTTAGCCATTTAAGTGAGATCCTTTCATCATCTTGAAGCAATAACACAAATTTTATTTCTTTTGATCTTCATACTTGATTATGTTTTAAAAGCAATCATACATTTTAGTAGGAATGTTTGTAGTTAGATTATTGATTTCATCTTAATTTCATTTTAGCTTCCAATAAGTTATGATCATGATGGTTTTATGGTAGATTTTAGCTTACCTATTTAGACTACTAGGTGTTATTCTATTTTAATTAGCTTTGCAAAGTTTACATGAACACAAAGAGAACTTGTAAAACCCCAAAACACATCAAATCATAAAAATAAAAGGATACATATGGGGATTTGACTGACCATGGAGGTAACCCAACTAAATGAACTTACGATCTCGGTGACACTACATTTCGAGACTCCATATAAATCTTAGTGTGTGTAGAATCATGCCCTAGGTGGGTCTTGTGGGAGTCACATTTGATAGTGAGCAATAGATAGATGTAGATAGATGTGTGCATGGTAAAATGAACTTCCCCTCCTATGCATGTGTGCATAAATAATAGTCCCTTTTACCTTGTGTGGAACTAGATGGATGCATTAACACTCTTAGAATACTCTTAGAGCTAACGTTAGGTGATGATAGTAGATGTTTAGTGATTGGTCCTTTATTATGGTCACATAGTTTTGTATTTATATGATTACCTTGCTTGAATTTCATAATTAACCACTAAAATTCCAATCACCGAGAAAATAAGATTCCTACATTGATAGAAATGACCCAAATAATGTGAAAAAATACAAAGAGGTCAATGGAACCCATAGGGGATAGGGGTTCCTAGCAGACTAGTATAATGGTTGGGTGCTCTTGTCAGACTCGGAAAAAAATGAAGTGTCGAGGATCAAACTAGGAAAGAAGGTGTGTAAGAAAAATTGGAAAACTAAAAGTAGGAAAAGAGGCAAAAGATAGTGTTCAATTAATAATTTTCGATTAGGAATCATATGAATAGTAGTATGTGACTAGGACCTATAAATGTATGAAAAGTGCATGATTTTGTTTCTACATTTCCCCAATTTTTGTTGTTGAGTGAATCTTCTATATTATAAAGTAGATAAAATATGTGTAACTAATAACAATGTAGATTTTGGTGAAAAAAGCGTGCTAATGAGACAAAAAAGTGTGGAGTGATAAAAAGTGAAGCGTTGAAGCTAGATAAGAGGAAATTAAAATGATGATGACCCTAGGGCTGAAAGTGTATGTGTAGATATCATGTTATACCTATTATTGATTTCTCTTGATGTGTGATTATGTGTGATTGGTGTGACTACCACTTCTCATAAGGAGAGATATACAAAAGAGAAGAATGAACAAGTAGTTAAATGCATGTATATTAAAATTTGAATCCAAATGAGTAAAACGTGTGAAAAAAGTATGTAAAATACCAAAAGGAACATGTGCATCTAATATGCGATGAGTGAAAGAGATCGAAAGGATCATGAGGATGATGTAGAAGAACAAATTTATTGGGTGATATCATGTCGGTTGCATTGAGTGCAAGTTTTTGGGTTATTTCATCCCATTGCATGCGCGAGTATAGAAGAAGTGAAGGGAGAAAATTCTAGTGTCATTCTCCAACTTTTGACTACTTCCTAAAGTATAAACACCATTACTGAGATGGGTGTGTGAAAATTTTATCCATTTCGATCAAGTCCACTTCGACACGAAAGTAGAAAAGAAGGTCCTAGTGCATGCATGGAGAGTGTTTGAGGATTATGTGTCTTGTCAAATCCAAAGTGTAAATTGTCAAAAAAATATGTTGAAATAAGAAAATCTATGTAATCGCACCATGTTCATATCCTCCCAAGAATATTCGGGGCACTTGGGTGCTCTGTCTATGTCTAAGAGCTGGTGTCTATACTTTCCGAGGACCCAAATCATATTTTGGTCCATTGTTGTGACTGAATGATCTATTGTATAAGTACTAAATTGTGTTGAATATTGATTCTAAACTAAAGTATGGGGTGACTAACTCACCTAAGAATTTCCCACCTCATTTGGGGTGCATGCAATGTCACGAGGAGTACGTGGCCTAGAGAAGGACCGAACACTAAACTAAAACCGATGCCCTACAGGGGAAGGGATTTTTCTAAGTATAAAACAAGACACATGCAAACTAAATGGATAGAAAATATGTGTTAGTGTAAGAAATATACACATGAATGTAAGAAGACAAGATATAAGACATCAAGCAAGAATATGATGTATAAGATATCACACAGGAAGGTAATGTAGACTAAAAAGAGTGGGTTGAAAACATGAGACATCACTCATGATGTTGTAAGACAATCGAGGGTGATGTGGCGAAAAGCATACACTGTGCACACAAGACAAAGGGAAAACCTTGTAGACAAAGGAAAACAATGAAAGATAATATATAAGAGTAGCAAACAATGTATCGACCACCATGGAAGAAAATGCAATTTCGAGATAAAATTTTCCACATGAAACACCTATTAACATGTTAGAAGGATAAAATCTATGTCAAAATGTGTATAATCGGATATTGTATAGTGTGAGTGTGAACATATGAGATAGAATAAATTGAAATAATAGCACTGTGAAAATGACAAAAGTGTATTCCCTAGGAGCCATTGTGCAACTGATATGAGGTACTGGGCCAAGACTACATGTTGTTTATAATGATTTGTGTAGAGTGTGTGATCAAAACTAGAAGGAAAGTGAATGTGCATGTTTATTTAGAGAATATAATGACATACAAAATATCTATGAAGAATGGAGACAAAGTGTACATGTAAGAATAAGAAAGCAAGAGTAAATGTGACGAAGATATGTAGTATGTTGTGGATGCAATGGAATGGAATGAAGAGTGGATGTTATCGAATCCTCTTGTCCCTCGAGTGAATGTGAATGAGTATGCATGTGATGAGGTTAATTTGTACATGCCCCTCAAAAGTGAAGAATGATGCATAGAACAAGAGTGTGTCATCAGGAAATGATTTTAATTGTGTGCTAAAAATATATGATCATCAAAGTGTAAAGTGTAAAGAGTGAGTGAATGAGTGAATGAGTGTGGTGAGGTTCATTTTAGATTGAGACCCTCAATAGTCAAGTATGAACCGTGGAGTTAGATTGCATCATACGGAAGTGTGTCGTGCTCAATGGGTGTCAAAAAGATATGTCATGAACACTCTGAGTGTGAAATATGTAGTGTGTGAGGTTCATATGTTTAGTATGACCTTAATAGTCAAGAGTCATTGGGAAATGACGATACAAATATATCAAGATGTGTATGATGCATGTGAGAGACTAGATCTCGAAGTGTAGAGTATGTAAGACATCGAGAACTCTAGAGGGGGCGAATAAGTATAATATCCCCAAGTGTGCTTTGATGATGGAGATCTATGAAGCAATGTAAGAGGTACCATACCATTACGGGATAGAATTATCTATGTCATTATGAGAGAGAGAGCCTGCACAATGATAGGAAAAAGAAACGGAAGAAGAAACATTAGAAGCGATGACATGATTCTCATTAGACATAGACAAATCAGTTTTAGGAATCCATTGAGATGTAACAAGTGGAGAGGAATATGCAATAGTACACTATGTAGTGAATGAGAGAAAAATTTATGCTCGATATGCTTTATTTTTCATTGTAAAGCATAGAAATCATTTCATTATGTTTTTAAATTTATGATAAGAACAAAATGGGAGACCTTGATATTTTACCAACGAGATAAGGAGTATAGAAATGAGTTGATGGCAAGATCATTGATCATAAGGTGTGCGGTAAGATTATCATTTTCTTAGTATTTTTATTGAACATGACAAGTGCTAGTAATGGTGAGATTTTAGGTTCACTAATATGAGAACATGTAGAAGACATAGAGTGGGGATGAGATGACTAAGTAGCATGAGCCTGAGAAGCATCCTTAAGATGTTGGATTTCATATTTTAGAGATGTAATCATGGATTCCATAGCCTAAAATTTATCTTGAAATAAAGAATGTAAAGCTTGAATAGACTTGCAAATTTATTGATTGACATTAGAACTAATAGAGTCATCAGAGAGATGATTGAAGATGGCATTGACTGTGAAGGCAACATGTTGATAGGAGATAAATAGTCATTAGGGTTTTGTGAAGAGTATCTTTAAAGATGGGTGCATTTAAAGCGATTGAAGCAAGGAGACTTGAGACACCTTATGAGCCATGATCAAAGAAAAATAAGGATCCAAGATTCTCTAAATGAGATGGGTTCACCAAATGATTAAGAAAATATTAACATAAGTAAATGCTAATCTAAATATGTAACAACACATATATAGATATGTAATAAAATATAGATTTCACTCAAGTAGGAAAGCTAGAAAATTTTAAACCCTATTTGCAAATTAAGGCATAAAATACTTATTTGATTCCCAGATGATTTTGGACTATGCCAAATGAATGAATTGATAAAAAGGAGGAGGAAAATTTTGCACCGATGCCGAGAAAAATTGAGAAACATTGGGATAAGCTGAACTGGGTGACTAGACTAGGTTAGGGCACACTGCAAACCTCCTCTAGGCACCTATGAGTTCTCAAAACCTCGAGAGAATGATATTCGTAGGGTTGTGAAATGTTCACTATATGTCACCTGTGATCAACTATATGTCATTTTACTTCATTGTTGTTCACCTATAACTTGTAAGAAGAAAGAGCACATAAAAACCACACAACACTTCAAATATTATAAATAAAAATAGACATGTGGGGAGTCATAAATACCACGACTATCACCCTCCGAGTGAACCTAATATCCAAGGGCTGAAATACATTTCATACTCCATGTAGTTTTTATGTGTGTGTAGAATCGTGCCCTAGCTAGCTCTTGTGTGAGTCACACTTGATAGTGAGTAATACTTAGATGTAGAATATGTATATAAATGTATCCATGGAAAAATTAATTTCTCCTCCTATGCATGTATACATAAATAATAGTTCCTTGTCCATGTGTAGAGCTAGATGGATGATTGAATGCTCTTAGAATGTTCTTGGATGTAACATTAGGTGAAGATAGTAGATGATTAGTACTTGGCCCTTTATTATGGTCACATAGTTTTGTATCTATATGATTGCCTTACTTGAATTTCGTAATTAACCACTAACAGATGACCACTAAGAAAATAAGATGCCCTAATAAGTAGAAAGGACCAAAAATATGTGAGCAAAATACAAAGAGGTCGGGGGCACCTAGAGGGGATGGAGAAGCCTAGCGCTGGCATCCAAACTCAAAAAAACGATGTGTTAAGGGTCGATTGGACAAGAAGGTATATAAGACCATACGGGAAAACTTAAAGCAAGCAAAGAGGCAAAAGAAAAGCTGTCAATTAATATTTTTCTCACTTAGGAATCATATGAATAGTAGTATGTGACTAGGACCTAAAAATGTACCTAAAATGTGTGATTTAGTGACTACACCTATCATATGCTTTCTAGTACCTAAGTTAATCAACCAAATGTTTTGCAATGGTTGTTAGGTTTGGGAGACAGGAACAACATTCTAATGTGTCCGAAAATGGATGATTGTAATACTTCTTCTTCAAAGTCATCATCATGCTATAATGTAATATGTCCTTTTTATTCATGTTGTGAGGATGTTGTTTGGATTTCGAGAATCTCTATGGCTAGTTTTGCTCTATGTATATACCTATTTTTTTACTTTTTATCTTTCATATATGTTATCGACAATTTAATTATTGCAGAGATAACGGTCATCGATGCATCTATTTTAGAGCAGGTTCCTTAAGGGGTCTCCGATAATGGGGAATGTTTATTCACATAGCCATTATGGGCCAGAAGACAATACACTAAGTGAGTGCCACTATTTGGTATTGGCCTTAGTTTTCCTCAAACTAGTTATCCTTTTCCTTCTAGGTCTCATTCACATTACATTCACAACTTATTTTTTACATGTTGGCTAGATTTTCTCGCACAACATTAAACCTAGGAAGTCATGAGATAAATCTCCCTCATTTAGTTAGTGAGGCTCCTATGTTATATTTGTCAATAAAAATGTGTTATTATCTATCAGGGGTTTTACTTTAACCACTTAGTTCATGAACCATAACTAAGAAGTTTTGCAGCAAGTAAACAATTGTTCAAGAAAGGAAGTATTTTATAGAAGAAGGAAGTAAAGGAAATACAAAGAAGAAATGGGGAAGATGTGCATCCCAATTAGTAGATAGCAGAGCTAATTGCATGCACATAGAAGAAACTTAATAGATATGAACACACATAATTATAAAACAAAGGCAGCTCTAGATCCAGATCTAAAATAATACAAAGTTTATTAAGAGATCTAAGATAAAAAGCAAGAAACGCAGTACACCATGACACAATGTTCTCCGGAAACCTGCTCCTTTGTATTCCTTTGCTCCAAGTTTCTCTCAGGGGTTCAGCACAAAGTCTAGAACACAAGATTGTTGCTTACAAATTATGATTGATTAACCCGAAGGTTCTTCCACTACTTATAGAATGTAGAGGGGTAGTTACAAGTTGGAAGCTTTTAGTAGAACTAGCACATGTGGAAGTCAGAAAGAAACAACTGGAAATCTTCCTCTTGGAATTCCTCTTTGTGTGACATGTATGATTTGCAACTGAAAATAGAACCTTCTATTTTGCATGTCCGCCACCTATCTCCAAGTAGTTGACTTCTTCAAGTAATGGATTTTAAACCAATCACTTAAGTTGTACAATTTAATTGATCACTCAATTACTTTGTCGGAGGAAAGAAGAAGGAAGGCTCGTAGTCTTGTTCTTTTTCATGTCTGCATGCAGTTGATTCTTTTGTCTTTGATTCTCACCAAACTGGATCTGGGAGTAGCTGGATCTGGAAACAAGCTGGAATTACAAGCAGTTGGAATTGGAAGCAAGCTAGAATTTTGCCTTCGCATTGTCTTCTCTTTTATCCTTGAAGATTTTGTAGTTCTTCTCCAGTACATGCATCAATGCAAGGTTGGTAGTAAATAACTTATCATCTTTATTTTTAATTGCATATGAGCAATTAAAATTTCAAAAGCACTTGTGGGTGAATGTAAATTCAATGAAGGCTTCAACTGGAAGATGAAAGCACATGCACAAGATCTTGGAAGGAATTTTCCATGCACTGACTTCTTCACGGGATGCATTTGAAACAAGAGGATGAAGCCTTTGTGTTGGAAGCTTTTGCAACTATGAGATCTAGATCTGGATGCGGATCTACATATGGATTTATATCTGCATCTAGATATGGATCTGCACCTACATAACAAACTCGACAACCTGAAATTTGTGGATGAAAAGCTGCACTCGAATAATTCCCTTGCTTTAAATCTGATGCATGAGTGAGGATTTTCTTGCTTTGGATCTTTCTATCAATTCAACAAGAGGTTCCGAGCCTAGATCCATGTCTCCAATATCTATAAATTTAGAAGTGATGCATGACTCCGTTGTGCTTTCTTTTTCATCTTTCTTCACCATAGCTTTGTCTATCTTTGTCTGAATAATTCTTTTTCTTCTTATTTGACTGGAATTCTTCAAAACTGGTGCAGATTTGGATAATCCTTTAGATTCGGAGGAAATATTCAATGTATTGGACATTGATATAAGTTCTTTTTCTTTTGAAAAACACATGTAATGAATTCCTTAGCACCTGTAACACTTATGCAAACAATTATGCAAACAAAGATCAACCTCCTTCAAAGCATGCGCCAAATTTGGAAGCTTTTAGCCTTGTTGCCACCTTGCCTGAGCAAAATCCTTCTTCAAATGCCTTGTTTCCACCTTGCCTGAGCAAAATCCTTCTTCAAATGCCTTATTTCCACCTTGCCTAAGCAAAATCCTTCTTCAAATGGTGGCGTTGTTTTCCTATTGGCTGTAATTCTTTACCCGTGAATTAATAATTCACCCATATGGCTGCCCATGCTTATATAACCCTCACAATTCTATAATTAATAATTTCCCTAACAATTAAAGGCAATTAATTAATTAAAAATCATGCTTCTCTCTTTAAAAATAGCATGTTTAAGGACAGCCATCCAATCAATTAAATTAATTCAATTTAATCATCCACACTTCACTTCACTTAAGCTTCATAGTGTGCTTTGACCATAGCCACTTGAAAATAGGATTTAATATAATCATTTAATACTTTAAAAGTATTAATTCCTTCTCGAAAAGGGTGCATTAAATAAATTAAATTTATTTAATTTTGGAATTCTATTTTTAAATTCCTTATGTCCACTTCCCTTTGTTGATTTTTCCACAAGCTTGGGTGCCAAAATTAGGTGAATAAATGTTAACAAATATTTATTTAATGCATTATTATTCACCCAAGGTGGGTCACACTTTTTTGCATAATAGAATTCTATTTTTAAGAATTTTTCACAATGGGATTCTTTACCCTGCAAGGCAGCCCTGGAAATCCCATGATCCACTTAAGTGATTTGAATTTGACAATGGGATTATTTACCCTACAAGGTAGGCAATAAAATCCCGTGATTTCACTTAAGTCACTTTTCTTTTATTTCACCATGGGAATTTTTACCCTGCAAGGCAGGCAATAAATTCCCGCCTGCCTGCTGCCTCTAATTTTCCCACTGCAGCTTAAGTGAATTTTATATCACGGGAAAAGTACCTTGCAAGGTAGACAATAAAATCCCACCTACTGCTACTTCTATTTTTCCCACTGCAGCTTAAATCCTTTGTTTTTCAAAAATGCGCCCATCCCTACATAGGATTTTTAGTGCACGACTTCTCCTTTTCCCAGTGAACTAGACCTCCGATGGTGACTTCCTCCAGGCATAACATGCATATATGTTTTCCAGCTACTCCAGGCCAAAAATCGGGCTTACCCGACAAAGGAATTGTTCTAGAGAAATTTCACAGAAAATGAAACGGGACAACACAAAAACACGAAAAATTGCCAAAAGTCACAAATAAAGCCCAAAACTTATTCCAAGTTAAAACCCTTCTGGTACATAGGAATAATGACATGTTCGATCATAACAGAGTTAAAAGAGTGCAAATAGCCTCATACGGGGCTCAAAATAATTAAATACAAATTTCCCACAAACAAATCGATGACAGAATATAACAATTTTGGGCATTTGGGTATTTGGTGAAAAAGGCTAATATGGCTCTTTGGGAATATCTTGATGCAATACAAGAAATTTTAGGCAATAAAAACACAAAATGACCCATTATTTTAAAAGTACAATTTTTTTTTGGATAGGGTAGTCACAGATTTCAGGATGAAATCAGGTGACACCAATCGGCTCTGTCATGGACATTTTTTTTATCGAATGACAAGGGAAAAGATGAGATCCCAAAGCATCTCTAGTTTTGTATCTTGTCTTTTGGGCATGGGGTAGGAAAACAACCACAACACAAAAAACAAAAACAAAATAAGGAAAAACAAACAAAGTTTTATTTATATACATATAAGTTTTGACCTACTTTTTCAGTTCTGAATAGCTTTAGATACGCCCATTGAAAGGTAATGGTAACTCAATTCCATCCTTGTAGGAAAGGAAGAAAGTATCCATTCCGTAACTCTTTTGATCACAAAGGGACCTTTCTCGAGTGGATCAAATTTGTCATGTATGCCCTTCGGTTCATATCTCTTGTCCCTCCAAAGTACCCAATATCTGATCTTGAACTTCCTTTCTTTGGCCTTCTTGTCAAAGACTCGGGAAAGTCCTTATCAACTTCATCCGTGGTGGTGGGTAAGTTTGCATCAACTTGCTCTATTCCTAGATTTATTTGCTACATTTCTGAGGAAGAACTATCACCATATTCATTGTTCTTCTTTAGATATTGATCATGCTTGTTGAAAGTCTCCAGTAAGGAAACTAAACCCTTGGGGATTTTGTTACCTTTTGGTTGGACTATTCCACTGCTATCATCATAACCTAGGATCAGCTTTTTTGTGACTGTTTGCCATGGTGGTGATTTTTTCCCTTTAATATGTAGACATGCAAATGTTTGTTCAGGGACTCTAGGGTGGTAGACCATCT
This sequence comes from Taxus wallichiana var. yunnanensis, assembly GCA_018340775.1. Taxonomy (NCBI): domain Eukaryota; kingdom Viridiplantae; phylum Streptophyta; class Pinopsida; order Cupressales; family Taxaceae; genus Taxus; species Taxus wallichiana. Next base: position 397,879,009 of record CM031243.1, read on the forward strand.
CCACTTTATAGTTTCCTTGTCTGAATATGGATGGTGGTCTATCTAGATTCAATAGTATAGCCGTGACTACCAAAGAATTTTCCTTGGAGTTTTGATTTATTGGAATGAAGTCAATAGAGAAGGCTATAAAATTGAATGTGGTGGAAAGCACTTTATCTCTATAATGCTCCAGCTTATCTCTTTTGACTTGACTTTGCCCTCGAACCTGCTTTACTAGAAGTTCAACATCTCCTTGGGCTTTGAGGAGTTTTACTCCTTTCTTCTTAGCTTGCTCCATTCCTAGAAGCAATGCTTCATACTCCGCCGTATGATTGGTGTTCTCGAACATTAGCTTGTGGGAGTATGGAAATACCTCATGATCTAGAGATATTAGTAGAGCACCAGCTCCTGATCCAAAAGAACAACATGTGCCTTTAAACTCCAGAGTCCAAACTTTTTCTTCTTTTCTTTGGCTCTAGCTCTGGTTGAAGTTCTAGCTCTGGAATGTTTTTATCTATTTCCAAGAAATAGACCCCATGGTCAGATCCCTGAAAAAGAATTTGAGATCTAAGATCCTCAAATTTTGTAACCGTGTACCTGGACTTCTTTTCCGGCTCTAGCTTATGATTAATTCCTTTGATAGGAATATGTGCACAGGACCAATCCATCTTTACTTCTCCTCCCAACTCTTTGCAAAAGTTTCTACTTAGTAACATCCCATAGGAGATAGGAATATCTACAACTAAGATTGTCATCTTTAATCTTTTGTCAGGAAAAGCACTAGAACAACTTGTGCATCTTTGATTTTTCTGATTAAAGGGACTTGTCTCTCCATGGAATAACACCTTTTTATGGTCTTTGTCAAGGTAAGCCCAAGAGCATCTGCAACTTTAGTTGGCATGACATTTCGCACCTGAATCTAAAATGCAGTTGCTTAACTTGAAACCATTAAGCAATAGGGAGACATAGAAAGGTTCTACTCTTTTAGAGAAGGTGAGGATTTAAAAACTGCAGTGTTATTTTGTGGAGGAGTATCTTTGGACTTAGGAAAAGGCCTTTTGATGTATTGGATTGTCCTGGTGATTATACATATTTGACTAGCCTATTTAACTCTCAAGAAAAGCTCTCAAGTATTCGGCTTCGACATTTGAACTTAAGTTTTCTTGGCATGATCAATAATGTCAAAAGAAGAAATAGATTCGGATACGAGCGCTTTACGTGGTTGAGATGAAGAACTCACAATATTATCTCTAGGAACTAGAGAAGAAGTTAAAGTGTTGCCCCTTCATTGTTCGTCACCTAATGCCTCGGCTTGACAAGTTTGTGATTTTGTAAGTACTACATATGCATGACCATGATCATCTTCATGAAGTTTCTCATCGTCATGTTCAAATTTGTAGTTCAGGTAATTAATGTTGGAGTCACCAGCAGGACCTATAAAATCATCATCCTTGAGTAGATCAGCATCAGCTTCCTGGTCTTCTTCATTCATCTCCACGTTGTTTCCGGGAGCAACTTCAATTGCTAATCTTTGGGAACCAGCAATGCGGTTTTGGTTGTTGTTGTTGTTGAAATTCCGAGCAGGGGCAGTATTGTTGCCTTGAGCCATTTGAGTCATTTGTTTCTTCATCTGCATCATCTCATTTGCTATCTTTTGTAATAGTGAATCAAATGTAGTAGCAGAATATGAACTTTCAGCTCTATAAGTGTTGCTCTTTATTTTTCTAGCCATGATGAGGTCGTCTTTAATTTCAACCGTCATGTTTTGGGCTGCTAACAAATCAACATGGCATGCTCTTCGTAGTTGATAGCTTACTTCATGAAGTAAAGCATTGATGAAGAAGCACCTTTTGATTCTCATCATTTAGAGAAGCAAAATCCGAACTTTGTCTAATAATCTTTGTAATTTTGTAATAAAATCCTGCATGTGCTCATGTGGTTCCTTCTTCAGCTGAGTCAGTTGGGTTATCAAGGTGCTTTGGAATCTTCGGTGGATGCCTTGAAAATTTTCAGAATGCATCCCGCATAGTAGCTCGAGATTGGTTATGGTGCTAGGAGCTAGCCGATAGAACCATTCTCAACCAATTCATGCAGAGTCTCTATGAAGAGTCTGATAGATACATCTTCATGTTCGACTGCAAGCACTCCACAAGATATGAAAAATGCAGCCAAGTGGTCATCTGGATTCTACTTTCCATCTCCAAAGAATTTCAGAAAATTCTTTCTCATCCCTTTAGGTAGATCATGCATAGGAGGAGTCAGATTCAAAGGTCCAAAGGCTACACCCCATGGAATAGGTACTATTTGGTTTTTCATGTTGGACTGGGGCACGTCTCCTCCTTGTGTAGACTTGATGGATAATTCAGCTACCGGATTATGGTAAAGACGATCTAGATCTGGATGGGTGTGCACTCTCCTTCTAGTGAAAGACTGGATCTGCGGCTTCTAACTTGAGGATGATGATTGAAATTGAATTGCTCTTGTAGTCTAAAGAAATGACCAGTCCTTCCTTGCGCCTTCATAGATCGGGTGAATGGATGTTCAACCAGGTTGAGATTTGTATGGAAAACACTCTAATCTTCAATAGATAAGCTTTGATCTGCAAAGATAGTTATTCCCAGTGAGTCGCAAAAACTATTGGCTAGATTTTCTACATAGCATCAAACCTAGGTAGTCATAAGATAAATCTCCCTCATTTAACTAGTGAGGCTCCCATGTCGATATTTTCACTAAAAATGTGTTATTAGCTATCAGGGGTTTTACTTTAACCACTTAGTTCATGAACCATAACTAAGAAGTTCTGCAGCAAGTAAGTAGTTGTTCAAGAAAGGAAGTATTTTATAGAAGAAGGAAGTAAAGGAAATACAGAGAAGAAATGGGGAAGATGTGCATCCCAATTAGTAGATAGCAGAGCTAATTGCGTGCACATAAAAAAACTTAATAGATATGAACACAAGAATTATAAAACAAAGGAAGCTCGGATCTAGTTCTAAAATATTACAAAGTTTATTAAGAGATATAAGATTAAAAGCAATAAACACGACACCGTGACACAAAGTTCTCTGGAAACATGCTCCTTTGTATTTCTTTGCTCCAAGTTGCTCTCAAGGGTTCAACACAAAGTCTAGAACACAAAATTGTTGCTTACAAATTCTGATTGATTAACCTGAAGGTTCTTCCTCTACTTATAGAATGTAGAGGGGCAATTACAAGTTGGAAGCTTTTAGTTGAACTGGCACATGTGGAAGTCGGAAAGAAACAACTGGAAATCTTCCTCCTAGAATTCCTCTTTGCGTGACATGTATGATTTGCAACTAAAAATAGAACCTTCTTATTTGCACATCCGCCACCTATCTCAAACTAGTTGACTTCTTCAAGTAATGACTTGTAAACCAATCACTTAAGTTGTATAATTTAATTAATTGTTCAATTACTTTGTGGAGGAAAGAAGAAGGAAGAGGAAAGCTGTAGTCTTGTCCTTTTCATGTCTACATGTAGCTGATTATTTTGGCTTTGATTCTCACCAAACCTGGATCTGGTAGTAGTTGGATCTAGAAACAATTTGGAATTGCAAGCGATTGGAATTGGAAGCAAGCTAGAATTTCGCCTTCGCATTGTCTTCTCTTTTATCCTTGAAGATTTTTAGTTCTTCTCAATACATGCATCAATGCAAGGTTGGCCATAAATAACTCATCATCTTTATTTTTAATTGCATATGAGCAATTAAAAATTCTAAAAAAGCACTTGTGGGTGAATGCAAATTCAATGAAGACTTCAATTTGGAAGATGAAATCACATACACAAGATCTTGGAAGGACTTTTCCACGCACTAACTTCTTCACAGCTGCATTTGAAACAAGAGGATGAAGCCTTTGTGTTGGAAGCTTTTGTAACTATGAGATCTAGATATGGATGCGGATCGCATATGGATTTGCATCTACATCTGGATATGGATCTACACCTGCATAACAAACTCGACAATCAATTTTGTGGATGGAAAAGATGCAGCTCTAATAATTCCACTACTTTAAATTTGCATGCATGAGTGAGGATTTTCTCTGCTCTGGATTTGTCTATCAATTCAGTAAGAGGTTCCGAGCCTAGATCCATGTCTCCAATATCTACAAATTTAGAAGTGATGCATGACTCTTGTTGTGCTTTCTTTTTCATCTTTCTTCACCTTAGTTTTGTCTTTGTCTGAACAATTCTTTTTCTTCTTATTTGACTAGAATTCTTCAAAACTAGTGTAGATTTAGATAATCCTTCAGATTCAGAGGAAATATTCAATGTATTGGACATTGATATAAGTTCCTTTTCTTTTGAAAAACACTTGTAATGAATTCCTTAGCACCTATAACACTTATGCAAACAATTATCTAGACAAAGATAGACCTCCTTCAAAGCATGCACCAAATTTGAAAGTTTTTAGCCTTGTTGCCACCTTGCCTGAGCAAAATCCTTCTTCAAATGCCTTATTTCCACCTTGCTTGAGCAAAATCCTTCTTCAAATGGGGGCGCACTTTTCCTTTTGGCTGCAATTATTTACTATGGATTAAATAATTCACCCATATGGCTGCCATGCTTATATAACCCTCACAATTCTATAACTAATAATTGCCCTAACAATTAAAGGCAATTAATTAATTAAAAATCATGCTTCTCTCTTTAAAAATAGCATGTTTAAGGAAAGCCATCCAATCAATTAAATTAATTCAATTTAATCATCCACACTTCACTTCACTTAAGCTTCACAAAGGTGCTTTGACCATGTCCACTGAAAAATAGGAATTAATATAATCATTTAATACTTTTAAAAGTATTAATTCCTTCTCAAAAGGGGCTGCATTAAATAAATTAAATTTATTTAATTTTGGAATTCTATTTTTAAATTCCTTATGTCCATTCCTTTGTTGACTTTTCCCAAGCTTGGGTGCCAAAATTGGGTGAATAAATATTAACAAATATTTATTTAATGCATTATCATTCACCCAAGGTGGGTCGCACTTTTTGCATAATAGAATTCTATTTTTAAGAAATTTTCACAATGGGATTCTTTACCCTGTAAAGCAACCCGGAAATCCCATGAACCACTTAAGTGATTTGACTTTGACAATGAGATTATTTACCCTACAAGACAAGCAATAAAATCTCGTAATTTCACTTAAGTTACTTTTCTTTTATTTCACCATGAGAATTTTTACCCTCTGAGGTAGGTAATAAATTCCCGCCTTTGCTCTTTGCCTCGCCTCTAATTTTCCCACTTTGTAGCTTAAGTGAATTTTATATCACGGGAAAATGTACCTTGCAAGGAGTGCAATAAAATCCCACCTACTACTTCTATTTTTCCCACCGCAGCTTAAATCCTTTGTTTTTTTTTCAAAAATGAACGCCCACTTCCTCCGGGCATAACGCGCGTATATGTTTTCATTTGGGCCAAAAAATGGGCTTATGCAAAGGAATTTTTTAGTGCACGACTTTTGTCTTTTCATAGGAATAATGACATGTTACGTCATAATTGATTAAAAGTGAACTAGACCCCGATGGTGACTCCTCAGGGCATAACGTGCGTATATGTTTTCCTAGCTGATTACCCCTGACAAAGGAATTTTTCTACGAAATTTGAGAAAACGAAACGGACAACACAAAAACACAAAAATTGCCAAAAGTCACAAATAAAGCCCAAAACTTATTCCAAGTTAAAACCCTTTTGGGTACATAGGAATAATGACATGTTCGATCATATGAGTTAAAATGGAGTGCGAAATAGCATCATATGGGGCTCAAAATAATTAAATACAAGGGTCAATGCATGGTGTTGTGTCCCACTTTTTGTCCCGAAAATGTGAGCCAAAATGGGGAAGGCACGTTTTCCAAGGAGGGTTCGCGCGACGAGTCTTCGCGAACCAGTTTCACGCAAACAGACACGTAAGCCATTTTTTTTCCGCGTGGTGCAATTGAACATGTTCGCCGACACTACTGTTCGCGCGAACCCTATTCGCGCGAATGCTGTTCGCGCGAACACCCCTGTATGTATATTGGAGGCTCTGCGGAGGAAATCATTTTCCTCCGCCCCGCCTCCTTCGCGCGAAGTTTGGATCAGAGCCCACCACACCAGGCGAGAGCCCTTTCATAAGCGAGCCCTCCAACGACGAAGTCCAGCAACGACGAGCCAGGTATTTTATTCAAAATCGTACAGGCTTTGATAAGGAAATTCTATTCTGTAAAACATGTGAATTTTCATTCAAAAATCAGCAAAATACATGTGTAATGTAATTTTTCTTTAACTCTTTTAACTTTCTTAAACAAATTTTTAACACAAGAGGGAACTGCCTGTGTAATTTGTATGGCTTGTTTAAGAAGCTTGAATAGAAAGATTCTGATTTTTTAGGGACATTTCTAGGAGGGTCGAGAGCCATGGAGATTTTTTTAGGGCATACCCTTCCATTATGTACGTCCAATCAGACAATAAAAAGTATTCTTTTACCAGGTTCAGAGAAACTTGTTTTTTACAATGGACGATTATACTGTAGTTTCAAGTTAATTTTATCTAGCTTTATTTCTATTAGCTTTGATCCACGACTAAGGAAGAATTCATATGGTTGTTACCTGTACATAGAAAAGAATCTAGAACATAATAACTACAACTACAATTTCAATCTTCTAAAATGGACCATTTGATTATCTTCGAGCTTTCCCATTTGCTCTTGATCATTGGTATTTGGTGATCCAAATCAATGTTGTAAGCAAAGCTCTTCTGAGACTGAAAATATTTTGCATTTGCTCTTCCACAAGTGGTCGATAACCAATTTTTTAGAAGACTTGGCAATCACATTATGAAAAATATTGATGTCTGGCATAACTTCTTTCCAAGATAATGTGTTTCCAAAGATAGCACAAAGACTATTGTGAATATAAATCTATGTCTTTTTAGTGAGCTTGTATTTCCAAAAAGTATGCATGATAGACTCGAAAAAAATTCTAACTAGACACTTAAGACGGTTGGTTACAAGAAATTGTACGTCTTCATCACCATCTATTCCCTTATGTATTTTATTTACCTACTTCTTCAAGACACTCCTTCAACTCTTATATGTTCCTTAAGTCCTTTGTAAGACTGTACTTCTAGGTCAATTTTGACTTGCCTTGGTTTAAGCTCTTTCCCACTGAATTAGATCTTAGATTCACCTTAATCCTTATTATTCTACCTTATTCAATGAATTTTCAATGTCTTTATACCCTTCTAACACTATTTCTCATATTTTCATGTGTATGGCTTCTTTATCTTCTTACTTGCTCTTGTCTCTAAGCAATCTTCTAACCCTGTTTCGGACTTTCCTCTTTGTTTATTCTAAGTTATTCTTTCACTCAACACTCCTCATTTTCATTTCACTCCTTACCAACTCCTTCATCCCATTCCATTAGTATCATTCATAAAAACTTGATCATAACTTTATTTTCTCTTATTTACCATCCTCAAACTCCTCAAAAATTTGTGATAAGGTGATAAGGAAGCCTCTAATTTTTGGATTTTTCTAAGGTTTTATTACACTCTTCAAAGCTACCAGTACTTCAACACACTTTCTATGACTCCTTGTTCAACTTGTCCTTAATATTTCTTATTATGCTAGCATATTAGGATTGTCTGATTTTCCCTTAGGACTGTATTTTGGATTCCTTCTTTCTTACATACTTAGTGCACCTAAAAAATTACTATTTATGATTCCTAAAGCCCACATAATTCAATCTTCCACTGTTTAAGGATTCTATAGATTCTTCAAGGCATGGATTATGACTATTTCTCTAAGAATGCTTCCAACAAGCCCTCTAAATTGGGTAATATAATGTCATGTCTGAGTTTTAGCAAATTTTAAACTAATAATCTCTCATTCCCCTATTTCACACTTATTGATCTCCTTATCTCACCCTAATCTCATTAATTTTCCATTTGCATTAGGTTTCAAGGTTACTTCCATCCACATACAATATTCTTTCTCTCAAAACCCCTGTGACAGGGTATCTAGGAGTGAGATAGATTCTTGTTTACTTTCTCCCTATTTGGATTCTAATAACCTTATTGATGATTTCACAAGAATTTGCAGACCTTATTGGCACTTTTCCATCCTTCAAACTCTATGAAAAAGGTTATGCTTTCTTATTCAAACATCTTAATGGTTGTCAACTTGAAATACACAATTTTTAGATTCTTTTAACTCATTTACAAGATCATCACCATACTATCATTCATAAATATAGTCTTTTCTAGGGTTTTCAAAAATCTTTCTACATGCTCTCATTAAGTCATTAATTCAAACCCTTCTCCCAAGATCCCGATGTTTAATGCTTCCAGTGTTTCCGGCTCGAGTTTTAAATTCACGCAAGCTTTGTGTGTGGTGACTGTAGAGTCTCTTTACAACAATTGGCTTACAATTCTTTAGAACACATTTATAAACAGTGCTTGTAGCACCATAGCCAATATATATTTCTCATTTAGATTTTCTGTGATTCTCATTATGTCATCGATGTATTGATATATCGCAAAGTCCTTGTGGTGATGCGAGTCATGCTGTGATGGAATTCATCTATGAGCTCAGTTAATTGTTCCATAATAGACATTCAGTTGGATGATTACAAAAGCGCTCATTACTTGTAAATGGTCTCTAAATGAGAAACTCTGAGGGCAATAGGCAATATTTATACCCTTCCATTATGTACATCCAATTAGACAATAAAAGTATTCTTTTACCAGGTTCAGAGAAAATTGTTTTTTACAATGGACGATTATACTGTAGTTTCAAGCTAATTTTATCTAGCTTTATTTCTATTAGCTTTGATCCACGACTAAGGAAGAATTCATATGGTTGTTACCTGTACATTTTTCCAAGGTCCTCTTGGTTGCCCCCGTTGTTCAATGTATTTTTTTGAAGGGCTTCTTTTATGTGCTGCAAATTGTAACATAAAGGATCTTTTTAGTTTCTAGTAAAATGAGTATATTGTGTAGCTCACAGCTGCCTATGCCATACTAAGATCCCAATAGTGGCATAATTGTTGTTTGGAACCGACATTGCAGAGTGCACTGCCAGAATAATGCATATCATGGAGATATTCCATTTTCACAAACATAACCATGAGATTAATACTATCTACACCTTTCTAATGGAAGCTTTGCATATTTCTTCTGCAATATCTGTTTTAATGTGCCTTTAGGGCTGCTTCAAAGCTTCTAGATAAATGTGATGGGAAATTTCAGTCATATGAGTTAAATAAGATAATCACACCCCAAAGTTAATAGTCCAATTCCTTGAGACTAATATCTCTAAAATCGTATGTTTAACTTCCTTGAAATGTAAAGTTGATTTATCCACGATTTTGTATACAAACACTTTGTGATGACATCAATAATAGATTACAAATAATTTTAATGTTTTTTTATTTTTAAGCATGCATAAGTGGTCAACTTGTACATGTGGAGATATAGATGCATTAGACATGTCTTTTACATTGATGTGTTTTGTTGTTTAAAATTGGATTGGTGTTCTATTTGATTTGTAGCTAATTTGCCATGTATCATATGCATAATTGTTGAAAATTGTGTTCCAGGAAAGGTGAATCCCACTCAATTGTTAATGCTTTGATAATGGTTTGTGCCCAAAAAGTAAACTTACATTCTCTTCTACAAACATTGCTTTGACTTTAAGATCATGTAAATGTATTAAAACTTTTCATTTCGAACTGTTTCAGGAAAGGTGAATCCCACATCACTTGTATATTTTGTTATCATTGTGATTTGTAATTTATGTAATTTATTTGATTTTGTAATTTATTTTCTATATATTAGTTGCATTGAAGCTTGAAAATTTCATATTTCTGTTTTCACTAATATAGGAGAATATCTTAGGAATTTTTTTAATTAAAAGTACTATTAATTAGAATTTTACTTTCATTTTTTTACAGTCATGGCTTCTTCTGGAACTCCAAATTTGTTTGAGAGGACCGATTTAGAGATTGCAAAATTGCAATCTATTCTCGAAAATCCAACTACAGTTGGGCAGTATAAAGCCCATTGTGAAAAAATACTGGTTGATCTTCGTAGAATAGAGACAAGTTTGAAAACATATAATCCATTTGATTCTGAATCAATAAAAAAATTTATGGATTCACTAAAATCAAGTGTCTCAGGAGATGTAGGTTATAATGAGATTACATCACGACTTTCCGATAAGGAAGTCATTAAGAGGTCTTGTTGGAGTTTTTATGCAGACAAACGGAAAATAAGGGCATATTATGTAAACAAATGTTCATGTCCTTTATGTGCCCCTTTGATTTATCCTAGATTTGTGGCCTCTCAAGGCCAATTTCCAAATAATGACCAATTACCATTATACTTCATAATGATGCTACATGCTGAGGTTCACTTAAACCTAAAGGTGAACTATTTAGACATCCCTAGTTATTTGGGGCAGGGGCGTGGCCGTATTAGCCACGGAAAGCATATAGAAGGAGGGGAGCTCTGCGGTTGTTGATGCGTGGCAGCTTGTACCAAGGCCACAACCATTCTTATCAGGCTTTCAGGATGTCGCAGCACCTGTCGTTATGACTGCACATGAGGCTGCTATCGAGGGTCTTGTTGGCATTGCTCGTGAGACCCAATTGATCTCTTCTGACCGTGTGGGTCAGTACCTTCAGAGACGCGATACTAGCAGTGGAGGTGCTAGTAGCACCAGTGATGCACGCAGCGAGGTATACGCTCGTGCATCTTTGATTTCCCCAGATGACTTTGAGCTAGTTACAGATCCCGCTCAGGCACGTCGGCTAGGATGCATCATGGCTGCTGACTTGTTGCGTGCGTATGAGGTGATTGCTCGGCATTGCAACATTCCACTATCGGGGGTTTTAGATTTTATAGAGCAGAGTGGGAGTGTATCTTCTAGTCAGGGTACTACTGCCGCTGCTACAGATAGACTTCCTGTGTTGGGATTGTCACACCTGATGTTCAGCACATTTCTGTTCCGGTGTGTGAAAATTAAACCTTTAATATAATTAAAATTTATTTTAATTGATCATTACTTTACAATTTATTAATATTAAAATTAAACATGTACTTTTGTGTTTAGGCTTCTGCTCCAGTGTGTGGAGCTTCACAGCCCACACCATCTACCCGTGTCACATACACACAGCTCTTGACTGAGCACAACATGGATCTTGATGTTCCGGGTCTGAGTCAACTTGGCTTAGTTGGCGACATATTTGTTGGTGTTGAGGTCATGGATGACAATCCCATACATTTGGAGATGTGTCCGTAGAGGTATAAATACATGTGTTTTAATATAATTAATATTTAATCTAAATTGAAATGTTAGAAATTAATGAACTTTATTCAAAAAACTTATTTATCAACTTCTTACATTTTATTTATTTTGTTTTGAGGATCTACGGACGAGAGATCTACGGGTAGCGTAGATACTCCCAACATCCATGTGAGGACATGATCTTGAGGTAATCAATTGTACATATCAGTTATATAATGTATTGAATTATTTAAGAAATTGTTGTAGATTTACTGCTTATATATTTTAATATATGGTACATGCTATATATAGTTTATGACATGTATATTCCTTTTTTTTTTTAACATGCGGGGGTGCAGCAGAGGCGTAGTGAGGGGTCTGGCACTCGCCCTAGTGCACGGAGGAGACTTCAGTGATATTTTATAGATTTCAAACATTTTAGACATACTTTTAGAGATTTTAGACATGTATATATATTCATACTCATTCTAGACATTATTATTATATTTTGATATATGTCTTAGACACGTGTATTTACAATTATGGATGTGAATATAAGACACCCCCTTATCTTTCATTTTTGTCTCTTGATGATATCATAATAGGTATATAACTAGCAATCGCATGTGTTTCATGAGATGTGAACGCCGAACGGTATATGTTATTTGATTTAGAGGCATAGTTATCTAAGTTTTACTATCGAGTTCGAATGCTTTAACGTGAAATGTTTCAAAGGCGTTTGTAGTCGAGAAAATGCCAAAAGGGATTTGCAAATATTGTCTAAAATAAATTCAGTTCTTATACATAATGCACATAAATGGTTTTTTCTGAAATTAAATTCAGTTCTTATACATAATGGAGAGAACGTCTCTTGATGTTTCTTTACACAAACTTTTTGCCATTTTTGGTGTTCCTGTTCCCTACAGTAATTGTATGATATTGTAGCCATGTTTGGTCTGTCATTTCGAATTCAATCACACATACAAAATATGTATGAAAATTTATATATGCTCATTTATGTTTCTAGGAGAGCTAATATGTTAGTGCATTCAGGTTTTTCTTTCAATCTAATTTAATTTCAACACTTCTCATTCACCAAACCTTCGATGGCTGCTGACATTATATGGGATCAGAAATAAGTATGTACTGATAGTGTTGACATGCTAAACCAGATTTTTAAAGTAATAGGTAGTATTGCCTACCATTGCAAATAATTAGAGGCCCATAATTTCAGTCATGTTGAAGTGCGGTGTTGCCTGACAATGTGTCTTGAGTTAAAAGCCACTACATCGAGAAAGAAAATGACTTGAATTTTTGCTTCATGGAATTTCAGTGGAGTTGTCTTTATTCTTGGTGTTTTTGGCATCCCCATCAATGTCCTACATTTATGAAGGTTTGATATTCCATAACCACACATTTCATTCCCTTACAAAGAAGCCATATTTACTGCACGGGGCAAAAGTATTTATGGTTGAGTTTTTCTCTGTCAATTTTCAAGGTCGTCCAGTAATCATAAATGATTTCCTTGGATTTTTTAATTTGTGGTCTCATTCATATTAACCAACTGAATATATTGCTCGGTGTTCAACAATTTATTATGGAAATATATCATTTTGTTGCAATTTGCAATTCAAGATAGTACGTTAAGCGGCTCCATTCTTATTTCTTTGGATACATAGTTTGCGTAATTGATAACTGATCTCACTCCATCTGGTTTGTAGTATACATTGCCAATAAATGTGTAATTGAGCTATCATAATTATGGTAGATGGTAAAGACTGCTGATTAAATCAAGTATATGATGTAAACAGACTCAACCGATTTATTGATATCGAACATTGATTGGATTGAACTTTCCACATATTAGAATAAATCTAAGATGGAAAGAAGAGTGGCAATGATGGGCTTTAGTTTATCCACATGGCATAGACTATCTGTGGAGAATGAGAGTTTTAATTTTAATTATTCTTACATTTGAAATTTAATTTCATTCAATTACTCAGAGCCATCTGGAGCTTCAGAATTCGAGAAAAGAAATAACCAATAAACTACAGGGAACCACTCTGTATAGCCTCAAAACAATAGGAATATTGGCATTTTTAGCACCTACTCTATGAAATTTTAATAAAATTATTTTTAATTATAGCTTCTCTCTTTCATATAATTTCCACCAATATCCACTGCGATTGCAAGATGTCTCAGGAAATGAACATTCCCAATAGATATGCCATGAAACACCGATTGTTAGGGCAATTTTCACAAATGGTCTCTTAGTTTGTTATGACTCAAATTTTGCAAATGAATATCATAGACCATTTGGTACCTTTAAGGACAGTGTCAAGGTTGAGTTTTCAGTAAAAGCTGATAATGGGCAAGGATCTTACCATGTTCTTTCGTTTCAAGACCTCCACGCAAGTGCTTAGGAGCTATCTCATGGACGCAAGATCATACCATCATGCAAACAATTACATGTCCATCTAGGTTATTTATCTTCCGACAACTCGTAGAGACTATTACCTATTAATATTCAAGGAATTTTTTTATAAATCATCTTCCCAAGGAGAACACAATATACGGCATGAGACAGATAAATATGAGAGAGAAGACAATGGTCATGGTGCATTTTGTAAAAGCAGAGTCTCAATATTGTTATTAAGAATTTATGTTGTTTGGAACTCTGATGAGGTGGCTTTCTAAATTTTTCATCTCATAACGTTGAAAAGGGTTCCGATTTTGAATGTTTCTAAAAATACCACCGTCTAACTTCTTTTTGTTGTGTTAGGTAATCAATTTCCAATTCTTTGTTAGAAACCATCTTTAATGGATTTTTAATTAAGGCATTTTGAGAAACATGGGTCTCTATGTGAATAATAAGTATTTAAATCTGGAGGAAAGTTACAATAGAAAGAGGAAAAGAAAAATGACTGAGTTGAGAGATATTGGGCATCTTACACCTCTCTTGTGATTTGGATGTGGAAACTTGCCTCAAATGATGCTTAAACAATCTGATAGCCATAACCAAAGCAATTGACCTCCAAAGCTGAAGGAAAATATTGGCTTTTCACCAGCTCCGCATCCAAATAATAGAGTAAATAATCCTCTATGATCCTATCAATTGTCCGATTCAAAGTCGGACTCAAAAATGGCTTTCAATTGTGGGGACGGAGCATAAAGCAACAACAAGAGGCGAGAATCTGCCGAAAACATGAAACGAAGCAACTACCACACAGTCAAGCTACGGATTTTCCGGTCACCATTTATTATACTGAAAATCAATGACTTTCCAATCCAAATTTCAAGATCACTAAAGATCTTCAAGAGGAGGGTGTTGCTGGGATGATTCGCTTCCAAAAGCAAAATTGATCCATTATTGGACTAATTTTTTTAGTACTATCTCTTGGTCCAAGTTCAGATTGGTACTATTTCGAAGGCATAGTTCTATGTTATTGTGTCCCTACCTGTCTCATATTTTCCTTCAGGTAATGGCTTGAGGTAATTACACGAAGGTGTTCCCCTATGGTAAAGGGCTCCTGATGAACGATGTCAAATTTGACGGTTTGACGGTAATGCGGGACGTTTCACGTTTCAAACTATTTTTACCAGTTTTTTGGGGGCTATTTTTAACAATTGCATGTTGTTATGTATTTTCATTTTCCTCGGTCGATTAAGCTCGCGCAGACGTTTTCCCTTTTTAAACCCTAAAATATCAGATTTCTAGTGTAAACTTTTCAGACAGATCGTATTTTGTTCGTTTTTGAGTTCGGAGGAGGTTTTCTATTTCCCCTAAATCTGTAGATGTTACTGAATTAACAGAGGCCACAAATATTGTATTTACGAGCCTGCAAAATACGGCATCTCGCGCCTCTAATACTGGGATTATTTGGCATCGACGGTGTAAAAGCATAGCCTGTATCTCAATTCCATTGAGGAAGCGTTTGTCTCGAGTCTCTATCATGGCTACTACACATATCCCTGTAAAAGATTGCAGGCAGATAGAGGAGTAGAAGTCTCTGTTTTCGGCACAGATTTAAACGAGGTTTGTATCCCTTTGTACCATTTTCTTAAATTTCTGACGTGGTATGAATCCTATGTCAGAGTGATGACCATAAAGGAAATCCAGGTATAGTGTGACCCCCATCAACAATAAAAATATTCCCTGTAACATAAGAAGATGAGTTGCTAGCAAGCAAAAGCAACAGACTTGTCAAGTTGGTCTACAGAGTGAAGATTTTAATTTTTGATTTGTGCTTCCCCATCTCTTGATTTTTTTTTTTGGGGACAACCTTTCTATCCGATAAACCTTGTGAGACCAATCGTTCTCAAAAATACCTTTCGTTATCTCAGCTTGTGCCTCATTTCATCACTTTTTAGTAGGTGAATGGATGGATCTGAAGCTCTAGCTATTACTTTAAAGGAGCTCAATCAAGTATGCTTGCTCTTCATGTTAGTGAAGTGAGCTGCTGTAATTTCTGTTGCTTTACAGTTTATTCACTTTTGTTTTTACCTATGCAATGGCAAACAGTTTTCTTTGAAGAAGGCACAAGCTTTTGGCTCACTTGAAAAATAAATGTAAGTAACAGTATATAAAAAATATTTATATTTGTGATTTGTGTGATTCGTTTATTATTATTGACTTTGAGAGAATATGAAACTGTTTTTTATCTAAAGCTTAGTCATAATCATGGGTATAGTGAATCATGCAGGAGAAGTCAATACTCACTCAACAAAACCCACTGCTTCGTCCTATGTCTTGTTCTTTACTCAATTCTGTCAATGGTGAGTTTAGTAAACAGAAATTTTGTTTGAAATTACTAATTTTGTCCATTCAAGAGTTGAATAGTATTACTGATGACACTAGAAATTCCATTCTGACATTTATGGAGGCGTTTATCATGGAGGCTGTTAATTTGTTTAATGATGCGAGGAGACAATTATGTATGCATTCTTTATAAAGCCTAAAGCTTATTGACGGTTTTTACTTTTGAAAAATAGAAAACTTTCTGGCTCACTTGAAATAATTGAGTCACAGACAATAAAACCTTTGCATTGGCATTTTTGTGCTTCATTTATCCTTTGGGAACAATCACAACTACAATGAATTGTGCACAAATTCAGGGCAAAGTGAAGTCAATACTTGGTCAATAAAATCCGTGGCTTTGCCCTATGCCTTTTGGCAATCAATTCTTTTGATGCCGAGTTTGGAAAACAGACCATTTTGATAAATGCAGTGCAAAATGAGGTTGATACTTAGCCAACAAAATCCATGGCTTTGCCCTCATGCCTTGTTCGTCAATCAATTCCCTCAATGTCGAGTTTGGAAAACAGACCATTTTGTTTGTTATTAGTCATTTTGTTATATTACAAGAATTAAATTTTATTCCTGGAGGCAGGGCTGAAATGCCATTGCAACACTTATGGAGGGGTTCAACATTGTAGGATATTAATTTGGTTAATGGTGCTAAGCGACAATAATGCATGTCTTCCTTATAAAGCATTCAGCCGAGTGGCTGCTGCATGATATTCTGAGCAATGTTTTATTTTCCTTTCTTTTGGTATCATCAGATAAGATGGGGTAATATATCATCTTTACAATCAACAGGAACTTGATTTTTGTGAATCCCATACGGGATGATGAAGGTTTTAACATTTCCAGTGCTGGAATGATTTAAAATGCTCAAGTTATAGAACTTGTTGAAATCAAAGTTTAGTAGGTGGACCTTTATCCATTAAATAACTCAAAATATGCTATTCAAAGCAGAAATAGCAAAGCTCTAGCGTTTCATATCTTCAGTATTAAGTTTAGTACCACTTCTGAAAGACAAATCTAAGCAACAGAGAACTTGACTTGTAATCTTCATGACATGAACTTTTCTCATGCATTTAAAGAAAAATTTTCATTTGAACTTTTCTCTCAAAGGTTAGTGATTATTTTTATGATGTTTTTTATATGTAGCTTTTTATTGTAGACATGATTCTATATAAAAATTTGTACTGTCCCAGTTGTGAACATTCTTTTTGCTTTATTTCCGTCAAACACACTTGAATATTATATTTGTTAATTTTGTCATGTTCCGTGGTTTGGCCAAATCAAAAAGGGCATTTTGATCGGTGATTTACTTATGATAACTTAGTCAAGCAAATATGTGAAATATATCAAGCTAATTTTGATGGAGCTGTTTTCCTTGGAGGTTGTCCAAGACAAATTCAAATGCTGAGGTTGTCTCAAATTCTGAAAGGTCCAAGGCAATCCAAATTCTTGTCTTATGTTTTATTCTACTACATACTTCTTTTTATACTTGATTATAAGTTTGACCTATGGGCTTTTAATATTTTTTTTGTTTGTTGAAAAAGAGTTGATGGAACCTTTCTTATTCCCTCGAAGTTTAAATTTCAGGCTCTTTAGTAATTTTGTCCTCAATTTAAAGAAATGGCTGGAATGTAAAGAAAGTTGATTACTGCAAAGTTAGCTCATAAATATCCAGATTTTTAGTTTCTTGTTTTCCTCTACGCCCCTCTATAATGGCATTTCATTGGTGCCTTTGCTATTTGAAATTTCCGATGATTTAAAAAATAAGAAGAATGAAAATTTAATTAAAAATACCAAACCCACTTAGCACATTGGGTTCATCTAATATGAAGGCACTCTTTATAGAATCTTGAATTGCCATTTTTTATATTATTGTTATACTCTTTGCTTTGAGAGTAGCTGCCTGATGGACTCTATTGGTGTTATTTCTTTTCTAAGTTTCAGATTATTTGAACAGTGAGAAGAATGAAAATTTAATTGAAAATATCAACCCGCTAAGCACTTTGGGATCATCTTTATGAGTCTTGATTTTGTTCTTCATTTGCAGGTTATCTCTGACTGTTTACATGCATTTCTGACATCTGACTTGTGGAGGAAGATCTATTGTTCAAAATCTTTTAAAGTAATATCTATGTGGGAAGTGGATTTTTTAAGGATCATCTTTATTATTTTGCTATCTAAGCTTGCCAAGTATTTTTGAAGATGTTGAGAAATACACTTTGATGTAGAATTTGTCATTTTGCCAAGAAAAGGTCTTTCAATGACATTAGATTTTGTATTGATTATATTGCCAAGTAAAAGTTTTGATAAATAAAATTATGATTGGTGTTTGAAACCTTGTTCACTCTTTTTATGCCGGAAGATGCGGCATTCATTGGTTAATGTGTGCATAGTGTGTCCCCTACAATGGAATTGAATTTATTTCATCTGAAAATATTCAGGGATACTCTTCAAAGGTATCTCTTGATTCATTGTGCTTTCAAATGTTGTTTGTTTTAAACGGGGTTTCTTTGTTTGAGATTGCTTGCTTGACTACCATACAATGTGTGTAGGACTAAATCTTAATTTTTTTGGTAGATGGTAAAAAGTGGGCTTTAAAGGGGCCACTCCCTCAAACAAAGAAATGAAAGATAGAATCATAAGAGCACAAACAGAAATAAAACATAAACTAGGTAAGGCACTAAGTTAATACCCACAAAAAACAACAAACAAACAACAAAATGTCAGCCAACAATCTGCTATCCATCAAGGAAAAGAATGCAGGGAAGACTGAAGCAGTTAGTTAGAAATACTGACGGGTAGCAAGATTATTCAAACCAGCAACTGCTTCCCACTCATTACTGAAATCTTCTAGATGTTTCCCCATAGGACTTTCCTCTGGATCCTCCTTATTAACCTTCTTTTTTCTCTGTCCTTTGGTTGTTTTTCTTGGCCCATCCCGAGAGGATAATTCCTTCCTCTTTCTCACCTCTTCTTGCAGGATCTTGGTACTTGAGGCACAATTCTTGATAGTTTCCTTGCTAAAGGTCACCACGAAGTTCAAATTCTCTTTAATGTATCTCACTTCCTCAATCTTTTCCAATTTGCAGTTAAAATTGGAAATCTCCTCTCTGATTTGACTCACTTCCTGAAATAAGTCCTGACTATCCTTATAAGGACCAGGTGCCTCCATCTTCCCCTTAGTGCCCAGAACATCAAGATCTCTAACTTGTTGTTTAAGTTTCTTGTTCTCGTTGTAGAGGCCTTTTCAGAATACTTAGTTGCATGTTTGCAACCTTCTTTAGATTATGAATTCTAGCCACACGGTCCTCTTCTAGGCCAACCTTTTTCTCCTTAGGCCGGTTGAGCTTGCCCTCTTTAGGAGACTGAACTCTGCCTCCTCCCCACCTGAGTTGAAAGAGTGTAAGGGATCCAAGGTGTTATATACGATTAGGCTTGTAAGCATGGGTCTTATTTCTGTCTTCCTTGTTCCTTTCCGAAGATTCTGCATCTCCAGACAAGTCTAAAAAGACGCATTGATGTTAAGGGGCACATGAACCTCATGAATCCTCAAGGGTTAGGAGGAGGTACCAACAAGGTATGGAATAGTAATCAAGTTGTGTTTGGATTTTTAGCCTCTCTCTTTAGGAGGGGAGCCAGACGGGCTAGATTTATCTTTGTTTAGCAAATCAGAAGAGGGGTGGTTAGGCTTCAATTCATTAAAGATGCTGAATAGGTTTTACCTCCCTGAAGAGGAATAATTAGCTTGATGGAGTGGACAACTAGACCCTATTGTTTTGGAACAAGCTCCAGCGAGAAGATTCCACGAACACAGGGCTGTAAAAAAGGAATGCTAATGATTCTTTTATGTCGAAAATGATTCAAAAGGGAGAAGTGGTAGGAATCGAGCCTTATGGATCCTGCCTTCCAACATAACATATTTCATCACCTGAAAACTAACTTCCTCCCAAGGACTAGGTAGAGAGGTTCTCAAGATGCCATTGTCCAACTCATGAATTCTTGCTTTTTTCTCAAAAAATAGGTTAATTACTTCTTTCTTCCGTCACCTAACTTCCTCCCAAGGACTAGGTAAGGAGGTTCTCAAGATGCCATCATCCAACTCATGAATTCTTTCTTTTTCTCAAAAAATAGGTTAATTTCTTCTTCTTCCGTCTCCTGTCTTTAAAGATTCATTAAACCATCATAATTGCATAAGTCAGAGCTAATTCCTCAAAAAGACCTCAAGAACCAGAGAACACCTATCATAATCCAACTCACTGTTATTCCATAGCGTCCTACCAAATCAATGGAGATGACGGTCATGGCCCTTAATTTTCTCAATATAACAGTTAAGTCCCCCTCTTTTAAAATATTTCAAACTGTTGAATTTCTCTTGACCTCCTTGTAGGAGGATGACTTTACTTGAAGTCTATCACTTCCCATGATTTCTTTGGTCGAGCTAGAATCTTTCTGATGTTTACTCTTCTCACCATTTGGAACGAACCGTTGAAACGTTTGGCTCAAAAAGCTAGAGCAGCTGGGTCTCATGTGGTTTGTTCTTTCATGTTGTTAAGACTGCTTGGGTTGTGTAATCATTTATCAAATGCACCTTTCTATGCAACGAATCATGCTTGAGCTTTGCACAAGTATTCCTATCATGTTGAATGATCTATAGATCCTAAAATATTGTCATTGACAAAATGGGCTATAATTTACATAAAACCCTCAAGTCCTAAAGACATTGCTATGAGTTTTGCATGGAATATACATAATTTTCAATTTATGGGTCATTGCCGAACCATTAACCATTAGGTTGATATATTGTGGAAGGTCCATTTTATTTTATTTTTCTCTGATGGAAAGTGATTAGTTGTCGTAGCAATGTTGGGAAGTGGATGTTTTGTTTGTGTAATGTGTAGTTTGTAGTTCGGCATATGGTAATGGCAATTAATTAGGCATTGAAAATGTTTAGTAAGAGTTGTCAAGAGGTTTGAAACTTGCATTATATTAATTAATGGTCCTGATAATGGATCATGTAGTGTGTTCTGATATGACAATGGTTTAAATTCCAATCACAAGCCTTTTCCAGAAGTCATTTCTTTTAATGGTTGAAACCCAAAATTGCCCTTATTTTTCTACAAATTAAGAATATGCCTAATCTAAATGATTGGTTCGAGAAAACAATGGTTTAAAACCCAGGTCCAAAACAAGCCATTCAGCTGGAGTCCAAAAGACTCTAGAGGTAACATTATCATTCTTAGTGACTATACAAACATTGATCTCTTTATTTTCTCTATGGGAGATGCATTAGGCACTCCTTTCTTTTGCTATCACTGTACGACACTCTGAAGTTCCAATGATCATGGATTCTGGTCATTTATGGACATTATTATCATTATGTTTCTTTAAATCTCATATTATCACCATCTATCTGCACAACCTCTCAGCAGTCATGTAAAATAATTTCATGTCATCAGCCATGACTAGATTTAGAGCTCTATCTCCTTAGAAGTAATTAGTAGTTTATGGGAAATCATGTATTGATTGGACATGATAATTGGAAATCTCATTCGTCCATAGCTATTTTACTTAAAATGTTATCTACTTCTGTTCGTGCTACTTTGAATTTAACAATTTTCATATTTACTTTGACACTCAAACAACCATATCACAATACTAGCTGTAACAACCATATCACAATACTTGTAAACCATAAACCATCTCACAACAAGTAAGAATCACAAGTATTAAACAACTTTATTGTATAGTGGTCTCCATAGTCCCTTCAAGTAGAAAATACAATGCTATCTAGCTTAATAGTTTATTACCAACAAGGTTTAGTAATTTATTCCATGTCCTTCTATATAATACCAAGTGGCTCTGCTCGTTGTTCAATGACTTGTAAAAGTTTTTCATGGTCTTCTACATCTAGTCTCCATTTTTTGCGTTTACTATTTGTAGTCTTCACCTGCTGCAATTGTAACCCTGTAGCAATTATGTGATGGGTGTAATGATACACCTTTTTGTCTGGTTTGTAATCAACAAAGTGAATCCCACTTTGGAGGGCTTTCACTTGTTGTAAGTATGTTCCTTGCACTACAACTGAGCCAGTAAAAAATGTTGTCACTTCACTTGTTATTTCACATGTTAGCTTTGTTCTCTCCTCTGTGCAATGCAACAAGTAGTACTCCACTTTCTCAATATTGGCTTCTTCAGCAATGACTGCAAATACATCTCCTACAACAAAATGCAAAGAAACATTCAATGATCGGATGTATAGTATAAATTATATACATATATATTTAATTATCAAATTATACTTGATCCTTTCAAATAAAACATACCTTGTTTAACTAGCCCAGATATGTGGTCATAATCAGTTGAAATTAATGGCACATCTTCAAAACTATCATCATGATCTGAGCCATATGTGTCATCCACAACTAAAGGAACTTGCTTCCACTCACCTACATACCCATGTTTTTGACTATTGCACTCTGAATATGATTTGTTCATGCATTCATAACAAAAACAAGAATAATCTCTTGTACAGATTGTCCAGTTATTACTATCCATAGTCATCAAAGAGTGCAAAGACCTAGAATTGGGAATCCTTTCACATCCATACTTTGTCCTCCGATCAATACCTTCATTTAATCATGCTCAAAAGATCAATAAAGTTTAAAACAAACAACAAAAATCAGAATAAAAAAATTTAAAGTTAGTAACTTGTAGTTCACTTAATAAATCACATCAAGATTTACATATCTATGTTTTAAATGTGCATGTACCTGTTATCTCCCAAAATACTCTGTGTGGGGTTGAAGTGTGTGATGTTGAAGCCTGTGAGGTTGAAGCCTGTGAGGTTAAAACCTGAACTGCAAAATGTTTCTTACACCATTCAACAACGGTGTGGGCATCAATTAATCGATCTCCCTCATAATCAAAGCTTTGTTTCTTTAGAGCACGTTTGATGCATGCACCTGCACCATCGTGTTCTCCCTTCCCATGACCACTCTCAAAAAAACTCCATGAATGAGGAATTTTGTGATGACGATGATAACGACTGAGTGCAAAGAAAGGGCGAGAGGATTTGAATTGTGATGCGCAACCATCTGACCAAACAAAATGGTGATCTATTTGTATTCCTCGTTGATGAAGATATTGAAAGAACAAACCAAAACAATGTTGCACAAAGTGGGTGTCATGTTCTTTGTCATCACTTATATAGAAGTGATACTCCTTCTTGATCATTCGCTTCACATATGTACTTTCAACCCCATCCAAATCCAATTGTGCATGCCTATAAAATACTTGAACCATGATAGTAACCAGTCGGTATGATAATCGTGTTTGAATTTCTTTTTGATGAGAAAATGAGTAATTCTCAGCAAAATCAACCACGGACAATATGGAACCAATAGGGAATGTGTCTCTATTAGTCTTGAATTGTGTAGCTTGCCACTTTGAATAGTGAGAATGTTTGATGTACGGACTAATAAAACCGGAAACTTTGCATGAATGTAGTGATGGGGATTTCCTCTTCTACCAAATCAACTTTGGTTGCATCTTTTCCAAGCCTTGTTGAATATTTTATGTATTTGAACCTACAAAATCAATTCATAACATGGACAAATTGTCATGTATTCATTTGCAATAAAATAAAAATCAAAATAAAATCTAACATCCAAATTTAAAAACATAAATTTATATATATCACCTCTTGCAAGCAACCAGGTTAACTGTGTCCAAATCTTCATTTGTTTTTGGCAATAATTTCAAGTCCCCACACTTGTCACAGACACCTTTGATGCAAGTCATACGATCATCAACATGATCATCAGATACGTTGCAAATAATTGAAGTTATGAATTCACTGACACGTGTAGGTGGGGAAATTTCTTCTCGTAACTTTCTATACACCTGAAAAAAACATAGATTTTGAAATACATTAATTTTAAATCACATGTCTCAAAAAATGATATTTAAACAAATTTTAAATATATAGATATAAATGAAAGCACGCCTCAAAATATATATACATTGAATCTATAAATTTTTATGTACCTGATAGTGATAATCAAACTCAACGTGATAAGCAACAACATGTGTCAAGGACTTTATCAGCTCGCACATACCAAGGCTTCAAATTTTCAAACATTCGTTGTCCAATCTTAACATCTGGATTTTCTTCTGTAAACTTTATGTACATCTCGTGTTGAGTTATTTCAAGCCAATGTTTTATATGTTCGTCATAGTTATTGCGAGTTACCCTATGTTTTAAAACATCCCTCACATTCGGAGAAGGACGAGTCCTTTCAGTCCAAAAATCAGAAACTATCTTCACAATATTATCCTCTATTTTATCAGAACGTGGATTTCTACACATTAGTGCCCAATTTCCTTCCATAGTAGAGTCATCCAATGTCTTCCTCCTTTTTGCATACCTGCTAACCGTCTTTCTAGATAAACCCAATGCCTTGGCAAATGTGGTAACATGATTCTTTGTTGTATCTTCACTTACAACTGAAGTTAATATTGCTCTATGAGAAATACTCTTATCAATGAGACCTAGTTTTTGTACCCAAAGAACTTATTCCTTTAAAAACATTCCCAACAAATTCTTCTTCTACACGTTTTGAATTTTTTTGTCCAAAATCAACACCTAACAATTCTAATGTTTCCTTCATATCAACATGATTCAAGAATGTAACCAACAAATGTGCTCTAGCAACTGTAGTCAAATTAACAAATTCACCATATATTATCTCTACACTTTTTGCTGTTTTCTTTCGTGATAGTGGTTCTTGTTCGGAAAATTCTTTTAATTTTTGTAAATCCATCTTCACCAAGTGTTTCACATTCTTTTTGGGAAGTAATTCCATAACTTTTGATATCACTTCAGCATAATGTTGTGCATCATGATCTGTGTCCATAAACATACACATGGGATCCTATCAAAACCCTTGCCTTTACGCAATCTAAAAAACATAAATTATCATATTTAAACCTTAGAACTAAAAAAATATTAGGATCTATCAAGGGTTTCTATACATATGTACCAATTTTTGCAGCGTTGTCTTTCACTTGTTGTGTCTTCTCTCTCTCTCTTTGTGCCCTCCTACGAACAGATCTTCTAGCATTCTTCTCTGCATTCTCTTCCTCGGTATATTTTCGTTTCTCATTCTTTGCATTTCCCATGATTCATCCACTTCAAAAAATTTCACCTGCACACTTGATACAAATCTGAATGTGTAAGAGTAAACTTGATACAAAACTATATGTGCATGCATGCATGCAACTCTATTTATATACAAATCTCAGTAGAAATTATGTTATTTTTAATTTTAGTTTTCTATAACTTTAAAACAACTTTTCTAAATTTAATAGAATTTATATTTAATATGTAAAACAACTTTTCTAATTTAATATTACATATTTTTGGTTAAAAACAATTTAAAAAAAAACACACTTACTTTAAAACAAAAAAAATATGTAAAAAATTAAATTTAAAACATAAAAAGCGAACAATATTAAGTAAGTAACTTGTAAAATATTAAATTTAGAAGGGGAGACGCAATTGCGAATCATTAAAGCTAGGAGGAGACGTTTTGGCGGCGCTTTGGTGGCGCAGAGGGGGTTCGCGCGAAATGGGGTTTGCGCGAACCCATTCGCGAATGTGGTTCGCGCGAACCCCATTTCGCGCGAACCCTGCTGAGTGGCAGTGACGTGGCGCCCAAATGGCACATTTTGGCCCCAAATCTTTTTGGGGGACAATTGTGAGCCAAAATCTGCCACTCGGATGCCACGTAATCAGGGTAAACGAAATAGTTAACTTACAAAATTTTGACACAAAATTCATATTTTTATTGGCTTTCTAAAAATGCAATTTTCATTTTTTAAAAATCTGTTTTGCTATTTATTTTTTAATTCTTACTAACATACGGTATTTTAGGGCAATCAATAGTACACAATCAACCAAATTTGAAAAATAGTACAATATATCAAAAAAATTGAAAAAAATATACTTAGTATTTGTTGAATTCTTCTTCTTGCCTGTGAAAAAAAAATTTAATTTCGATATAAATATTAAAAGTTATTGGCATTGAAATATGGACGCCATTTATTTTAAAATATAGTTACTAAATAATTAATTAAAAAAAAAATATAAGTCAAAAAAATATGAAATTTTGACAGCACGTCAAAATTATAATCTTGAACATATATCTAAAATTTCATAGTGAAAAGATAAGTTTTCATTTTAAAAAACCACCGAGGGACAGTCATTCCTCTTTAATAACATAAGAAACAACATATGAATAAAATTAAGAAAAATACTATATTTTTTGCCAAATATTTTAAAAAAATATACATGTATTCTACACTCTAAACACAACATTTCGTTAGTTTGTAGAATTTCATGAATGTGTACGGTTTTGTGGCTATTAACTTTAGAAAATCAATTAAACTGAAAATTCATGTTTACTAAGGTACAAACCATACCAAAAAGTGGGACATTTTATTGTGCTTTTACCCTGTAAATTTCTGAGAAAAATCCCTACGACAAAATATAACAATTTTGGGCATACGGGTATTTGGCGAAAAAGGCTAATATAGCTCTTTGGGAATATCTTGACACATTATTTTAAAAGTATGAAATTTTTTTGGATAGGGTAGTCGTAGATTTCAGGATGAAATTTGGGTGACACCATTACATCTCACCACTTTGTACTTTTTTTTATTAATGTCCATCATCTATGACACCTTTGTTTATCTTTTTATGACACACTACCTCATTTTAACACCTTTTGCCAATGCCATCACCTGTGTGAAATGTTTTCATTTTTGCATTTACTTTTCTCAATGCTATCAACCATGTGATATGTCATCCTATATACACCACATCTTGAAATTAATAAGATAGGAAGAGAGAATCATTAGAAGTTTCATCTTCTCTATTCCTTTTTTCATCTTTGCATCTATTTACTTAGTTCTTAGTTCATCTTGCACTTTGTTTGGATTAGTTTGGATACTCTTCTTCTTGGATGGTTTGCTTTGTACTATTAGGTCACCTATAGTGATTCTAGGATATGAACAATATTTACATTCTCCACCTAATAGTGATTCTCTCTCGGTGCGTTATTTATTTAGAGAGATAAATGCAATAGTGACCCCCTACAGTACAATGTGAGTACTCTAACCATCTCTCATCATTTTACACAGATAACTTAATCTTCTTCCCTAATTGTGTTATGTTATCTTCGTATTACATATGTTTGGATGTTAGTTAGCATAGTAATATTATTCTTGATTAGCTTTTTAGCTTTACATTCATTTCATTTTAGTTATATCATGCATTCTTGTCTTATTTATTCTTTATCCATACTTCTCACACAAAACTACCAATATCTTAATAGGGTTCTCTACTATATCTTGATTGTGTGCCTGGAAACCCTAGCTTGACTTAGTGGAGGGATTACGCCCTCTAGATATGCAATCCTAGCAATCAATGTTTCCCTTTTAAATCTAACTAATGTATGTTGATTCATGTGTTTTTCCTACTCATTGCATCAATACCATTGTAGAACGAATGATTTAGGAGTGCAAGTTATTGGGACATATTCTTGTCCCATCACACATCTTTAGTGAACCCTACATGATTCCTATAAACCTTTTAATCAATAACATCTCCTTAAAATCACCCACACATAGATTATGAATTCATCTAGAAGCATAGAAAAACCAAAAAACTTCAAAAACATATCATCAAAGACACCATCACCTAGGGGTGATTTTATTTGTTCATGTTTTTTCATCTCTACGAATGACATCAGCCCCTGTGAAGATTTGTTTGGATGACCGATCTGTCTATTTTTCATATGCTTTCAGCCCCCTCATGTACACCCTTATGTATAGCTGATTGATGTAGCCTTCATTATTGGACCCTATCTCAACTTGACCATCAATTCACCATGAATTATCGGGTTTGGGGTCCTCTCGACTCTACTATACATATATTACCATAATCATATAATCCTGAAGTTGAGTTTCCCTTTTACATAGAATGGTGTGTCATAGGGGCACCTAGAAAGAATTTTTCTACCTAGTACATTGGCCCACCTAAGGATAAATATGAAGAAAACAAAAATTATTATACATTTGATCATCCTCCTAAGATTAAAAAAATTATATGTCAGTTTCCTCAATAAAAAAATGAATTAGAAGAAATTCTTAGCAAACATCTTCTTGATTTTATTTCGAACAACATGACCATATTGTAGAAAATTTGAAATCTACCAAATTAGGTTGATATGAAAATTCCTCTAATTCTTACCATCTCATTATTTAGATTATTGATAGCATGAGCAAACAAAAATATGCTACTATGGCTCAATTCCTCCAAATTCATGCCAACATGGGTATATTATTCAACCGCCTTAAAACAAGCTTTTGTGGCATGATCTATAAAATTTGATCAATTTTTTTCTAACCTACAAACCCCTTTAGGAAATTATCTTTATTCGATTATAGCCCGAAATAAATAAAATTAAACAAATACAATGAAAGAAAAATAACCAACACTACAAAGAGTATATAACAAAGTTCAAAAAATTCCTATGTCTCTCGGTTTGCTAAACGTTGAACCAATTCATTATAACATTTTTATTATAAGTACATATAAACTTAAAATTATATAATGAATGCTTCACTCAAACCTCGTGTCGAGTTGATTATGCTAAAATGTAAAATAATAGCCTAATGTAATACAAGCTTGATAAATAAATGAATACTAAAATACTAAAATGATACTCAAGTAATAAAGCAATGAAAATATGAAACCCTAATTACAAAGAGGGTTAAAAGATCCTTAGCTGATTTAAAGAGGTTTTAGACTATGCCATAATGGAGACCATCTAGACGCAGAGATGGAGGACCATCACATAGAATCTTGGAAAATGTAGATCCAACATATTTGACTAGACAGGGTCACCTTAAGAGGGATAGGGCGCTTGTGGGCACCCCGGTGCCTGCGTAAAGGATCTAGAAAACTCTTCTAAGGTATCACAAGAGGTTTTCACTTGTTCACCTTTTGTCATGTGTATATCATTGTAAGATCACCAAGGTCAGTGTAAACCTACAATGAAGAAAGCACCTACAAAACCCTCAAATAGACATCAAATCCTAAAAATAAATATGAAAAATGAGGGGTCAAAATGTCCTCAACCACCACAATGGTGAACTTAGTTTAGTTATTGTGAACATTAGATAAATCTATGTGTGTGCAATAATGAGTTGTCATATACAACTCATAGATAAGGTTGAGAGATACTAGGAATTGTTAGAGAGATTTGTGTGAGATAGAGAGACTCTAGGAGATCATGATTGACTCCTCCTTTGTAGGAGACTATCAATCTATATATTGTAATCTTCTATATTGAAATAATATCCCGAATGAAAACAAATTGAAGTATTATTATATTTGGTGTTTTTATTAGGTTTTGCAAGTCTGATTTTTAGCAAAACTCTAACCAAATTTACATTTGGTATCAGAGCAGGAATGGTAGTTCTATGTGATTTGTATATTGCCTTGCTTTATGATTATCATCTACCTTTTTGTAATTGCTTGAATCTGTTAGAACTGCTCTAAAGAATATGTTGTAATTTCTATATTACGATCTAGGTTTCTCTAATTTTTAATGGGTTTATAGAGTTATTTTTGAGAAAATACTGTCTGAATTTCAGCTGAACCCACATTCTAGATGTGGAGAAACATGGAAAATATGAAAGGGATTTTATGTTGATTTTTTCCCTTACGGCCTGCTGTAACAATTATGGAGTATATTTTCAATATGTTCAAGAGGTTTTAACATTATTTACGGTTCTTTTGGTGTCTAGTGGAGATCTTTTCGAATCTATAGTGGATCAACATTCATGGTTTAATCTTGTACATTTACACTTGGTTTGCATCTTTATGTGCATAACTTGACACGTCTATTATTTCCACGAACCTACAATTTTGGATTCTTATATTCTCGGTGAATGGTGTCTAA
Organism: Taxus wallichiana var. yunnanensis; assembly: GCA_018340775.1. NCBI lineage: Eukaryota > Viridiplantae > Streptophyta > Pinopsida > Cupressales > Taxaceae > Taxus > Taxus wallichiana. The sequence goes on from CM031243.1 coordinate 397,909,110, forward strand.
GTAACAGATCTAGAATGCCATCCATTCCATTATTCCTGCACTCACATATTTGTGAGTTTGATCACAATGTGCCGATTCATGGTGCTAATTAGGACTGATTTGGATACGCTCTAAGGATTGGTATGTATTGGACTAAATGAAGGTGAAGATCTCCACATGCAAGCCTGGGAATTTCTATAAATCATTCATATTACGGGTCATACAAAAACAATTGTGGATTCCAAAGGGTAGATGTGACAGGGTTCTTCTATTGATCCTTGTGTCAAGTCATCATGCAAATCCGTGTATCAGTGTCCAGTCAAACCAAACACTGAACATCGATAAGTATGCTCAGTAATTTTATAATTTTGTGTTTGTATTAATTTTGAATGTCCGTGTTGTTAATTTTATATTTATTTTGCAATAGTTTATCGGTCAAAAGTAATATTGTTCAATATAATGTTGTTATGTGTCATTTTGTAACAATCAAGAGTCATTATATGTCTATGTCATTTTTGAGTCATCCGTTATTATTGTAAAGTGTTGTCACCCATCTCATTAAAATTTGTTGTCAAAATTATTAAATTGTATTAGAAAAAGTAATATTTAATTTTTTTATTGTTTCATGTTGTCAAGTCTTTTGTTTGTGAAAGTGTCACTATAAATGTCCATAAAATAATAAAAATTGCCTTACGAACACATTTTGGGGAAATCGACACCCTTAAAAAAAAGACACATTATCGGTTAAAACCGACGTCTCAATTGAGGGGTGTATTATTCTCTAAAGAGCTTCATTGCAAAACTTGCTAAGTAAGTAGTGACAAGATGGAGGTTGGAGGCAATGGAGGAAGGAGGTTGATCGGTGACCTCTCATCCAAAGCACCATCGACGAGGCTGGCAAAACCGAACCGGTGTCAAGTTTTTAAGTTGTGTGTTTGGTTTAAAGCATACATTTTTTAGAATAAGAACAAATTATTTTTCAATTATAATGTATAAATTTCCTAAATGTAACTCCTGATGTAATGAAATAGGTGAACAAAAGCACCACAGTAAGACAGTTCATGGATCTTGAAAAGGTTTGTGGAATATCTAGAAAACCACAAGAGGTGGACAGGTGATGGATCTGTTACATGTCAAGGTTTGTGGTAAACCTGTAAAACCATAGAAGGTTGAGCATTGCTCCCTTCATTAGTATCAAGGTCATGAGTCACAAAGTTTGACATGCTCCATAGAGGAGAGCATACTGCAGATAAGAGTGTGTATGTTTTTCCCATGTTCACACTAAGGGGGTGAATGTTAGGAATAGTTTAGTTATTGTGAACATTAGATAAATCTATGTGTGTGCAATAATGAGTTGTCATATACAACTCATAGATAAGGTTGAGAGATACTAGGAATTGTTAGAGAGATTTGTGTGAGATAGAGAGACTCTAGGAGATCATGATTGACTCCTCCTTTATAGGAGACTATCAATCTATATATTGTAATCTTCTATATTGAAATAATATCCCAAATGAAAACAAATTGAAGTATTATTATATTCGGTGTTTCTATTATGTTTTGCAAGTCTGATTTTTAGCAAAACTCTAACCAAATTTATAGTACCACCACATAGAATCCTGGAAAATGTAGATCCAACATATTTGACTAGACATGGTCACCTTAAGAGGGATAGGGGTGCTTGTGGGCACCCTGGTTTGTGTAAAGGATCTAGAAAACTCTTCTAAGGTGTCACAAGAGGTTTTCACTTGTTCACATTTAGTCATTTGTATATCATTGTAATATCACCGAGGTGATTGTAAACCTACTGATGAAGAAAGCACCTCAAACCCCTCAAATCCTAAAAAGTAAATATGCAAAATGAGGGGAAAAATGTCCTCAATCACCACAATGGTGGACTTAGAATTGAGTGCTACACTACATCTCAGACCCAATGTAGTTTTTTGTGTTTGTGTGTACATAATTGTACCCTAGGTTTATCTTGTGTGTTGCACTTGTAGCAGTGAGCAAGTAACTAGATGTATAATTTAAATAATGTATGCATGGAAACCATAGACTCCCCTCCTATGAAGTTTGATGCAGATGAACCAAAATTTGTCCCTTTTAATTCAGCTATATGGATGAAAATGGAGCTATAGATGCCTCTAATGGATGCAACCTTAAGTGGAGATAGTAGATGTTTAGTGCTTTCTCCATTTTAATGATCACATAACTTTATATTTATATGATTCATTTTCTTGAATTTCTTAATTAACCCCAAGAAAGGCCAACTACCAAAAATATAAGATGCTCAAACAACTAGAAAATACCTAAAAAGTGTGACCAAAGTAGAAAGAGGACAAGGGCACCCGGAGGGGCTAGGGGGTGCCTGACGCCGACATCTTGGAAGGGTGTTGGCATTGAATGACAAATTATGAAAAGGTGAAAGGAAAGACTAAGAAATTAATAGTGTAAGACTAAAAGAATAAGCATAAAGAAAAGAAAGGTTCTTACTTAGGAACCATATGAATAGTAGTATGCGATCGGGACTAGATAATTATCCAATGTGTGTGATTTTTGTCTACATTTTCCCCCAATTTATGTTAGTGAGCAGAAATCTCATTAACATAAATGAGATAGATACACTTACCCGATAAATCCATGAAGATAAATGTAAAAAGTGTTCGAGGGACTAGACAAAGTGTGGAGTGATAAAAATATGGAGCATGGATGGAAAATATGAACAAGTGTAAAAGGTGACAAAAATTAACCTACGGTGAAAATGCGTGTGTGAATGTGGTGGTACTTATTGTTTGTGTCGATGTGTGTGATTTTGATGTTGATGTTGACTATCCGCTTCCCATATGAACCGACTCGGAAAAGAGAAGAGGAGAAAGTACTCAAATACACATGGATATGTATAAAAAAACATGTAAGGATGTATGTAAAAAATATTGAAAAATGTGAAAAAAAAACATATGAACATGATCTATGATGATAAAAGAGTGTAGAAAGGATCCCTAGATGATGTTGGTGCACGTGATTTTTTCATGTAATCTCATACTAGTGTAATGGAAGAAGTGTAGGAGAATTTTCCTGGTGTCTTCCTCTAATCTTTAATTATTCCCCATTGTATAAAACACCACTCCAAATGTTTGTGTATTCAGTACATCCCTATAAAAGCCGATGTGTATGGAGTTTTGTAAGCCGTGTTGAACTACCAATAGATGTGTGATATGCCTCCTAGTCCTAGGTAATCCAAGTAAGTTTATTGTGTGATATTCCCCCTAGTCTTAGGTAATCCAGTAAGGCCATTGTGTGATATTTCCCCTACTTTTAGGCAATGTAAGAAAGGTCATTATGTCATGCACCCAAGTCTTATTTTGTGCTAGGAGATATGAAAATTGTATTGTAATGGTATTGTGTTGTGTTGTATATACTCTATATAGGGTGAGTGATTCAACCAAATTATGCCCCCTTCATTTGGGATGAATGAACTTGTTGAAGGAGAATGTGGCCCAAAGGAGAACTAAACGTTGAAAATTTTTTCCTCGTAGGGGGAAGGGCATGTGCTTGGTCTAAACAAAGGAACATATAAACAAGTGGTTGGGTGACAAGTGTTACTACAAGAAAATACATACATATATGTATAAGATGAAGTGTTAGCTAGAAAAACAATGTGTAAATTAGAATACAAGTAGAAGACAATGTAGACCATGAAAAACAAGTTACAAAGATGAGCCATCATTCAAGATGTTGCAAGACAATCAAAGCCTATGAATCCAAAAAAGGATACGAATGTGCACACAAGACAAAGGTAAAATCTTGTAAAAATGGCACAAAATGGCAATCAAGTAAAAGTGATATAATAGATAACCATGTTGAAAAATAGTCTGCAAAACAAATGTTGTATTATACAAAAGTGGATCCCCTGGAGGTGTTGTGGACCTGGTACTATGTATTGCACCAAGAATACATGCTATGTGTAATGAACCCATATAATCTATGATCACAACTAGAAAGAAATTTAACACGCATGTGTGTATGATAAATATAATGACATAAAATATATGTATTTAGAATGTGTACTAAAGTGAACATATATAAGTAAATGCAAAACATGAATGCAACCAAGATATGAAGTATGTTATGGATATAATGTAATGCAGAGTGAATGATAGGAGCCATGTGCCCCCTAAGTGAATGGAATTGTATGTAGTGAGGTTCATTTTCTAATGCCCCCTCATTAGTAAAGAATGAAATGTAAATGAGAGTATGTCATCGGAAAGGATCGAACTATATTTTTGCGTAGCGTGATGTTATGAATGTGTAATGTTGATATGCGACATAGAGATGAGGTGTGAGAATGTGTGATGATTTAGCCTAAAGCGTATATCACTGGAAGATAATGGAATAAGTGATGATTAAACCTAAAGCGTGATATCTAAACTAAAGGATGCTAGAAGAAGTGATGATGTAACATATAACATATATCACTAATTTAGGAATGTTGCATGATAGAAATATTGAATGCCTGAATGAGTGAGTGTGATGAGTGCCATTTTATTTTTATACCCTTAGCAGTCCAGTATGGACCATGAGAGTAGAGTGTGTCATCGAATAGTGAGTGCAGTGCACTCAATCATATGTGTAATGGATTTGGTCACGATAAATATTCATGTGATGTGTAATGTGTAGTTTGTAATGTAGGATGTATTGTATGTAATGTAATATGTGTAGATGATATAAGATGTGTAGATGCATAGTAAATGTAATAAGTAATATGTAAGATGTAGGATGTAGGATGTAGGATCTATGTATGAAAGATGTGTGAATATGTGTGATGTGTAATGTCTATTGTGCAGTGTGTGAGTTTAATATGTATAGGATGCCCTCAACAATCAAGTGTGAATTGAATCACAAGAGTGCTTCATCGGGTAATGTCGATGCTAGCATCGTGAAGATGTCTATGTAAATGTCTATGATGTGTGGATAGGGGGTGAAGAGATAAGTGTAATGCCTCCCCAAGTTTATAATGGTGAGAGAACTATCCGATGAGAGTAAAGGATGAAATTCCTATACTCGATGGTTGTGGTGAAGGCATGTGATCATGGTCTAAGAGTTGTGGTATATTAGATAGACATTGCATGGGTGAGTGAATTCTATGTGCATGCGATGGATGAGTATATGGTGGGTACCACGGTGTAACAAAATGTGTAGGTGATGGAGACCTATGTGAAGTAGAATGCGGTAGTGATGGACACTTACATGGAATAAAATGAGGTGGTGATTTATGTCTAGATGAAGAAACTGTCTTAGGAATAGGCCTATACTAATGTGTTGGACTAGTAGAGCAATGAGGCCACATGAGGTGTGTGTGAGTAGGTGAGATAGGAGTAGATTGTGCTTTAAGTGTTATGGGTCATGGCGTACTAGATGAAGCAAATGATACATTAGCCATTATGAGAGGTGGTTGTGACCATGTAGTAGATGGAGGAGCACCATAGTTAAAAAAACTTGATTTTTATGAATGAATTTTAGATGCAAATGATTCGTGGAGATGATATACTTAGACCTTTGAATCCAATTAAGGCCTAGAAGCATGTCACATCCATCGATTACTTTTCCAACAAGGAAGGGTAAAAGAATATTGAGAAGACCTACCATAATGTTATGTTTAAAAACACCATATGAATTTTTCATGGGATATGAAATTTGTGATACTGGATAGCTAATAGCGATGAGAAGTGGAATAGAACATGCATTGATGGGAAAAGATGGATCAACCTTAGTATTATTGATAGAGATAGATCTAATAGAGGAACTAATATGTAAGTGATTAGAAATGAAATTCACATGATAATCATGGTCAGAGAAAGAAATGATTGGTGGAGAAGTGTTAGTATGCATAACTAGAAAGTCAAGAGCCCCTAATGTAGGAGGAGGCACTGCGTGATATGCATGATTAGCTAAAAATTATCCCACTTTCTCTTCATTTTTGGGTGGAGGGTTGTTACAGATCTTGAGCTTATGATTTTTAGTGACAAGTGGGGAAACCGTAGGTTTGGGAAGCTTAAGTTTACCATCATTGATTAGGTCTTGTATGAGGGTATAAATCTTAAAACAATGATCTATACAATGCCCTATGCACCGATGATAGTCGCAATGAAATTTTTCATTATAATTACATCCTTTTAGTCAATATTTATCTAATTGGATTAGATGAGGATGTTTGATATGATTTCTATCAATAAGCTATGGTAGTAGGATATGTGGAGGAATAATTAACTTAGCATATGTACATTTTGGTGTTGCGACTAAATATCTTTAGTAGTGGATACCACGTTAATAGTAATTTTTTTTTGTTTGTTGGTTTAGTTGCAGACAATTTACATATCAACTTACTTTGAAAAAATGTAGAAGATGATGCTTGCTCTTGATATTTAAGCATACATATCGATAAGAGATTGCTTTCGTGAAGATTAATAGTATGAAAATTTGATCGAATTGAAGGAGAGGTCTCAAAAAGAACACTTTCCTTTAGATGCGGCAATACAATCTGGATGAATAAGTCTTGAAGCTTAGAGTGCAAGCACATTTTACATCTTAGTTATGTTATTTTTATATCTCAAGATGTAATCTACTAACTATTTGTTACACTACCGCTTAAGTTATGTAAGTTGGGCATAGAATATCTTAGATCCCATGTTGGTAGAAAAGTGATTTATAAAAGAATCATCTAGATGTGTGAAATATTTTACTAAATGAATAGGTAGGTCATAGAACCAATGTAAAATATAATCATGTAGACTACGGGAAAGAATTTATACGAAGGAAATGATCGTCCGTAAAATCAAGGAAAGCTACATTGAATACTTGAAGATACTTTTATGGGTAACCATGCCCATTGAAAATGGGAAGCTTGGGGGTGAAAAAATTAGGAGGAAGTGAATAAGTAGAGATGGTGGGTTGGAATGGAGTATGTAATAATAAATTGGAATCCAAATATGGAGATGCATGAGAAGTAGCCTATTGTAATTGAAAAATTTTTGCTTAGAGGTCTTGATAGAGGGAGGATAAGTCTTGAGTGCCAATAGAAGAAACTTGCCATGTGTGAGAAACAAGAGGTGGTGTGAAGTGATTGGTGGGAGTAGTGATAGAAACGGGATGGTAGAAATAGGTGGAAGAGTAGAAGTAGGTGGTTGAGTAGCAATGGAAGTGGAAATGGCCACATAAGCAGTAAGATCTACCAAATTGGTAGCTTCCTCATGAGAAAAATGTAAGAGCAAGTCTAGATCTTGGGGATACTCGGTAATATGGTCACTAAGGGCTTTAAATTTTTTTAGTAAAGTCATCATAAGAGTGAGCCATGGTAAGAGGAGGATAAGAGCCCTAAATGGAAGGTGTATTTGAACATTGGCTTCAACAAAATGATTATGCTAAAATGTAATTTAATAGCCTCATATAATACAATTTTGTAGTAAATAAATGTATACTGAAATATTGAAATAATACCGAGGTAGTTAAGAAATGAAAATATGAAACCCTAATTACAATGAGGGCTAGAATATCCTTAGCTTATTCGAAGAGGTTGCTGGACTATGTCATAGTGGATACCAACGGAAAAGAGATGGAGGACTATCATAAATAATCTTGTAAAAATGTAGATCGATAGATTTAACTAGACTAGGGTGCATTGATTTGGATAGGGGTGCCCATGGGCACCTTAGTATGGTTTCTAGGTGCCCTGGTCTACATAGATGCTCTAGTAACATCCTCTAAGGTTTTAAAATAGGTTTGCACTTGTTCACCTTTAATCATGTGTCATGTGTATGTCGTTCTAATATCACCAAGATCGTTGTAAACCTAGAATCAAGAAAGAACCTACAAAACCCTCAAATATACATCAAATCCTAAAAATAAAGATGCAAAATAAGGGGTTGGAATGTCCTCAACCACCACAATGGTGGACTTACAACTGATCATTACACTACATCTCAGATCCAATGTAGTTATGTGTGTGTGTGTGGATGTGTGCCCTAGGTTACTCTTGTGCATGTCACACTTGAAGTAGCGAGCAAGTAACTAGATGTAGAATGTAAATAATTTGTGTGTGGAAACAATAGACTCCCCTCCTATGAAGTGTGATGTAGATGAACTATCCTTTGTCCCTTGTGATGGAGTTGTTGAATCATAATCACAACACACCCGATTTTGCAACTTTATAGATTGAAACTATCAGTGTGATTGCATAACATGGAGCTTTTCCTAAAGTGTGGGAATTTGCAATCAAGAAAGATCTTCGGATGAAGGTTGGTTCTTATTCCTCTATTCTGATACACACACTCAAATTGTAGAGGATCTATCCTAAAATCTACTCTAACTTGCTAAGGAGAAAGGGTTAAAAAAGGTTATAAGAAATTGAACCTAAGTTGATGGAGGTGATGCACCAAGAGGAATGCTGAATAACTTTCCTTGCATGGGAATAAAATTGAACAAGATTGAAGAGGATGAGCATCAACACATATCAATTTCTTATCACAAATTTATTCACCATTAAACACAAAACACCAAAACATGTAACACAACCTAATGCATAGTTAACCAAATTTGTAATGAGAGATCAAAAATATGCAATGAACAGAGGAGATGATTGAAATTCATCCATAGAATTATATTATTTCTCCACACATTTGATGTAGTGAATTACAATGGCCAAGAGGAAAAAATTGTATTTACCTTTTGAATGGGATGTTTTAACTCCACAAGATCACTTACAGAAAGAGAAGAAGGGAGGGTGTAAAGAAAGATTATCTAACCCTTTAAAATGAGCCCCTCCTTACAATATATAGGAAGAATGAGAGAAGGGAGAGAGGAATTCAAAATATTGCTTCAACCACCCAAAAATACATTAAAATCACCTGCAATAATGATGGGTGCCACTGTAAAACCCATACCTCCATGTACTTTTCCTTGTTGGAGAAGAAAGGAAGCCCATATCTTCATCATTTTGGTAGGTGAGAAATCTAGAAACATTCCTCTAAAATGGAGGAATGTATTTCTTCATTTTGAAATACTTAGTCTCACTGAGAGCTTTCCAAAAAGTATGATTTTGTGCAAATCCAAGATCTCAATCAAAATTTATGGCCATTTGAATATGAGGGTGTTATTTTACAATTAATGTGGGTGGTTGATCTTCCTTTTGAACACGACCCTAGATTGTACCCTCGAAATCTGAAAGTTCAAAATTTAGGATTTGGAACTTCATGATTTTGACTTCAAAGGTTTATGTCATTATTCCTCCAAGAAGATGGCTCGAAGGTTCGAAATGTTGAACCTCTCGTAATGACAAACCTCTCAAGTCGATATTCTAACTATGGAGTTAGGACTCAACCTCATATTGTATGTGGCATTGTTTATCTACAAAATCCCTAGAATGTTCTAAAATTCTAAAACCCTGAAGTCTAAAATTTGTACTTCAGGTTTCAAACTTTGTTGTTTAGGTTTTGGCACTATTCATGCACCCTACTCGCCAAAACCTCCAATCCTTGAAATCCCAAACTTCAAAATTCAAAGTTTGGGTTTGGACTTTTACGTTTCCCATTTTTGGACTCTACTCTATTGAGTCCCAAAATCCACCTTCAAATATGACCCCAAAATGGTTGACCCGATAATGAGTTGACCTCCAAAATCCCAATCCCTTTCCAACTTTAGGGTTTTGGGGTTCGGACCGTTGCACTCATCGATTTGGACTTCTCCAATGCCGAGTTCCAAAGTTCCTACGTTGTTTACCCCAGAAACCCCCTCCCCCATCCCTTTTTGACTTCATGGTTTTGAGGTTTCGGGCCTTTTGGCTAGTTTTTACATTTTATGCAGTGAAAAATATGAATTACTCAATCCCCAATGTCTGAATTTTTTTAATTTGGGCCTTTTATGCTCTCTGAAATTTCTCACCATTTACTTTGCCAAATCTTCATGCCTTTGTCTTAACAAGTCATTATCGACTTGAGCCCAACCCCTTATGATCCCCACTAATCTGATCCTTGACTTTCCAATACGAGCTCTCGTGGCTAAATTGATCCTTCCATTTTCTCTCTATGAGGTCTTGTTTATCCGATTTTTCCTAAGGGAAAATCAGATAACAAGAGCTAGGTGGAAGGAAATGGAGCTATATATGCCTTTTATGGATGTAACATTAGGTGGAGCTAAAATATGCTTAGTGGTTAGTCCCTTATTATGATTGCATAACTTTATATTTATATGATTTATTTTCTTGAATTTTGTAATTAACCTTAAAAAGGATGACTACCAAAAATATAAGATGCTCACATAAAAGAAAAGACCTAATAAGTGTGACAAAAGTACAAAGAGGAAAAAGGAACCGAGAGGGGACAGGGGCACTGGCATTGGTGTCCTAGCTAAGCGTTGGTGTCTAGAATGAAAAATTCGGAAAATTAAAAAGACAAAATCGGTTAATCAAGTACTTATCTTACTTAGAAACCATATGAATAGTAGTATGCGATCGAGACTAGATAATTTCCCAAAGTGTGTGATTTTGTGTCTACACCGGTCGATACAAAAGAATACAAAATGTTGTTGGAAACTTAGTGATTTGCCACTACGTTTGGCTTGATACCTCTGATGAATTTCACTCTATTACACAACCTTCATCCACTACATAGAGATACATCAAGTTTGATGATGTCCACAAGCTCACCAATAATACTTTTCTATGTGGCCTCCATGTAACATGATCTTGGATGAGTAGTGCCCATCATCAAAGAATCGAGCTCACGTTGTCACCTCTAGTGTGATATACCACCCTTCGACTTCACGATCAACCTCCATACTTGCATGAGAAATCGAGGCATAAACAACATCTTACAATGATGTCATGAGTTAATAATCAACTCCCATTTTTATATAATAATATTCCTATTAAAAATAATAGGTATTATATCATCATAACAATGCCTTAATATTTTTAAGGCCCCTCAAATTTTTCTCCTCCTTAATCTCCTTCAACCTTGGCTTTGGATAATTGTTGATGTATTATGTAGGGGGTTTAAATATCCACACACTCCCTCTAGTTCTATGTTATAAAGCTGATCCACTAACTCACTACCAACTCGGTGAGTTAGATGAATTTGTTTGGGTGCCTGAATCATTCGGATAGGTTGTGGGTTTGAAACCTCCATGCCATATCCCATGCCATGGGTTTTAATGCTATGTTGAAGGCATTAAACGTTATGTGTCCTCGTTAACCTTCGATGATCCCTTCACATTTTTGACCCATCCAAGTACCCACCGACATCTAGTCCACTCTTACCACATGTGTTCAATCCTATCAACCCTTGTCTATTAACACCTAAGTCACTCGGTTTGAGTTACATCACTTGCATCCATTGGTCATGTCATCACGAATCTTCTAATCCCAAACCCACTATCGTCATCCTTATTCATCCTAGTAGGCCAAGTTGGCCACTAGGTGAGCTGCGAGTGAGTTACACCATGTCATCCTACGAGTTGTCCGAGTTTGGACACCAAGTTACCTCGATGAGTTATCCAAGCTACTCACCGAGCTATCCAAGTTGGTTATCGGTGGTATCCGATATGCTCACCGAGATAGTAAAGTTGTTCACCAAGCTAGCCCCCAAACTATTTTGTCTAGTCAATCACATGTGCTCGTTATTGAGTAAACTCTTTTGTTTGATTGTCGAAGCGTGTAGTGAAAATCAATCTTTTATTTTTTCTGTGATGATGATGACCCATTTTCCACTAAACTTATGCCTACTCATTGTGTCACCTATGTTTTGGCTACATCTTGCAAACTTCTTGTTCCTACACAAACTGCATATGGAGTGCATTGTATCTATTTTACACATTCCAATAGGCACTGGAAAGCTCTCAAATCCTTCTATTGATCTTTGTAATGATATCAAGATATGTAGGGGAATGTTTCCTTCTAGTTTTATCTCTAGATCATACCTCCCCACTAAGGAGGATTTTTGTCCTTAAAAAGTGTCTTTTCTTATTCTTCTAGATCCATACCTCTATGTTGTCTCAAAGACATTCCCGAAACTAACACAATGGTATACAACACTATTACTCCATCAATCGAGAAGAAAATCAATTTGATCCTGGGGACATGTGGAGCATGGGTCCACTACCTTTTGTTGTGCTACTTTATACCAAATTAGGATAAATAATCTATTTCTAGCCTTCATGAGGGATTCATAGTGGATAATTCATTTCCAATTGTTGGAATAACACACTAGGCATGATAAACCTATCATTATGTATCTCCTAGCTTGGCAGCTCAAGTGATCTTCATCTTTCTTCACGGTCACCTGTGTACTTTAGAGTATGACACTAGTTTCTTGGTGTGCCTGTATAACTTAGTAAACAAGAAAATTCGATATAATACAACAAAATGTTTACCCTTGCAAGAGGGTCTTATAATTGCGAGTATGTCAATACAAATAATTCTAAAATGGGTCTTGTTTTTAATTTTAAAATAAGAGCATGGATATACATTTATTTTTATTAGAAACCAAAAATGCTCAAAAATATACATCGGTAGATGACTACTATTTTTTTCACCTAGATTTCATATTAGTACCTAACTATTTGGTGTTAACCTAGCTTCTTTACTTGTTAGATAGTCAAGTTCATGATGGATTCTTGGTACATGTGATTCTAAAGACTCATTAAAGTATCTATTTCCTTGTCTCATGACCTAACTAGTATCAAATTTGACAATCGGACCATGATTTAGTCGCGATTGAGGCCACCTCCATTGTTCATCATGAATGGTCGACGAACGGGGATGTACATGTTCCCCAAGATGATCTTGTCCATCTACAATAAAATAATGTCGGGAGTCGCAATGTATGAAAAAACCTCCTCGAATAATGTATCATAATATGTAAATCTGATTTTCTATCCCTTGGACACAACCATCTCATGTGCCATATGTTTTTGCACAAGGTAAAGGCTCAAGTAGAAAAGCCAAGATGGCGTACCAAGTCAATGATCACGTAACTTGTACCAATAACCCAATCGAATAAAAGATGCTTTTGGGTGTCCTTCATAAACTAATTGAAAACTTTCCTAGATATCAACATAGATCATAATATTACATTAGGAGGTCCAAGTGGTATACTTGTAATCATAAGGGCTCTACACATTTACTTGCACTTGAAGTGGCGAGAGTCTTCCCTTTTCCATCATTCTTTTTTAACTAATGAGGTGCTCAATCTAGATCCTGTAACCAATAAATCTCCATGTTATGAGTGCTTTTAGAATAGTGGTTGCATAATAGCTTGGGTGGGGGTGGCGAACTCGCTCTAGTACATTTCCTCTTGAGGGATGCTTACGCCATCCTATTAGTGAATGATTTAAAGCTCCTCTATAGCTGAAAAAAATTGATCATGTGAACATTATAGGACATCCAAATCCTCCAAGTGCATTCTCAATTGTACAATGTGGTGTCTCTAGTGAGCACTTGTGGGCCATTGAAAGAACGGTATCAATCCATTGAAAATGTAGCGAGCAAGCAATAACCAGTCTAATACCAACTTCATCCATAAATTCTAGTCAACTTTTTTCCTGACCTAAAAACCCTATAGGTAAATATATTGATTCTAATTATACCCCAAAATTAATCAAGTTATACAAATGCAATGCAATAAAATGAGCAGAGATGCACTGCACAAGAGTTGATAACAGAGTTCAAAAAATGCCTACTTCTACGGGTTTGTTACTTGCTAAACTAATTCATCATAACGGTTTGATTATAAGTACATATAAACTTACAACTATATAATGAATCCTTAACTCAAACCTAGTGTCGATCGGTCCTAGAATCCAAACTAGTCTTGAGAGCTCGGTGCTCGACATAGCTTCCGGCTTGAAAAATCTTGATGATTTCAACTCTGTTGCATGGCCTCTAGCCTCTACATAGAGCTAAGTGAAGTTTCATGTCATCCACTAGCTCAACATTATCACTCTTCTCCAAAGCATCCAAGAAACATGATCTCGGATGACTAATGCACAACATTAAAGAATCGAGCTCTACTTGTCTCCTATAGTGTGATATACCACTCTTCCTCTTCACGATCAACCTACGAACTTCCATGAGAAAATGAGATGTAAATAACCTCTTACAATGATGTGGTGAGTTAATAATCAATTCTTATTTTTATAAAGTAATATGCCTATTAAAAATAATAAGTCTTATATCATTATAATAATGCCTTAATATTTTTAAGGCTCCTCAAAATTTCCTCTTCCTCAATCTTCTTCACTCTTTACTTTGGATAATTTCTTGTGTATTATATGGGGGGTGTTGAAGTATCCACACATTTCCCTAAGTTCTATATTATAAACATGATCCACCAAATCGATACTAACTCGGTGAGTTGGACAGATTGGTTTGGGCACTTAATTCATTATGGATAGGTCAAGGTTCAAATCTTACACCCCATAATGCATGCCCTTTGTTTTTCGATTGTGTCAAGCTTGAATAACCTATTGCCACATCCTCATTGATCTTACCTTGTTCTAGTACATGTCCTCATCTACTAATAATGCTCCCACAACATTTGTGTACCAATCCACATGTGCACTTTGAAGCTGAGTTTTCTCTCACCGTGTGTCTTCACCCCCTCAACCTTTTCTTGTTGACTCCGAGTCACTCGGTCCAAATTAGGTCCCCCTTTCATCCATTGGTTGAGTCACCCTAAATATTCCAAGCGCAAACCCATTATCGCCATCCTTATCTATCTAAGCTAGCCACCGGTGAGTTACTCGAGCCATCATTCGAGATGACTAAGTTTGGCCACCAAGTCACCTCGCAAGTTGGCAAGTTGTTTTACTTAGTTGGCCGAGTAGGCCACAAAGTCACCTCATTGTGCTCTTTAATGGGAAAACTCTTTTATGGATCATCGAATACATGTGATGAAAACTCAATCTTTTATTTTTCTACATGATGTTAACAAACCATTATTCACCACACCCATCCAAAGTCACTTTGCATTGTATGTGTTCTTTTTGTGTCATGCGAACATCATGTTCCTTCACAAACTACATATAGAGCGTGTGGTATCCATTTTCACATTCCAATACTTGTCATAAATCTCTCTAATCCTTCTACCATACTATAATGATCTCATAATATTTAGGGAAGCTTTTCCCACTTATTTTATCTCTAGATTAGGACACCATGCCCCCTCCTTTACAAAATAGGCCTCATGAGGTACCCATCACCCGAATTTCTTATGTAAAACAAAGTCTTGAGAGAAGTCCAAAAATCCTTTAACACCTTGTATTTCTCGCATGGATATTGGTGGCATTTCTCCTTCTATCTCTTATGATGGGTCTTATGATCCCACCTTTCATATCAACGCCATTGGTAATATTTGCAAGGATTAGATCATAACCAATTCGTTAGATAACTAAGACACTTACTAGAGATGCTTTGGATTGGTACCATACTTTTCCTTCCTACTCTATAGTTAAGATAGAGTCATTGATGAATACCCTAGTGAATTAATTCCAATATCATGATCTACCGATAATAACATCAATACTTTCATCAATTAATAACATTCTAAAAATGAATCGTAGCAAGATTTCATCAAGTGTTGGAAGACCACATGTACAAGAGTAGATCATAACATGCTTAATGATAGCCTCTTCTAAAAATGGTTCAATGCAAGATTTCATCAAGCATTTGAAGATCCTATCTGAGTATATCATAACATGCCTAATGCAAGGTAAAAAAATGGAGGAGATTTCATTCTAGTGTAAAAAAATCCTATCTCCATGAGGACACTTGTTGATTATGGTAAATAGCATATGTGTTCATGTGTTGATATTGACCCAATGGGTCTATGTGTCTTGTATTGGAATCTATCTCTCATGTCATCTTATTCATTATTTGATAAGGCATGTGATTTATGGAAACCATTGATCATGTTTATTGTTCTTTTTCTCGGTTTAGTATTTTTTGCAAGATTTTTTTCTCACCCCATCCACAACATTTTCTCCTCAACACATAGTTATTTCTTTCATTATCTCTATGATTTTTTTCATGTTTGTATTATTTGAGAAATTTTTGACTACAATTAAGGTTCCATATGATTTTTAAATATCATATTTATCACACCTTTCGGTTGGATTGGAGTTTTGGATGGATGCGAGTTTTGGCTAGCTATGTCATCTTGTGGGGTTTCTTTACTTGGAGAGATATTATGTGCTAAACCTACACAAATTTGATCATTTGAATCGCAGTACATCCATCTTTGGTTGATTTTCTTACTAGAATTTTGACTTCTTTACGAAGTATATCATGAATGCAAATTATGTCTATTCATCCCACTTAAAAATTGTGAGTCCAACACTCTCGTGGTTCTTGATTTCTCAACAATGAGATCTTCTTTAACATATTTTGGTAAATGTTGGAGCTAAACCAATGAAAAACTTGTGCTTCATTTTTGTATCGCAATTTCGACCTCTGGAATTTACTTGGTTTAAAGTATACAACATTTTAATTTCTATAGAAAGCACAATTCACCTTTTCCAAATGACACTTTGTGCTCATGCACTCATTCTACCGTAATGTAATGATATCGAGATATGTACGAAATTTTTATTTCTAATTTGATCTCTAGATCAGATCTCCCCACCGAGGGTTTTGTCCCCAAAAAGTGTCTTTTCTTATTATTTTGGATACATACCTCTATTTTGTCTCCACTTGAGATTCCCACACCTAGCACAATGGTCTACAACAATGTTACTCCTTGATCGAACAATTAGTTCAATCACGGGACTTGTGGAACATGGTCCCACTACCTTTGTTGTGCCACTTTATGCCAAATTAGGATAAATAATCTTTGTCTGGTCTTCATGAGGAATTCACGGTAGATATTTTATTTCCAATTTTCGCAAGAACACACTAGGCATGATAAACCTATCGTTAAGTGTCTCCTAGCTTGATAGCTCCAATGTTCTTCTTCTTCTCTTCACGGTCACCTTGTACTATAAAGTATGAAACTAGTTTCTTGTTGTGCCTATACAACTTAGTCAACAAGAAAATTTTCTATAATACAATAAAAATTTTACCCTTGCAAGAGGGTCTTACAATTGTGAGTATGTCAATACAAGTAATGTACAAATGGGTCTTGTATTTTATTTTAAAATAAGAGCATTGATATACATTTATTTTTATTAGAAACCAAACAATTCTCAAAATATACATAAGTAGATGACTACTTAATTGTTCACCTAGACTCGGGCGTGTCTTGCTAAGCAACCTAATTCTGGGGCGCACAATGGGGAGGGCGCCATATTTTCTATAAAAAAATTCAGGTCGGTGTTGGATTTTGCTAAAGTTTTGCAAAAAAATTAATAACTCGAACAGGCAAGCCCACAGCCCATTCAGTGCATTAAGTGTTTCACATATATATAAAATAATTAAAGACAGAAGGTGATTCATGATTTCTTTGAAGGGCATGATTGATTCGTGATTTCTTTGAAGGGAGTGTGATTGTGTCACATGTGACGGTCAGCCAGCGTGATGAAGGGGTATCTCAAGAATGAACAGGTGACGGCCCGGACAATGGAAGGCGGGTGGCTCCGCACTGGTGACGTCGTGGTTGTTTACCCGGACATGCTATTTGGAGATCAAAGACCAGTCTAAAGATGTTATCATTTCTGGAGGGGAGAACATTAGTAGCGTAGAGGTTGAGTCAGTTCTGTATTCTCATCCTTCAGACGGTGTGAAAGTAACTTGGTGCTATCAGTTGTAGTCATTGGATGTATTGTAGATTTTTTCAGGTATTAAAACCATATCTGGTAACTTGGTAAACCGTAAGGTCTGCTGGAGCCTAGTTGTCATTGCCAATTTATTATTTGCCATCTAATCATTATATCAGACCAACACTAAATTCATGTTGAAAAAATTTGTAATGGGTCTGAGTAAAATTTAGTATTTTATTTTGAGGTGTATAAATCATACAACATGTTGTATACTTATTACACAACTCATAACTCTTTAAGTAATAAGTTTAGTCTTTAAAAATTACACTGCTAGTTTGCTAAGTGTTGTCTACTAAATAGACATGAATAATTCAAATTTCAGACTTCGCTACAACAATAAAGGATAAAGGTGGGTGGTTGGTCCTGGGGGCATATGCTCAGAGTACTACCTGGCGAGAAACCTTAATTCAGCCACTGTACTTCAATCCCCCTCCCCACATAATACACAAGAAATTATTGAAGCCAAGAGCGAAGAATATTAAGGAGGAGCAATTTTGAGGAGCCTTAAAAATATTAAGGCATTATTATGATGATATAAGACCTATTATTTTTAATAGGAATATTACTTTATAAAATAAAGAATTGATTATTAACTCAGCACATCATTGTAAGAGGTTATTTACATCTCATTTTCTCATGTAAGTTCATAGGTTGATCGTGAAGACGAAGGGTGGTATATCACACTAGAGGAGACAACTAGAGCTACGATTCTTTAATGTTGCGCATTAGACATCCGAGATCGTGAAATGCTTAGATCGTGGAGAAGACTCATAATGTTGAGATAGTGGATGACATCAAAGTATAATTATCTCTACGTAGAAGCATAGTGAAAGTCATCGGTATTTATCAAGCCGGAAGCTTTGTGAGCATTGAGCTTCCAAGACTAGATTGGAACAGTAGGATCGAATGACGCCTGGTTTGAGTTGAGAATTCATTATAGAATTTTAATTTTATATGTACTTATAATCAGACTGTTATGATGAATCGGTTTAGCATTTAATGAACCTGTAGACATAAGCATTTTTCAAACTCTGTTATCAACTGTTGTGCAGTCTCGTTTCTTTTTATTGCATTGTATTTGTTTAAATTGATTAATTTTTGGGTATAATTAAAATCAATATAATTACTTATTCGGTTTCGTAGGTTAGGAAAAAAATTGACTAGAGTTTACAGATCAAGTTGGTATCAGAGCTAGTTTTTGCTTGCATTCTGCTACATTTGCAATGTATTTATACCAGTTCTTTCAGTTACCCATGGTGCTCACAAGAGATACCAGATTGTACAATTGAGAATGCACAATCACATTCACATGATTGAATTTTTTTGTGCTGCGGAGCAACATTGAATCCTTCGCTGACAAGCCAGAAAAAGCATCCTTGTAGAGGAAATGTACTAGAGCGAGTTCATCACCACCACCCAAGCTAGTATGCAACCAATGTTCTAAAAGAACTCCCAACGTGGAGAATTATTTGTTGCAGAATCGATATTGGTCACCTCATTAGTTCAAAACACGGAATGCAGGAAAAGTGAAGAGTCTCGCCACTGCTAGTGCAGGTAAACGTGTAGAGACCTTGCGATGAAAGAGTGTACCACTTGGAACTTCTAATGTAATATTATGATTTGCGAGGATATCTAGGAAAAGTATCCAATCAGTTGGATAAAGGACACCTAGTGCATATTGTATTCGATTGGGATATCGGTACAGGTTACGTGATCACTGACTTGGTATGACATCTTGGCTTATCTACTAAGCCTCTACCTTGTGCCAAAATATATGGCACACGAGATGGTTGTGTCAAGAGATAGAAAATTGGTATTGCACCTTATGATACATTATTAGAGGAAATTTTTCATATGTTGTGACGCTCAACATTATTCCATTGGAGATGGAAAATATCATGTTGGGGAACATGTACCTGACCACTCATCAGGCATTCGTGATGAACAATGGATGTGGCCTCAAATTGCGAGTGAATCATAGTCTGATTGTCAAATTTGAGACTGGTTAATTCATGCGACAAGGAAATATATAATTTAATGAGTCTTTAGACTCATATGTACCAAGAATCCATCATGAACTAGATGATCTATAGGATAAACAATCGCCCAATGACCAACAGTGTAACAAGTAAAGTAGCCAGGTTTGCACCAAAGATTTAAGTAC
This sequence comes from Taxus wallichiana var. yunnanensis, assembly GCA_018340775.1. Taxonomy (NCBI): domain Eukaryota; kingdom Viridiplantae; phylum Streptophyta; class Pinopsida; order Cupressales; family Taxaceae; genus Taxus; species Taxus wallichiana. The sequence goes on from CM031243.1 coordinate 397,929,055, forward strand.
TAATAGGGAGTCTACAATGAAGTACACACACTTCCCTGAGTCCTATGGTTTAAACATGATCCGCCAACTCACTACCAATTCGACAATTTTGACATATTGGTTTAGGCACTTAATTCGTTATGGATATGTCAAGGGTTTGAATCCTGCGAGCCATATCCTGCGCCCTTGGTTTTATATTGTGTTGATCTCGACTAACCTCTCGCCACATCCTCACCAACCTAGCGTTGTTCCACTACGTGTCCTTGTCTACCATCGCTACTCCCGCAACATTAGTCCACCTGTCCACATGCGCGTCAGCACCGATTCTGCTCTCACCACGGGTCTTCAACCCCGTCAACCCTTTCCTATTGACGCCTGAGTCACTCAGTCCAAAATATGTCCCCCTTGCATCCATTAGCTGATTCACCCCGAATCCTCCGAGCCCAATCCCACTACCACCATCCTTATCTATCTGAGCCGGCCACTGAGGGAGTTACACTGAGTTGTCCTCTGAGATGGCCAAGTTTGGCTACCAAGTCACCTCGCTGATTTGGCCGAGTTGTTTACTGAGCTGACCGAGTAGGTTACCAGGTCACCTCGCTGATCTTGTTGAACTACTCAACGATCTATCTGAGTTGTTCCCCAAGAATTCCCTGAGCCATTTTTTCCTATCAATCACATGTCCTCGTTATTGAGAAAACTCTTTTGTGGATCATCGAATACCTGTGGTGACAACTCGATCTTTTATTTTTCTCCATGATGTTGACAAACCATTATTCACCACACCCGTGCCAAGTCACTACGTTGTATGTGTTCTTGTTGTGTCATGCGAACATCATGTTCCTTCACAAACTACATATAGAGCGTGTGGAATCCATTTTCACGTTCCAATACATGTCAGAAATCTCTCCAATCCTTCTACCATACTATAATGATCCCGGATGATTTAGGGAATATTTTCCCACTTATTTTATCTCTGGAGCAGGGAAACATCGCCCCTCCTTTACGAAATAGGCCTCATGAGGTACCCATCACCCAAATGTCTTATGTAAAAAAATGTCTTGAGAGAAGTCCAAAAATCCTTTAACACCTAGTATTTCTCACATGGATATTGGTGGCATTTCTCCTTCTATCTCTTACGATGGGTCTACTGATCCCACCCTTCATATCAATGCCTTTGGTAATCTTTACAAGGAGTGGATCATAACCAATTCATACAATTGCACCAAACTTAGATAACTAAGACACTTACTAGATATGCTTTGGATTGGTACCATACTTTTCCTCCCTATTCTATAGTTAAGCTAGAGTCATTGATGACTACCCTAGTGAATTAATTCCAATATCATGATCTACCCGATAATAACATCAATACTTTCATCAATTAATAACATTCTAAAAATGAATCAGCACAAGATTTCATCAAGTGTTGGAAGACCATTTCTACAAGAGTAGATCATAACATGCTTAATGATAGCCTCTTCTAAAAATGGATCAGCACAAGATTTCATCAATTATTTGAAGATCCTATCTACACGAGTAGATCATAACATGTCTAATGAGGTAAAAAAATGGAGAAGATTTCATTCTAGTATAAAATAATCCTATCTCCACGAGGACACTTGTTGATTACGGTAAATAGCCTATGTGTTCATGTGTTGATATTGACCCAATGGGTCAATGTGTCTTGTATTGGGATCTATCTCTCATGTCATCTTATTCATTATTTGATAAGGCATGTGATTTATTGAAACCATTGATCATGTCTATTGTTCTTCTTTCTCGTTTTAGTATCTTTTGCATGATTTGTTTCTCACCCCATCCATGGTGTTTTCTCGTCAACACTCGCTTTTTTTTCTTTCATTATTTTTTGATGTTTGTATTATTTGAGAACTTTTTGACTAAAATTAAGGTTCCATATCATTTTCAAAACTTAGATTTATCACACCTTTGGCTTAATTGGATTTTTCATCTAGATGCGATTTTTGCTAGCCATGTCATCTGTGGGGTTTCTTTACTTGGACAGATATTATGTGTCTTTGAACCTACACAAATTTAAGCATTTGAATCTCATTACATCCATATGTGGTTGAATATGATTTTAGAACTCAGATTTATCACTCCTTTGGCTTGATTGGAGTTTTTAGCTGGATTCGAGTTTTGGCTAGCCATGTCATCTTGTGGGGTTTCTTTACTTGGAAAGATATTATGTGTTGAACCTACACAAATTTAAGCATTTGAATTTCATTACATCCATATGTGGTTGAGCTTCTTACTAGAATTTTTGACTTCTATACAATATATCACCAATGCAAATTATGTCTATTCATCCCTCTTAAAAATGGTGAGTGCAACACACTCTCGTGGTTCTCTATTGCAATTATACTTTTATTCTTTCTCCAAAATAAGCTCTTCTTTATCTTATTTCGGTAAATGCTATAGTTAAACCAATGAAAAACTTGTGCTTCATTTTTGTATCTTAATTTCCCACCTCTAGCATTTACTTGCTTTAAAGTATACAACATTTCAATTTCTCTAGAAAACACAATTCACCTTTTCCAAATGACACTTTGTGTTCATGCACTCGTTCTTCTTTCAAATTACCAACTTTCTAAATATGTGAACTAAATAAATGGTTAATCCTACATTACCGTGTATGCTTCAAAAGTGGCACAATAGATTATAACTAGGGAGAATTTAATATTTATTTTCTCTCAATTGTTTGTTAACTTCCATCTAAAATAAAAACCCATTATGCTCCATCATTTTTCTCAATTCCCTACGATTATTGTCCCTCAATAACCTTTCTTTATTTCCCCTTTTGCTTCCATATTGTTTCACTCCTTTAAATTTAACTTTTTCAACGCATCCTCTTTGGCATCTTCAATACACCTCTTGTGTGTAATTGCCATATCCATACCCCACCCACAAAGAACTTAAAAAGACATTTTCTCCTTTTTTATGCCACCTTGAAACATACATACATGTGTGTATTTATCTATGTATACTCATGTATGTTCATATATAAATGTATATATGTGTGTATTTATATGTATCTACACATGTATATGTGTGTATATATTTAGAAATACTTACAAATATACATAGATACACACACACACACATGTATTTATGTATGTATACATATACATATATCCAACATTTTTTTAATATTTGAGGCATATATTATCGTGAAAGTGTGCAATACACAAACATGGTATTTAGTAGAATTTTTCTTAAGAAAATATTAAAGAACTCTAAAAATACACTTTGATTAAATGACAACCACTTACTGATTGCGATTTGAATTTTGTGGCCATTTATATGTTTTTCGTATTTTCAAAAATATTTTTGTAAAAGTTTTAAGTTCCAATTTTCTTAAATTAAACTATTCGATATTAAATATGACTGTCATTTTTAAAATAAATAATCATCATATAAACATTAGATACATCATATAAAAGAAAAAAAAATTCTTTCAACCTTAGTGTGGTGCTTCGGTGTAAACCTAACTTGATTTCTTATTTTGTTACCGATTGAGAATTGAACTTCGATAAAAATAAAAAACAAAAATATATAACAAGCAAGTAATTCAACCTTTTTGTTATGGTTACATATTAAAATTTCTTTCACCCTCTTCAACTTCTTTTGTTATTAATTCCTACAAATGCAGCGTTCAAAAAGGCACAAGCCTACAATACAATCGTTATGGAGGAGACGGGCCAAGAAAATTACAAAAGTTAATGGGTGTTTAATCCTTTGTGATATCTACAATAATATCTAGAAAAGATCAAAGAATATATTAGTCTAGTATTATGTTAAATATGGACTGTGCACGCTTTGGCATCCACGTTTTAGATAATAACGATTAGAAAATATGTCTGGTTTTAGTTATATCCATTGTTCTTTAACAACGGTATGTAAGATAGCAAGTCTGTATAAACATTTGCCAATTTTGCTAACTCAAAAAAATTATCCTATTATTGTGATGGATCGTTCATTTCTGTATTTGAACTCTACCGTTTAATGTTCTCTAGATGAAAAGTCTGCTACCTTGATCACATGAAATTTTTTTCTTTTGTATATTATAGTTTAACATTCATTTAGTCATCACTTAAATATTAAATATCAAAATTCAAATCAATATAAACTACTCTAAAACCATGCGACTGAATTTCAAAAGCATTTCACATTAAAATAATAATTGTAATGACACCGACAATAAGAATTTCAATAAAAAAGTTTTGTATAATGGGTGGTTTACAGATACAATTCGGAAAGTCAGCTTTACTGTTAAATGGTTATCGCATAGAAAGTGTTATCAATATTAAAAAACATCTATAAAATAAGTCGGATATAGTTCTGTCTGTTGTAATCTTTAATCTTTCGCATTATTTTTATCTCACCTCGCGATGATGTTCTCCCCTCAAGACACAGTTTTCCCTTCTAAGTGCTCAAATATTTTGTTCAAGTTTTTATTTTTTGAGAACTTCTTGATGGTATTTCGAGCTCCATATTATCTTTAGAATTGAGATTTATCATGCCTTTGTCTTCGATTTGAGTTTTTAGCCCAATGTGAACTTCCGCTAGCTATGTCATCTTGTTGGATTCCTTGACTTGAAGGGATATATTATGCTCGGCGAACACAAAATTGATCATTTGAATCCCATAACCTCCTTATGTAGTTGAGCTTATTAATATTGTTTTGATTTCTATACAATCTATAACCAATCCAAGTCATGTACCAGTTTCATTCCTCTTAAAAATTGTGAGCATAACATTTAGGTTGTTCTCCATTGCTAACATGTTTTGCCTGATTTCTTCACAGTGAACTCCTTTTTAAATTCTTTGGGTAAATGTTAGACTTCAACCACTGAAATTTGTTTTCTTCATTTCTGTATCACCATATCTGATCTGGAGATCAATTCAGAGGACAAAGTTTCCACAAAACTCCGAAAATCATTACAGTAAAGTAGAAGACTCTGATATCTTTTCGTCACCTATTTAAACGTGAAAAACAAACACCATTTGAGCAAGATACCATCCGCAGAAGTTATAAGTTGGAGAAGCAAAAATAGGGGCAGCAGACCAATTGGAATGTGACACATGACAATGCAAAAATGAAAGAAATGGTAAAACAATGTTTTTTGTTTTTCACCTCTTTTTTTGACACTTGAATTCAGACAAGTGGGCCCCTATTCGCTGGCTTGCGGTCCTCAACGAAGGTCGACATACTCTTTTTGTGGAGGGGTGCCTTTGCCTCTATAACTACCCATTGCCTTGTCACATTTTTGTAATTATATACCTTTTGTTGTAATTATATGGTGCATGTTTGATTATTTGTAGTGCATTGGTAAAGTTCTCGTGGTGGGTCCTCAAGCCTCCACATGGCTTCTACCACATCACCTCTCGAGACCATAATCTATGTTAAGAGTATGACCAACTCGCCCATTGACCAAACTAACTCTCCAACATCTCGCTCAACATATGAAATGACCGAACCAACATGTCATACTTGGCACCGAATGAGCTAGCACAATTCGCCTTGTCCGCAAAAAAAGTTAGCATGTCTTACGGACACCTCCCAAGTGGTAAATACAATACTAATGCATTCCCCTAGCCATGAAAAAATCTGTAACACACCAAAAATACCAACACAAGGGCAACACGGTGAAATACGGGATAATTTTTTTTTGAATTGCTTTGACACAACACGACACAACATGTCGTCACAAGGCTACAACCAACACTAGGAACCACTTGTTACGGGGGAGAGCACAAGTTTAGCACGGAAATGTTCACACCTATCAAGGACAATGTACTCTTCTTTTGACAAGACAACATGGAAGTCAATCCACATGACACACACACATTTAGGGCAACCCATGAGAAATTTCTTATTAAATTTTCTTGTTTACTAAAGTGTCTCTTAATTCTTAACTTACGTTCTTATAAAATTTCATGTAATGATTCACACAATTCTTTTCACAAGGGAGAACTTCTTTATTTTCAACTATTGACTAAATAGCTTAAGGCCAAGCTTTCTAAACTGGGAACATCAATTTGATGTCCAAATCTTTCTTATTCATTTGATTTTAGAACATTTTCCATTTCTTACAAGGTTAATTAATCTATTCAAGCCACTAACACAAGTTCCACACCTCTTGTTACGGTGAAGGCATAAGTTCCGATTGAGGGAAGTACCGCTTAGGGTTCAAAACAATAGCCTTCTTGTTTAAGGATTAAATTTTGACCTTGCTTAAGAATATCACCATGAATCAAGGCATGGGTTAACAGAACAGGACAACGGAATTTAGCTTCAGGGTCACATTGTTTACTATCAGTCTTTTATTGAGGTTAAGAGTTTATCAAGATTGGTTAAATGTTCCATCTAGACTTTACTTCATTAAATTTGACCAAGGAGAACATTCCAAGCGATAGAGAGAGACTTAAGGTTTAATTAATCGATTTCCCTCCTACTTATTAAATCCTATCATCTTCTAAAATCTAACCATTGCTTTCACCATGAGGTCATTTAAGATTTCACCCAAAAAGGATAATGTTTATTAGCTTGGCTCGAATAAAAAAATAATAATAAGTTATCATATTTCGTTACAAAAGATAGTTTCCTCTTGATTGTTCCAGGTCTTAAAGGTTATCAAGTAGATCACATCTACATTAATATGCTCATATACATAGATTTTAGTTTAAATTTTATCGGGATTATCCAGCTCACTTTATAGTACTTACAAACTCATTGCTACTAAGCCTTAGAAGGATTTACAACTCAACATTTTAACTCAAGAGCAAAGTTTAACAGTACTCGTTTGCGGAAACAAAACAAGGTTATATCAATTCTTTTCCAACTTGATGCACAAATCAAAGGGACATACTATCTCTATTGAACCATGACTAGGGAGCAAGAGAGTAATAACATGGGACAAGCCCCACTACTATACTAAGGGTTAAAATTCACTAGAATATCCCCTAACCAAGCGGTAATCAAATTTCATCTTTCACATGAAAACCAAACAAACCAAAGTTTCAACAGTTACAACAACAATACTCTACAATACATTTACTAGGCACTGACCCTTCTTCTAAAATGTCCAAAGGCTCTTTCCAAATTTTATAACATAATACACATTCGTACAAAGGAACATCATAACCAAGATTGATGCAATAATCTACAAGTCTTTCCATCATCTAACCACGTAAGCCATCTGCAACAATTAATAACCTGAGTCAGTTCACGAAGGCGAGCAAGATAAGACTATACATAGCAACAATAAGCTACTAGCTAACAATACCATGAAAGGAAACATTCTATTTCAGGAAATGGATCAAAGTACTAATCTCCAACAACCTTTTGAAACAAGATATAATTTTCAACATATCAATTAAGAAGAAAACCATAAGTTTTAGTTATGCAAATACCTCTAAAACTACAAAAGTTTGACAACCAAAAATGCAAGACTATGAAATTTAAATGATTAGACACAAGAGTTGAGAGTATTAGGATTTCAATCATGTAATCCCGTAGATTACGTGATTGAAATCTAAAGTGTAACCCATCAATCCACATTCTCAAGGTGAAGTCAAAAGATAAAAACCAGGCCCGATCTTAGCTGCCAAAAAGAATATAGTTTTGGAATCGTTCCGTAGGGACATAGGCCTAATAGGCTGTAAACGAACAACGAGGGGAAAAACAAAGTTCCATCATGTAATAAAAAAGGTTTAAAGGATGAAAATCTTATATTCAAACCCACAACCATTATATCCTAGGTAATAAGTGACTTCATAGCTAATAAGGATAAGTGGAAAGGACGGTAAGAATGTCTGGAATAGGCATTGCCTAACAGCCTACCTACTGAACATGACCAGGGCTGGAATAGCGACAAGCCTCATTAATACCCAAGTTGAGTAGGCAATCTAGCATTCTAAACACATCCTTGCAATTTTCATAATACCTTAGATTTATAATCCTCCCGTTCTAGAGGAACATAACTATGAATCTAGACTTGGTTGAAATTTTCCGACGTCAACTCACTTCCTAATACCATAAACGATGTATACAAAGGAAAAGGTCTCTCAACTCTCCTTAAATTACATCTCATCACTAAGTTTATAGTAACCTATGCTTGATTAAACACATAATATACCATCAAAGATAGATATCCTCCAATAATGAACTTCTATAACGATGTTATTACAATTATTACGTTCGACACAAAAACAAACTATTCCCAAGCTTCTTTTCCCTTTTTGACAACAAAATATATTCACGACCTTCCATCACAATCATTCTAAATTTGCAATGAAAGGTCACTCATCAAGAAGGAAGTACAAAACAAGTTTGACTAAATTAAGGAACTTCATGTTACCTTAAGTAGTTGATGAAAACCTTAACTTTCACGAACCGTGAAAGATATTACCTTACTCCATCAAGGCATTATGTCGATACATGATTAAATCGATCACACAAGGAATCATCAACATACCATATCTTAACACCATAAAGGTCATTAATTTTATCAAATTTTACTCATCGAAAGAGTAGAATTGAAATGGGGTTCTATCGATAATTTATGCCCTTCTATCAACCCAGGACATATTTTGGCCCAAAACTTCCTTCTTAACAAGCATATAAATATTGAACTTATAATTCCAAAAGCCCTAATAATTTGCACAATACACGAAGTGCATAATCACGCTTATCATAAAAATAATAATAATAATTTAACTGTATGTTTTCCTCTAGGGCAACAACATAACAGGAAACCAATACTAGTCAACGCTACAACGTTCTAGGGGCGATTACATACCCAGGCTCACAAAAGAAACAATGACATTTTGCAGAAGGAAGTAACTTTAAAATTATATATTATATATATATTTCATATGATCAATCAAAGCATACACTGAGAACCTTTGTTTGTTTTATATATATAAATGGGTTGATCACGTCAACAAGAACAACCAACAGAGGCAAATCCAGAAGTAACAACTATTAACCACATACTGAATGCAAATCCACAAATCACGGATTTAAGCCAATTTCTAGAAAGAAAAAGTTTCATTTCAAGAGGTTTATTAGATACTAGCATATTATGTATATGGTTAGTCTATCTTGCCTGTTTTAACGCATCCAGCAGTCGATCACAAGATGGACGGGGCCTGCAACAGCAACCCAACCAGCGCAGCTTCTCTTCCTCGGCTGTTAAAGGTCCGAGACTGCTAACGACCATGCTCTTGTCCTTGTCGGTGAACAAACCAGGTGCCACATCTATTACATACAACAAGGGATGAACCATCTTGGTAACCATTACCATGAGCTATACTCTCTCGAAAGAGGCCCTTGCAAGTGCGGTCGCTCTTGTGGTGCAGCAATGAATCGTCACATGGCCTATAGCATTAGCCAATACCAGATTTGCCTCATGCTTTGCCTTCAAATCTGATCGGTAACCAAATACCGTCATAAGGGAGGCCCTAGTAGTACTTAGCACATAAGTTAGGCAAGGCTTGCGGTAAGGATGTGTACATTGGGTTTGCATGACCTCATTAGGGTAACCCACCCCTACCAATTGGATAGAAATATTCTCCAGGGAGTTATTTTATATTTATGATACTCTCATTGTCAAAAACCCATGACCTCCCGAGAAAGCAAACCAAATGTATTTTCACTGTGAAGAAGCTGCCACAAAATATCAAGTGTGTTGCTTAAGCATGCAAAGCAAAACATTTCAAATTTGAAGCTTGCGAGGTGCAACAAAACCAACGAGAGACCTTTATGCCCGCCAACTTGGTGACTTGTTGAAGCAAAGAAAATTGTGTTTCATGAATATTCGATGCGAAGCAGATCCGCCTCCATGGGATACTCTTTCATGAGTTACATCGAGCAGCAAGGTCTCGGTAGGGAGTCTTTGCAAATAAATTTCATCAAGTCTCTTTGGAAGCATTCTCACCTGGCACATGATCGATTTGGAGATACACACTCGGTGTATGTTTTGGATCTCGAGAAATATTCTCGCTACCTTCATCTCCCAAGACATTTTTTCCAACATTGCATAGATCTCCTGTGCCCGCGGGTGTGATCTGTCTCCTTGAAGGAGAATCCCGAATTTGAGGGTGTAATCGATGCCAAACAGATAACAACAAGGTTGGACCACCTGCTTGTTGGAGCGTACACCGCGTCGCATACTCCATCGACCATGGTCATCTGTTCCAGGCCGAGCTTTCCCTCCTTGAAAAAATCTACGCCTTTTGCTTTCAGGCGATCCGCGCAGGCTAAGCTCCTTTGAAAGTCCCCAAGGCGAGCGTAAGTCTCCATGGATTTGCATTCCCCGAGCAGCTCGTCAGGAAGGGTTTCCAAATCCAGGTCGAGCCCAACCCCGGCAGAAACGGCCTTCTGTTGCAGAGAAAGGACGTAAAAAATGAGCATAGAGTGATGAGAGACCAGAGCTCGGCGCTTCGGCCGCATTAAAGCACAGGATGCGCAACTCCTTTCTGGTCGCAGGACATCCGGACAGCCATTACCACTGCGCTGGCATATTCTTCCAAGCTATAAGCCAGCGACATGTCTGAAGATGCTGATTTGGTGCCATCGTAGTCGATACTGACAAACAAATACCCTGAAGGAGAACTCGAATTTGAGGATGTAGTCGAACTGAACAGATAACAACATAGTGGACAACCTGCTCGTTGGAAGCACTCAAAATGGCTTCTGCTATAGTGCAAGATTTTGCAACAACTGATCACGACTGTGGTCGTGTGCAACCAGAACACTCCTCGCCGTGCCCAAGAGAAGGGAGGTAACACGCCTGCTACACTATCTTGTAGCTTCATCCACACCCACGTCAAACCAGGCTCACGCAGCAACCTAGGCAGAGAAAAAAAACGTGCCAGGAGGAAGCAAAAATGCCCACGCAACCAGGAAAGACACCCCCCAACCACCACACGCGGTCCAAGGAAGAAAACGCGTCCACACTCCACCTACTCGCATTCAAAGAGAATCAAGAACAGATCATGTCGAAGAAAAATGTGACTCCGCTCAGACCTCACGCAAGGACAGACAAGACGCTGGTCAAATCTGCAGGCCGGGTGGTTGGGAGGAGGCCACGGTGGCAGTGGAGGCCGATGCCCATGGGGCATTACAAAATCGGAGGGTTCAAGCCTTAATAAAGGTTTAATTATGCTCGCATGCCCACAAATGTGGGATAATAATCCGAAGCTAGGTAAATATGGGAAGTTGGGGGTTGGGGCCATTCAAACTCCCAACCTCATGTCTACCAAAAATAAGGTCTACTATAAGGTTATAAGGTGGCAACAAACCTATAAAAGGGTGAATTTTATTTGAACAAGGTCAACTTTGGTTTGACTATGTATTCTTGATAT